>JAOXNR010000001.1:17305624-17348393 GCA_028571225.1 Parsonsia alboflavescens | reverse complement strand
GAGACTGTGTGAGGGATGAGGCATAGGATGAAGTATTTATAGAAGGAATAGATCTTGAAATCTTATCCTTATCCTATCCGAAATCTTATCCGCATCATATCATATCATTAATATTTTATTCTAATAAAAGAATATATTGTTTTCTACCTTATAATATTAATTTTGTGAAAAGAAGAGAAAAGTACAATATACGCTCTAAATGCAAATAAAAGTTTAGTACATTACATAAATCGAAATAAAAGTACAATACATCTCACAACTATCGAAATAAAAGTACGGTACACCACACAAATACAAGTAAATGTACAATACATTAAATATTATATTATTGAATCACGCAACCTAACCATTGAAATATTTTTTCCGAAGGTAATTGCACACTTGTTCATGATGCATCTTTCGTTCCATCAACCAAGTAGAGATGTCTGTTGTTAGTGTGACTCGAGCATTTTGAATAGCCTCTTATTGTAGGCATTCTGAATAACCTCTTGTTGTTTTACTTCTATCTTTTTATTTTACTTCTATCTCTTTTTTTTCTTACATTCGTTAACCTCTAAATGGTAGCAATTTTTTTATTTTCAACATCAAGCACAGTAGCATCAAATTGGACTAGGTCTTGCTGACATTTAGCCTTCCCCTTCCTTTCGGCAGCTTTTTGGCCCATTGGATGGATCTCGCAAATGTGATCTTTACCTGGCTCCGCAGCTGGAGAGGATGTATATGCTCTCAATTCATATCTTTGTTCTCTTTGCATTATTTGAAAAGTACATTTGACACCATTTGGACTCAGTTTTGACCACATCCCACCAATAAAGTAGGTTGAAATTTTTACCTTTTCTTGAGGATAAAAGTCGAGTGCCTTTTGCATATATTCCAAATCAGACCATCCACTAGGATTGAAGTTTCGTGTTCATTTGTAGCAACCATTGAAGTATGCTACTAATTCGTTCGCTTTGGTCCAATCATCCTTGCATTGTTTCCAAGTCTTTCCTTCTCCATTCTTGTCGGCACAAACCTGATTGTAAGTAGTTGCGATTTTTTTCCAATATATTTTGTCTGTTTGGTCAACGCCAACAATGGGATCTTTCATAGTATTAGCTATGCACTCACCAAAAGAAGATTTTCTTCTTTCTTCCACCTAATCCTTGAGGCCACTCCTCCCTTATCCACTGTGTCTTCCAAATTGATTTTTTTTTCCCACCCTATCTTCGTAAGTATTTTGGTGAGATGGGTTGGGGAAATAGTTCCAGATGATATTTTCGGAACACGTTCAAAATCAGAACCAGCATTGGATTGGTACTGCATTGGAGAACTAAATCCGTGCATTCCTAGTGCTGTCTAAGGAGTATCTTGAATATATTTTTGTAGTAAGGATAATAATGTTGAAAATGTGGTGGATAAACTTGTGGAGTATAAGGATATGGGTATAGTGGAAATTGTGAATATTATGAGGGATGCATCAATTGTGTCCCATAAGGAAGTTGTGTGAAGGTTGCATTTTGAGAACTTGGGAAATCTTGGTCCTTGCCACCAAAATCCCGAGTTTAATGTGAATTCATTTGCTGACAAAAACAAAAAAACTAATTACGATGAATGTGGGATGATAAAATATTGTTGAAGGGTGAGATTTGATTGCGTAGAGGGAGTATTCATAGAAAAGAAAATAAGGAAATATTATCTGAAATCCTATGTGAAATCTTATTTGAAATCCTATTCGAAATCCAATCCAAAATCCTATCCATCAAATAATATATATAAAAATAAATATATATATTATTTTTCCTAATAATAATGATTTTTAGAAATAAAAAATTAAAAAAATAAATTTTTGTGAAGTTTATAAATTTAAAAAGAAAAGAAGTTTGTGTGCCTATTATGAAAAAAAATAATTTTTTTTTAAAAAATAACAAATAAATATTATAAAAATGTACATAGAATTAGAAAGCAAAATAATCAAAAAATAATAATAATAAAAATCAATTCAGAAAAAAATTGCAAGTAGAAATAAAAAGAAATAGAGAAATTGGAGAGAGTGGGAAGAAAACAAGAAAGAGAAGAAAAAAAATATCACTTCAGCTTGTGGTCCAGCCCCACATGGCTCTTTGACGGCTTCGGAACTGTGAGGCATCGTTGCCTCAATTTGCATCGCTGCTTCATCTTCATCCAACAGGCACCCCCCCCCCCCCCCGGCCATTGGAGGTGCTCTTAGGGCAACTCCATTGGAGAAAGCCTAATAGAGAGCCTAAAGCTGACTGAGAGAGAAAGGAGGGAACCACCGGAGGGGATGTCTAAAAGCAACTCCAAAGCAAGGAGCTTAATTCCAACTAGAGTGGTGGGAAAGCTAGGGAGGCACCTAAAGCCATTGGAGAGGGATGCCTATTATAGTTAGGACAGAATTATGGGCACCAATGCCGATTTAGGCAGCGTTGCCTCAACACATAAATGACTGACAATCCCATGTACCGCTAGGCCCATGCAATATTGATTTTTTTTTCCTCTCTTCTTCTTCTTCCAAATCTCTTTAATTTTCTTATTTCTTTCCTTGTTTTTTTTTCACTTGCAATTTTTATGTATATTGATTTTTTTTGACCTTTTTTTTTCAGTTCTTTCTAATTTTATGTACATATTCATAATATGGAAGATTGATACTTTTGATCTCTCACCTTTTTCGTTTTTATAAGTTTGGTTCAAAACCTTTTTTTTTTGTTTTTTTGGTCCTCCATCAATTTTTTTTGATGACTTTGGTCCATATCTATTTATTTTAGTTTTTTTGGTCCCTCACCTTTTATTTTTTTACACAATTGGTCCAAATGACTAAAATGCATATCTTTGAGAGTTTTTGACTTGTCAAAGAAAGGTATTTTAGGGATTTCATAAGATACATTATCATTTTTTATCCTAAACTTTTTTTTCTTTATATTTTTTGATTATCTAACTTTTTATTTTTTAAGTTATTGGTCCTAAATGTAAATTTTTAAAAATCAAAATTTTTTCTTACAACAAGGTTTGAACTAGGACTGTAAACGAGTCGAGTTGAGTTTATCTCGAATCTGTCAGGCTCGACCTTTTCTGAGCTTTAAAATTAAAGCTTGAGCTCCGCTCATTAAAAATTTAGAAGGCTCGAGCTCAAGTTTGGGCTAGTTTAAGTGCAGTCAAAAAAACTATGTGTTTGGGCTCGTTAGAATTTGGTTCAAATTTAAACTCATTTCTATGTATTAATTTATTTTTCTTAAAACTTTAAAAAATAATAATATTTATTATATATATAGTGGATGAATAAAAAAAATATTATATAAATTAAAAAATTTAATAAATAAATTATATTATATATATATTGTTATAAATAAAATATTATTTATATTAAAATCTCATTTAGGCTCTTGAGCCTAACGAATTGAATACTTATGAACTTGGCTCGGCTTATTTAACAAGCGAGCCGAGCTTGAACATTTCACAAATCGTTTCGTCTCATTTACATCCCTAGTTTGAAACTTTAACCTACTCAACCATCAATAGCTTTTGTTTTATTTTCACATCTAATAGTATATACTGTTTTAAGTAAAATTCTTATCAAATATTAAATATAATCTAATAATAAATCATTCACATATCAATTTTTAATATTCTTATTTGAAAAAAAAACTAATATATATTCAAAATTATATTTGACATATCTATAATTTTTAAAGATTTTTTTGTACATGAACTTTATATCCTAATTATTTTATTATTATTAAAAAAATAAAATAAAAGATGGAGGATAAAAGATATCAATCTTTCATACTATTATACTTGAAAATTTTAGTTTAATTAAATAAAATAATTAGGAAATAAAGTTCAAGCACACAAAAATCTTTAAAAATTATATATATGTCAAATATAATTTTGAATATATAAGTTGTTATTGAAATTCAAATATTGAAAATTGATATATGAATGATTTATTATGAGATCATATTTAATATTAAAGAGGAATTTTTATGGAAAACAATACATACTATTAGATAGGAAAATAAACCAAAAGTTATTGATAGTAAAGTTGGTTAAAGTCTTTTACCTCAAATGTAAGGTGCAAAAATTTTTATTTTTAAGAATTTACTTTTAGGACCAATAATGTAAAAAATAAAAAGGTATAAGACCAAAAATGATAATTTATTTTATGAAATTCTTAAAATACCCCTCTTTGATAGGTATAGGACCAAAAAATTAAAATAAATCAATATGAACTAAAGTCGTCAAAAAAAAATGATGGAGGGAGAAAAAAAACTTTTTAAAAAAAGTTTTGGACCAGACTTGTAAAAACAAAAAAGTTGGGGGAACCAAAAGTACCAATCTTCCTTCATGATATTTATTTGTTATTTTTTCTAAAAAAAAACACATTCATTTTTTCATAATAGGCACACAAATTTCTTTTCTTATTAGATTGTTTCTTAAATTTATAAACTTCACAAAATTTATTATTTTAATTTTTTTATTTCTAAAAATCATTATTATTAGGAAAAATAAAAAATATATTTAATTTGATGGATAGGATTTGGATTTTAATTTCAGGTAGGATTACAAATAAGATTTCGCTCCTTTTCTTTTCTATAAATACTCCCTCTACGTAATTCAATCTCACACTCTTTCAACAATTTTCTCCTCTTGCATTCCTCCTAAATAATTTATTTGTGTTTGTTCGTAAATGGATCCACACTCAACTCGGGATTTTGGTGACAAGGACCAAGATTTCCAAAGTTCCCAAAATATAAATTTCACACGACTTCCTTATGGGACACAATTTTCTCATCCCTCACAATATTCACAATTTCCACCACACTCATATCCTTAATTATCCTCCACACTTTTATCTACCACATTTTTAGCACAACTCTCTCTACTAAGGAAATATTCAAGGTACTCCTTACACCTCACTGCGAATATAAGGATATAATCTTCCAATGCAGCACCGGTTCTGATTTTGAATGTGTTCTGGAGACACCATTTGGATCTATTTCCCCAACCCATCCCACCAAAATACTTGATGAAGATAGAGTGGAAAAAATCAATTTAGAAGACACTGTGACAGCGCGAGGAGTGGCCTCAAGGATTAGGTGAAAGAAAGCAGAAACTCTTCTTTTGGTGAGTGCATGATTAAATTCTATGAAAGATCCCACTGTTGGCGTTGATCAAACATACAAAATATATTGGAAAAAAGATGAAGCTGTTTACAATCATGTTTTGGCCCACAAGGGTGGAGAAGAAAAGAATTGGAAACAATGCAAGGATCATTGGACTAAAGCGAACAGACTAGTAGCATGCTTCAATGGTTCTACAAACGAGCACATGACCTCAATCGTAATGGATGGTTTGATTTGGAGTATATGCAAAGGGTACTGGACTTTTACCATCAAGAAAAAGGTAAAATTTTTAACCTAGTTTATTGGTGGGATATGGTCAAAACCGAGCCCAAATGGTGTCAAATATACTTTTCAGATAGTGCAAGGAGAACAAAGATATTTGAATCGGGAGTGTATATATAAGCGTCGGTTGTAGAGTCGGGTGAAGATCACCTTCGTGAGGTCCGTACAATGGGCCAAAATGCTGTCAAAAGGAAGGGGAAGGCTAAACAACAACAAGACATAATCTAGTTTGATGCTACTCTACTTGATCTTAAAAATAGAAAAATTGCTGTCATGGAGAGGTTTACAAGTGTGAGAAAAAAGGAGATAGAAGTAAAACAACATGAGGTAGAAACACTGAACAAATAACATGATCTAGACCTTATTTAGAAGGTCTGGGTCACATTAACAACAGACACCTTTGACTGGTTAGCGGAATGAAAGATGCATCATTAACAAGTATGCAATTTTACCTTTGAAAATTTTTTTTGAATAGTTAGGTTGTGTAATTCAATGGTGTAATGTTTAATGTATTATATACTTTTACTTGTATTTGTGTGGTGTACCATACTTTTATTTCGATAGTTGTGAGATGTATTGTTCTTTTATTTCGATTTGTAAAATGTATTAAACTTTTATTTGCATTTAGAGGGTGTATTGTAGTTTTTCTTTTCTTTTCACTTTGTATAGTATATTAAACTTTTATTTGCATTTAGAGCTTGTATTGTAGTTTTTCTTTTCTTTTCACAAAATTAATATTATAAGGAAGAAAATAAAATTTTTTTTATTAGAATAAAATATTTCGGATATGATATGATGAGGAAAAGATTTCAGATATGATAGGATAGGATAGGGAAGGATAAGGATAAGATTCGGATAGGATAGAATAGTGTAAGGAAGATTTTGGAAGGGATAGAATTTTGAGATCCATTTCTTCTATAAATGTACACAGATGCACAATTCCGAAGGAGGTTTCGAATGCGAATTGATGTATTCCTTCTCATGGTCAATGAACTCTCAAGTCGATGTCCATTCTTTCAAAGGAAAGTTGATGCGATAGGGAGAAATGACCCTTTCCTTCTTAAAAAATGGATTATAGCTATGCGAATGTTGGTTTCCGGAACACCCACTGATGAGATTGATGAAAACTTGCGAATAAGTGAAAGCACAGCAATTGAGTACTTAATGAATTTCGTTAGATGCATGAAGGTTTTGAATAATACTATTTAATAAGGTCGAATGTTGATGACATACAACTATTGCTTTGTAGAGGAGAGGCTCGTGGCTTCCCTGAAATGTTGGGAAGCCAAGATTGTATGCACCGGGAATGGAAAAATTGCCCAGTGGCATGGAAAAACATGTATACATGGGGAGATCATGGTGCTCCAACAATAATGCTTGAAGCAGTTGCATCTCAAGATTTGAGGATTTGGGATGCCTTTTTTGGAATTGTTGGATCAAATAACAATCTCTATGTATTAAATCAATCTAATTTGTTCAAACGAAACTTGCAAGGACAAGCTCCTCCGATTGCTTTCACAATCAATGGCAGGCATTATAATATAGGGCACTACTTAATAGATGGTATTTAACCTAAGTAGGCAATGTTTATCAAAACCATTCCATTATCACAATGAAGAAGTCACGGTTGTTCGCATGGCATCATGAAGTAACTAGAAAAGATGTAGAGCATGAATTTGGTGTATTTCAAACTCGTTTTGCAATCATATGAGGTTCGACAAAGATGTGGGATAGGAATATCCTTAGCTATATTATGCTGGTGTGCATCATTTTGCACAACATGATAGTTGAGGAAGAATGTGACACATATGACATAAATTATGATTTTGAATGACATAGTTGATATAGGAAGTACTTCGACATGGACCTCTTCCAAATGTTGCAGAAATTCTACAAATAAACACTAATCTAAATGACAGGAAAATACATCATCAACTTCAAGCAGACTTGGTGGAGCATATTTGGTAGAAATTCAGAACCGACCAACCTTAATTGAAGTTTTTATTAATTGTTTTTACTTTTATTTAGTCACTTCATTTTAGTTGTATTAATTATCCTTTTTAGTATTATGTATTTGTAATTTTTCATCCTCATTTTTATTTTCGGTACCATGTTGTTGTATAATAAATTTTATAAGTTTATTAATTTTTATTGTTTCGAGAAAAATTAATTTTGAAGTTAATTTATTTTATACTAATTAAATATTTTAAAAATATTATTTTAAAAATTGATTTTAAAAAATTATTTTTGATGATGTAACAAATAAGTTGTAAAATGAGTTGGTAGGTAAAACCCATTTTAGGCATCCTAAAAAGGAGAACGATTGGAGGAAAGGGATGCTTAGGCATCCTAAAAAGGAGAACGATTGGAGGAAAGGGATGCTTAAGAGGAAGGTACCTTAAAATGATTATATGGAATGTGAGACTCCCAATAGGTATCCCTTGGAAAGGTGTAAAATTCGAGACGCTTTCAGGAGGTGACTAACATATTGGTTAGGAAAATTTTTTTACTATCTCATTATATATCTTACTTGTTTGATAAATTTCTACATTAAAACTATAAATTGTTAGGATTTTTTTATAATTTTTTTTGAAATATTTGTTTGTTTTACCCATTAAATTAAATAATTCTATTTTATTTTATATGATATGAATAAAATTTTGAAAATAAAATAAATCATTTAAGAATAATTTTGTGATAGTACATAAAATAGTTCAAAACAATACTAAGTTAGATATAACTTTCTAAAGATTCAAAAATATAACCTAAAAATTTTATCTTATAATACAAATAAAATAATTAATTTTTTTATTAGAAATATATATAATCCAATAAGTGTCCCTCCTAAGACTTGGGGCCTAGCTCGGCCATTGTAGAGAAATCAAGTTCATTTGAATCCACTAAACCTTCAATGTAGAAAAGTTATTGCCTTAGAGATAAAAAGTAAAGTAAATATAATATTAAAAAAATCAAATATTAAAATGAATTGGCAAATGAGTAGGTAAGGTGGATCATACAATAAATGATATAAAGAGATGAACTATTGGAAAATATGGGGATGTAAACAAGAAGTGCATAAAAATGAACATGTCGCATGCTGAAACCCATAGGTACCTCCCTATTAGAGATGCCCTTATACCAAATAAGGTAATTTTAAAAATTCTTAAATTCACCTATAATTTTCCTTTTGTTAGTCCTATTATTAATAAATATATTATTCCCTCCATTTGAAATTAAATATTTTATTTTTTAAATTAATTAAAATTTTTATAAAGAAATTGATATTACTAAGTTCAAATGAACTATATTAAACTCTTTTAATAAAAATATGTCAAAATCAAAATAAGGCGTTCAATTCTAAGCGGAGGAAATATATATTTTCTCCATTAATAACTTAACTATTTTGATAGGTGGCATAGAGAATGTATTGAAGAAGAATCACATATATAGGTGCATTTTGTTATTAAGTAAATCCAATCCAATTCAAATCCAATCAAATATAATTTGGATTGAATCTAACCTGAATATTAAATATATTGGATGAATTTTTAACAAGTTTAATTAACCAGATGGACACATCTCCAATCCAAGTTTTCAATTCATGTCCTCTTAATGAAACCGAAGCAATGAATGAATTGACACGCTTGGTCAGTGTGGCTGAAAAAAAATATATAAAATAAATTGAAGCCATGGACGATGCTTTGGGTAAGCAAGTAAAGAAGAGAGGTGAACAACCACAAGGAATGGCAAGTTGCATACTCTATGGATGTGATTTTGGCCCGTGACTCTGAAATCTGAAATTCTGAAGGGTAAGAAGCACTTGAATTCCTTCAACTTTCAAAAAATTTGGTCTTTGTTCTCGAACTTTTAAAATTTTGATTTTTACTCTCCAACTTTAAAAACATACAAAAAATTACCCTTCCAGTCATTTTAGACATTTAGCCATGAAAACCCACCATTTGACTCAGACGTGCATTTCTTAAAGTTTAATTTCATGCCTTCCCAATTTCTTACAATGATTTCAGTGTATGTTGTGCTTGCCCTTGCCCTTTTTTGTTCATTGTCGAGAAGAATACTTATGATATTCTAATCCTCTACTTGACCTCTTCATTGTTACTTCAGATTTGATGAAATTACCCTTTAAGAAGTTTGGGCAAACTTAAAACATCCCAAAAATTGTAACTCAGGAGTGTCACAAGCTGCACATTAAGCTTTCAAGCTAACCTAATCAGCAAAGCTTCTAGAATCCATGAAAATTAAAAACAATTCTTTTATCATAACTACAACCTGTAAAATACAATTACAAAAACTCTATTAATACTCATCCCGATTTTGTACAAGGATACAAAATTCAAACTTAATACACCAATTACAAGAAAACAGGCATTTGGTATCTTAGAAAATTCCAATCTCCTTGGCACTAAAATTTGGAGTAATCCTCTTCTAAGTCAAGGTTGATAAGAATAGGTTTCTTGTCTATGTAACATAAGGAAAAATTGCCCTTCATTTTTTGTAGTTCAATTTTAGAGAGAATGCCACGGGAAATTTTTTCCTACCAAAGCAAAGTGAAGAGTGGCAGCCATTACTTGAATTTCCTTTGGCAAGAATTTGAGTGTTGGGCAGCCTTTGCATATGAAGGTCGGCAATGGAAATGATGGGTAGGCAGCTTTGTCATCATAAATAAAAGGACATCTTTTTGAATGATTTTTAAGTTGGAGGACAAAAATGAAAATATTAAAAGTTGGAGGGTAAAAACCAAATTTTTCTAAAGTTGGAGGGTATAGGAATCTTTTTTCCCAATTCAATTCTGAATTACATCCGCACCAGCCATCGCGTATGTAAACGCGACCTGGAGGAAACCGCAACTGCAGTCTATTTCCATTTTGCTAGACATGGATCATCTGCAATGAGTTGAAAAATGGTTGAAAAATCTTCAGAAAATTCAATTGCAGATGGAAGATTCAGATATGTACACGAAAAAGAGAAGGGCCCACCTGACGCCATAGACATCCATCATATTATGGTTCACAGGAATAGAATAAAGTGCTTCATTTTACGCTTCTCGGCTCTTCTTCTCTTTGCAAGCCCCAGCTTCTTGTTTTTCCTGCAGGTATAAAGACGGAATCTTGAAACAGTAATTTTCAGGTCTCAATTGATCTTTTTTCCCTTTTCCTTTAGTCTTTTTGGATGCAAGAAATATGGGAATGCGCAGCTACTACGTTAGGCGTCGCTAAATTTTATGCCTTTGATAATTGTGAATGGGGCAGTGCATGCTATACGTTGTTATTTTGAAAATTTGATGCTTTGATTTCTTCTGTTTCTGTTTGTATGTATTTCTCTAGAGGGTATGAGTCTCACTTGTAAGTTTTGCCTTGGTTTTTGCAAGTTAAGTGGGCTTGGTCTATTTACGCTGTAAACTGCATCCGCATTGTTTCTGGACATTTGAATTTTGTTGATTAATGAAGGAAAAGAGTTTAATTATGTCAAATTCTTGCTTTGTTTCTTTATTCTTTTCTATAATTTCATTCTCAATAGTAAGAGATGTAAATAGTTCTTCATTCTGATCAATCAATCGCGAGGTGTGATTGTGCAAAAGTTGAAATCATATTAAGAGAACAGATTTAAATCTTGGTGCTAAAAGATTCTATGAGCTTCTCTCATCTGTCTTACCCATGAATCCTTCTGCAATTTTTGGTTATAGTTTCTGTTAGCTTGGAAAGAAAAAGAGAGAGATAAAAAGGAATCGTAATTCTTTGTTTGTCTCACACGATAAGCATTGATGCAGGAAAAATCAATCAGTTTTCTTCTATGGAGTTTATTTTTGCTGGCATCAGTGGCAGGGTTATTACTGCGGAAGCTGGTTGAGAAAGGTAAGCAACTGATAAGGAGATTTTGTGTTCTGGAAAGATAAAATTTGGGTGCCCTATATGACATTTCCCATTTTTTTGCACAACTCAGCTACTCTTCTTGTCCCTTATCTACCTATGGCCACTTGTGCAAATATCTGATATTAATTTTTCCTATTTATCATCTTTTAGTTGTTCCTTGCATAAATTGGATTCTCAGGTAACCACATTAAAAACTAAAGCAAACAACAGCTAAAATTCGCATTTAAAAGCATTTAAGAATTGATGCATCTCCATTTTTCTTTTTCTTAGCCTTGATGTACTAACATTGCTAGTTGGTCAACCAGTAGCCTGTACAAAACATCTCCCTTTTTCTATTTCTCATCCTAACTGTCTACTTACCACACCAGTTCTAGCTACATCTACTTTGGAAGTCTGAAAACTCATTTAGTTGCCTATGTTTATTTGGTACACTATTCAAAATGGGAAAGGGCATAGGTTTCTGTGATTAATTCTGTTCCATTGCATATAAGTTCTGGTGATGGAAAACATTATGCTGCTTCAAAGTGATACCAATATGCCACATATATCAGTGTGCTAGTGCACATATTTTAGGTGTAAAAGGACAGACCTAATGGATGGGACTCTGGTAGCCTTACAGTACTGGTGGGAAGTTCTACCCACTTATGAGCCCTTGAATCCAAGTTCTTGATGGATTATCTTTACTCTCTTATTGAGCTGCATTCTGTGTGCAACCTCAAAATGTAACTATTGAAAAAGGAAAATGGAGAATGGGGTTCCGTGTTAATCAGTAGTGACATCTCTAACTTGATTATATAAAGATCACTGGATTGAGAAACTTGAAGCACATTCAAGATTGTTGACAATATTCTGGGAAGAATTGTGATTCTCACTCTTTTCCCAAGTTTTACAATACTGGTGTATGCAACTGTTTTTACTCATCTTTCCTTCGTTGATTCCTGTAAGAAAAGACCACATACGATGTTTCATTTGTGTTGGTAAGATATTAGTAGCCTTCTCTAAACCAGTTTTGCTTTTTATCTGTGACAGAATCTGTTATTATTCTGCCAGCTTTTGGAGTTCAACTCGAGACTCACTATGGAAGGTACCTAGTAAATCTTGGCCTGCTTGTGATTTTGTAATTAAAGTGATGACTCTTGCAGAAGCAGGTCTTCGGCAATTTCTTGCTCTCAAGAAAGAGGTGCCTCTAGACTTCAATAACTGATCTCTATATTATCTAAGAAGATAGAAAAATTTAAAGGGGAAAAAAAACTCCATTCTTGAATTTCTCCCATATATGGTGATTCATTCGTATCACTATCACAGATAGCAAGATCATGGAATGTTGATTTAATTTGAAAACTGTTAGGTATCTGGTCAATTGAACCCAGTGTGGTCTCATGCTGTATCTTATATTTTGTACCATAGTGACCAAATGGAGTGAGAGCAAGAAGAATTAGTTAAGGACTATGGTACCATAGTGAGAAGGCACTCATTTTGAAGCAACACAGGAAATTCATTTATAAGCTGATTTGTATCTGTTAGAAGTTCAGATGATCCAGAACCTTTCTCACAGAACAGTCTTTCTGACAGTGGGAGAACCATTCGAGAATTTGTTCCCATCAGCAAGATTTTGAAGCCAGTAATAAATGAATGTGTAACTCCTGTTACTTGTTACTGGAGTCTGTCCCTTATTATACGTGGAGAAGAGGAACTTATGCTTGTCTTTAAGGTGAGTATTTATATCTTCCTTTTCCTTTCCTCCATCAACTAAAATTCATATTGTCTTCATCTGCTGCTTGTTCTTAATGCACAGGAATTATGCCCACCACTTAAAATGTTACTGCCTGTCTGGAAGGCATTATGTGCCGCTACTGATGCTAAGGAATCCACAGCACCCCAACAGCTTTAATTGATTAGGGTCACAATAGAAAATCTTTGTAACTTTTCGTCTCACAATGAGGAAATTGAAGAAGCAATCGGAATCTATTGTCTTTGTTTGTGTACTCCCAATGTTTGTTTGCTGTAAAAGTGTTGGTTTACAGTAGTCTCCAATTGTTCTTATTGTTTGTTTTGTGAATCAAGTCTGCAAGGAGAACAGTCAGTGAATGAAACTTGAATGAACCTTTTTATTCTTCAATCTCATTGGCCTGTTTTATTGGGCATGAATGTATCAGACATTTCCCTAATCTTAAAACTAAAGAAAAGGTTCCTAACTAGGACAAATGGGAACAATACCCAGGTGAATAAAACTAACAATCTATTGCTGAGATTAGGCGACGTGCTGCACGGTTTAGACTAATTTCATGCCGATGTAGACCATGCCATGATCCTTGTATGCTGCTGCTGCATAATGCAAGCTTGTTGATCTGCTGATGCAAGGCATCCAAGTCGATGATTGGAACCATTGTTGGACGCCCATGAGCACACTGAAGAACAAGCAAATTCATAAAGGTCATTTTGCGAGACATTTCAACTTTCAAGTAACCCCTTTTCTCCCCCCTTCTCCATGTCTTGTCGAGATTAAGAAGCCAAGACTGTATCTATCTTAGAGTTCGTTCATTACTCACTTGAAAACACAACGAAGTTTGCTTCAGCTCTTCAACGATGAGAGAACATTCTGAAGGCAGCAATGTGTCTCCAAACATAATTGCCCCTACAATACAAGTTAGATTAGCAAGGTTAATCTCAATTCGAGGGCCTCCTTTCTTCTCTTCTTTGTGTCTTGGTAATTCTTTTATACCTTTCCCAATGTGTCATATGTTAATAAATGTTTTCATTTGAAAAAACATGAAAGGAGGGAAAGTCTAAGAAATTTAATGTCATTCAATACATCACATGGTAAAAGAAACACATGAAGTAGCAGCCAGAAGATCAGCGATGACACATTTAGAGATAGAAAGTGATCAGAACTTGAGATGAAGAGATTGTACCCCTGCATGCCTTGTTGTTGAGGACTCGATGAACTGATGGTGGTATTGTTGATGATCCATCCGTATCTGAAAGCTACTTGCATGACAGAGCAAGTCAAAATGAGACTCGAAGTGTGAATAAGGCATTAAAAGACAGTGATTGACCATCCCCAAAACTGATTAATTACCTGTTGAAGAAATTCTAGAAGATCCACATCAGTTAAATTAACACCGAGTACACATGGGACCTGTAGATTCAACAACAGGAATTTGAGATTTTAACAGGATGAAGAAATATGTTGAGTGTGAAGTAACATATTAAGTAATGCATACACACACACATATACTCTGCTCTTGTTTCAGTGTTGACAGCATATTGGGAAGCTGATAAACAATAACCATGCTTCTTCAACAAGACACAGTATCTAAGAACATACAAAAGCAACCATGCTTCTTGAGGCAAAAACACATTCAAGGTTGACAATGAAGACAAATTTGTTTACCCTCTTGAGCATGGCTGAAATACAAAAGAAAAAGATTGACAGGGCTTTACCGCGTGAAGTTTAGCAACAGTTGGCTGCCTGTGTAAAGCATTCAAACTTCTGCAAAAATTAAAAAGAACAAAAGAAGTCCGAGATCGAGAGATCAAAATATCCATTTGCATTAACTAAGCACATCCCATGATCATTCAATCTTGAAAACAAGGAATGAAGTGCTGATGCAAAACTCAGGTTAAATTGAGAAGAGGTGAAAAATGGAAGAAGTTGGTCCTGAGATTACTTTGTAAATGGTCGTGAAACTTGAGTATTGAGATTGCAAATCCAGCCCCAATTCTGAATTTTTTCAGAGTAATTGTGCAGTAACTGATAACCAATCTCAGGGAGAACCTATGACATGATTTTTAAAACAGAAATAACAACCACAGAATATGAGAATCTCTTTTAGAGTCGATAACAATCAATAATCAATAGTAGAACTGATTTTTCAATATGAAAATGGACATACTAGCTCCTGCTCAGCTTCCAGATGTATAATTTTTTTCATTTCTCCAGATAGAACCTAAATTCATGCAATTAGTTAGCAACATTGGATAAGGAATCTAGTGAATAGAATAACAAACCCAGAATACCTTTTGACGCAGTTCTTCCAATCGGATCCTCTCATCGGCAGCATGCTGTACAAGACGAGAAAGAAAACAGTCAACACAACCCAAGGCTGAGAAATGCAAAACAAACTCAAACTTTCTATGTGCCTTTGTTAGAAAGGTGTACTTCACCCAAGAAGCACACATTGTAAGTGCTTAATCTTTGCGTAAGTTCCTATCTAGATCCAATGCTAAAAGAATCTAGTGTTGGAAAATACTCCCTCAGTCTAGAATTAAATATCTCATTTTAACTTGATCAAAAATTAATGAGCATATTTGACTTTCTTAAAGTTACCACTCTATCCTTCTCATTAGCATAATTATTGGTGGGATCTTTGGTTAGTAATGTAAAATATTAAATTAAGGGGGAGGTAAATGGTACTTTTTATGAAAAAATCTACTTATTTTTAGTAATGGGACATTCAATTCTGGATGGAGCATACTAAAATGTTAACCTTGATCAGCATTGAAGACTATCTCCATTCCCCCAAATAAAAGGTGCAACTCTCATTGGCACCATGCATGACAAAATGCTCATGAAACTAAATGTCATGAGCATCCTAGTAAAGGAAGCTAGTCCATTGTAAGGGAATTGCACGAAAAGAATCTTAAAAGTCAAGCAAAGCCAGACCTGATCAACTATGGCAAGTGTTCTGCCAGCTATCACGGGAATGAATTTCTTATCAACCTGTTGAAGAACTCTTGCATCCTTCAGGCTGCTCTTGTCAATGGAGCTAGGAACCAGTGAATCACCAGCAAGGTGCAAGATTCCAGAAGAAATATCAAGTATAGCATCATGACCTTCAATGCTATGTGCTCTGACTCCACACTGCATAAAATATATGTATATTGTCACAACTGGAAACTGAAAGAGCAAACTTCTTGAAACCAGATAGCCAACTAACCTCAGTTTTTGGGCAATGGCTATGCCATTTAGACCCAGAATCTAAAATATCTTCAATCTCCTTTGATGGAAAAGCTGGCAATGATCAGGACAGCATTAGGCAAGAAGTAAATGGGGGGAAAGTCTCTGATTTGCTGGTAGCTTTTCAGTGGAAATTAATTATATGATGCAAAAAGTAGATCTTTTAAATTCAGTATCCATGTAGAAAAATGCCTTTTCACATGAAAAGCAGAAGGCAAACTTTGCACTTTTAACAGCATATGATGAGAGTTTGCTACCTTCAACAGAGTCATTGATGAGTTCTCCTTGCGGTTTTAGTTCTGTATTCTGAATCTCCAAGGATTCTGGTGTCCTCTTAGTGTCCAATCTGAAAGGAGGATTTTGAACAAAGATGGTAAACCAGCTGTAGTATTTGGACTCACAATGTCAGTACCAATCATAACACAAAGAGTCACATACACAGCAATAGGCAATGAATCATTCACATCACTTGACATTGAAGAGAACCAAGATGAACTGAATAATTCATGGTTTAATTTGCTACTTTCAGCAACATGCTTTGGATGCTTCAAGTTGCTAGTTTCTGTACAATAAAAAATTCCCACTAATTAGTCATTCTTTTCAGGTTTTTTATTCATACAGGTTGCACCAGTAGAATTGCATTAACAAGCACACCTGACAGCAAAAAGTCATTATTTATGCTTGTGGCCAATTTCGATGGCTCGTTCAAAGCCAAAAACTTTTTCCTGTATTTATGAAATGGTGGAGCTGATTGGCTTCTTCTTAACCTCATTGTAGAAGGATGGGCAATTTCTTCATTTCCAGCCCAAAACCCTACACATTTTTCCCTGTTGGATTGAGCAGAAAATGATGGGTGATTCAATAGATCTGAATAATCTAGATGCCTCTCTTTGCAAGAAAGGTGTAAATGCCCATCGCCTTGTTCATCACCAAATATCTTGGAACAGTTTGGAAGGAAAGAACCATTGAGCTTATATCTTCTAATTTGTCCATTCTCTCCCCAAGAATCAGAACTCAACTCCCAATCCCAGGAAAAGTATGCACTGCTTGACATCAAGCAGTTCTCTCGGGTCCAATCATCCACTTCCATTTCTTTCGTAAAATTACAATCTTCTTCATCTGGAAAATGATTATATCCGGTAACACCTCTGCCGTGATTAGAATGACTTTTTAGATCATCTTCAACAAAGAAATTATCAATATGCGAAGTTATTGGCTTTAACAGGGGACCTGATGCCAGCGGAATCCAATCAGCAGGGGATGGATGCAGATCATAATGGCAATGGTTAATGTCTTTAACCAAACAAGGAAGATAATCTTCACTAGAAAAATCTCCAGAAATTAAGGATGACTTCATCTCTTGGGCTGAAAAGCTTGAGGTTGATCTTATTTTATGAAAATTTGTGCACTTGGAAATGGACCACAGAGGTTTTACTTCATATTGCCCTGGGAGATAGTCAACTCCATTTTTTTCTTCAATGCTGATATGATCATCATTATCCATCCAATTTTTCTGAATTCTAAAGTCATCACATGCAAACTGATTTCCCAGTTCACTAGAAAAGGATGGTCCATGGTGCACCAGTCTTCCTCTTCTCAAGGAACTCATATCGTATTGTTTTGCAAAATCCTGCTTCACATCTGCAATATTGGTGATACCGTGAAGATCACTACATAGAGAACTACCCATTGACAAATTCCTCAAACTGCCATCCTCTTCGCAGGATTCATTCTTCCATCTTGAACTTAATAAATAGTCAATTCGCCCATTGGAATCATCAGCAAGACAGTCGTCACCCAGAAAATTTTCTTCAACAGAAACAAAATTATCATATAACTGCATATGAGGATGACTACTTGTATTTTTTGCAGGTTGGAAACAAAAAGTAGATGGAGAACTTGCAACAGCATTATCAGTATCACATGCATACAAAGACTCCGTTTGGTGCTTTTCTAGTTTTGAGGCATCTCCATTACACTTCTGCTGTGATGATAGACTTTTTCTCCTACAAGGCAAAGTACTACAATCATCAACTGAAGCCTGCCACTTCTGGGTTCTGCACCTCTTCTTCCCAACCTCACAGTTCATTGGCATGTCTGCATTTTTTTCAAAAAAAAGAATGAAATTTAAATAAATAAATAAAAAAGAGCGAGAGAGAAATTTTCAGCATCCCATTAAATTTTCCATTAACAAAAAGAATCTCAAATATACAGCAGATCATCCTGTTAACTTCATTCATGGTAAAAATCAGATTTTCTGGCAACATCAGATTACCATCGGAAACAGTTTCTGCCCAGATACGCATGACAGCACTCTCAACAAAAGTAAGTATAGGACCCCAATCCTGGATTCAAAAACAAATTTCTGAGAGGGAAAATACAATCAAAAACAGAAAGAAGAACAGCATAATGGTCAGAATCATAAAATAATATAATAAGATGCTATTCAAGTCAGGATACTGAAAACACACAAAGTCAAATGCACTTTGTAGTATTTGATGCAACCAACTCACACGTAAAGAGCATAAAAACACCGATGATAAGTCAAAACTGAAAAAGGGAGATTAAAAGAGGGTCTGAAAGGTTCATTAGCATTGCACATTACAAAGTATATAGAAATATATAGAATTGAAAAAGTCATGGACAGTCATATATGCACATTACAAAGTATTATGACAGGGCTCTAGATGCAATTCGATGTGAGTGGCACAGTTGTCAAGTGATAAAGGAGATAATTATTAACTCAACCCGTTAAGTCTTGCCACTTCAAGCCTTCCACCATATAGAGTTTAGTTCTGATATTTAACAGTTCACATCAAAGACAACAAAGGTAAATTTTATTTGACCACTGAGTTAGAATTCAAAAGCCCATGGCAAGCACAGGATATAGATGAGTCCTGCATTGCTTTCTTATCTACTTCCAGGTTGCAGAGGTGTCGGTTTTCATCTGAAGTGATGGGGATAGACAGATAGTCAGCAGTAGGAATGACAACAGTAGTAGTGACGAAAAATAAGATGAGTGCTATGCTGATAACTCTGTCCCATTAAATTTGAAAACCGTTGTCAAAAGGCACTTTTTCCAAGTACATCTTCCTAATTTATTTCCTATTGCATGAGAAAAGTACCTCCTCAAAGTTCATATGGAGTTCAAACTCAGGAAACACCAAAAACGTTAGCATAAAGTGCAAAGATAAAGATGCATCATCCGAAATTGTTTAATTTAAAACTCAAACCTAATCATATTACTGATATGAATTCTCAGAGTTTTGTAATCAATAAATGACATGGTAAATGACATCATATTTAACCATCCATCTTTCTGAAGGTATTTCTCCATGTAAATGCAGTCGAATAAAATGAATTACCTTGGAAACCTTGTTTAACAAAAGAATACTGAGACACTTCAAAATAGTCGAAGTGAAAGAACAGCCAAAAGATTTAATGATCAATCAATATCAATAATAATGCATAAGTAAACCAGAAGATGAAATTGGTACCCTAAATTCAACCAAGTTCTTTGATGGGTCAAAAGTAATGTCATAAAGAGATCTCGGGCAACATAGGTTCAATAAAAAAGTTGGATTTGTCTGAAGTCTATTTCTCTTCTCATATTGGGACAATTTATCAAATCTTCCATCTTCACAGGCAACTGCCAACTGATTCAACATTTTATGTATTGGTCCCTTGTGCACAAACCTTGAGTTGATGTCTGCATGAAGGTTAAGAAAACACATGCCTGAAGCTGTTGTCCCCAAACACCAAGCACTTGGTCAAGCATTAGCTTTGTACATATATTGATACAAGAAAAGGATACATATGTACTGGAAAGCCTGCAATCCGGCATGCATGAATTAGAAAAGTGGTTAATAGATTGCAATACCAGCAGTTGCATCAAAGTCAGCAAATTGAACTTTTGCACCTTAAGAGACAGAACACCAAGATGATCAGATATATATCCTGAGAGCTTCAATCCACCTTCAAAGGCTTTAAGTTCATTCAGCGAACTGTTTGCTTCAATACCAAAGTTACTGGACAATAGTTGCAAAGGAGAGAGGGAAGAAATTGTGTGAAGCAGCTCCTCATCACTGCAGTCCAGCAAATGAAGCGTAAATACACAGAACAGAACCAACCACAATTAACAAAATTAAAAAGAAAAACCTCTCAATATCAGAGACTCTGAAGGAAACCCTGGAGTGGACCAATGCAATTCTTAGCACACTTTTCTTAACTGCGTGCAGGACCTTCTTGGGGCTTCGTATTCAGACATGCAAAACGCAAAAGGCACAGATCAGTAGGTGGAAACATCCACAGAATACTCTTTTCAGGGAAGGGTTTACCAAAGAAGTCAATCTTCTAAATTAGAAATGCCAAAAAGGAACCTGGACTGCATATGCCTCCGACGAACTGGCAGGTTGTAAAATAAATCACGAACAACAACTGCAAGTAGAAGGCAAACAAGAAACTTTTAACTAAAATGGGTGAAAATTAGAATATTACCACCAAAGACACACTTGCTCACATTGTAACTTCAACAATGTAAGATGGACCTTATCCTGGAAAATTTATCAGGATGCTAAGCTTTGTCCTATTCTAAATCAAGTGACAAATCCTAGAGTAGTGTCTATGGAAAAGAATTTTGAGAATCGAATAAGATTTCATAATACCAAGTATCATGAATTTGGGCAGTTTGAAACAACCATGATAAAGTTTCTAGTTAATATAAAATTCTGGTTCCAGGCATATGTTCAATGTAATATCTTCCTAAGAGCTAAACTACTATCAGTTATGTAATTTTACTTACTTTTTTCCCTTACTCTAGTTTCACCAAAGTATCATAATTCCCAATTGAAACTGAATTCTAACATATCGTAAAAGCTCTGTTAGTATACTTGCTGAACTTCATCCCTTCGACACGGGGGCGGTGACCTTAGCCTGAGAACTTTGAACTCTCTAGGCAGCCAATAATAATAAGAACTTTACCTGTTGTACCAACATCTCGCTTGTTGTCATCAATCCCAGTGAACAAACACCTGCGGCCCTACAAAGAACAATGTATAGCTACTCCAATAACTGGGCAAACAAGAACAAGAAAAACATATCAGGCAGCAGTGGCAATAAAACTTCAGAATTCCTGTACCTTCAAGACTTTCCGATATCCATGAGGCATCCCACTGGTTTTTGTAATAACTTCTAGAAGAGAAACATCAGCAATGGAACACAAAGCTTCACCACAAAAGCCAAAGCTGCCACAAGCATCTAAACCAGCTGACGGTTCATATCTTGATGTTGCTGGTTTCCATAATGTGCAAATTAGTGCACAAATCAGCAAGCACATGCAGAAACGATTAACAATTAACATGCATGTCCTATCCTTACAATCAAGTTGGACTACAGTTCATCACTGGATTGTAACAGTCTATAAGGTAAAAACCAACTACACATCCAAAGCGGACAGAATCCACAGTCCATTCAATCAGTATTTTGTGGACTGGAGAAAGCGTCTTGAAATATAAGCCCCTACATAAGAAATTCTCTTGAAACTCAATAAATTCATAACCAACCAATGCACTTTTAAGTCAAGCTATTACTTCGCTAGAGAAGAAAAAGTGGGAGAACACTATTTAATGGCTGTACCTTCTAGTTTCCCGGGGGAATGATGAGCTGGTGCATACCATATCTTAGTAGGTACTATATATATATATATATAATATGATTAACCGTGATTAAATTTGACATCTTATACAAAGGAGGAGCCAGCAGATGATTGTAACCATTCTATCCATCTAATAATTAGAATCAAGATACCAATCTCAGAATCTTTTTAGACCAGGCAATTGCCTCAGGAACATGACATTTGCATACAGAATACAGGTTCATGAAGAGAAGGAAATGCTTCAGCTGAGCAGCACTATAAGTAAATGCTGAAGGTAGACGAATACCAGAAAAGTAATGAGAATAAAGTATGAGGTAAGCAAATCAGTAACTAACCAAGCATGCTTGACATGATGGCTTTTACATCAAAGTCAGAAAACATTAGTTGCATTTAAAATCACCATAATATGAAACACAAGGTTTATTTGGCCAAAAAGCAAATAACAAATAAATTGGAGGTGTTACTGTTACCATATCGTTCTCCTAAAAGCATCAATCCATCTCGATTAATTCCAGATCCTACAAAATGGTAGTTTGATAGCAACAGTTGAACGAATATTGCAAATAAGATGGATGGAATACACCGAAGCAATAGATTTCTTTATAGAAAATACAACTAACCATTATCCAGAACTTTAACAAAGGAGGTTCCCAGATGAACAGCAACAAATACCTGAGAGAATACACAAAGAAGTCATCGCTTGATGGGTCCAAATTACAGAATCGCCATGTTGTAAAGAATTTGTTATATTATAGGACAAGAAAAAAGCTAGAACAATAAATGGCCAATGGAAACATTTACGCATCTCTTCAAGGTGACTATATTCATCATTTTGAATGGTTACATGCACAGCATGCATGAGATGTTTGGGCATTGAAGATGCCAAAGAAAAGTTGCATTGCAGATTTAAGCAATCATAAAGAATAATTCATTGTAGTCAACTTCCACTGGCAGGGAAAAATCATAATTTATCCCAGAAATCATAACCCTGACTGCAGAAAGTTATTCTTACCACATCTCTTTCAAAGAATTACTTATCACATCTCTTTCAACTAAAAACAAAGAAAAGCAAAACAAAATTTACTACTTCCACCTGACCCAATTCTGATTGTCCAGAATATGATCTAAAGAGAACACCTTAAAATGAAGAAAATTGCAAAACACGCAGTCCAACAATCATGCATTGGCTTTTTAGTCAATAAATGTAGTCACAATCGGTAATCATCCTATACCCAGCTATCCCAGTATAGCATTGAAGGGCTTTAGCCTCTTGGATTAGTTTTCAAGCCAATGATCAGTTTCACACTGATGGTACGTAGTATGTTCTACTGTGCCAACTATCATGCAAACAAGATCCCAGATCAACGAAAGGCTAGGGCTACCTTAGCCCAAGCCCTTTGGAATATAATTCAAATGGATAAGAAGACTTATGTCAACATATCAAGGAAACCAGAAGTGTTGACTTCATCCGCAAGTTGCACAAGTCTTTCCGTTATGGCATTATATTTTTAGCCTAAACTCCAGTAATTTTCCTAGTATTGTTAACTTCACTTTGTTAGAAGTCACTTTCCCACACTTTCTAAACTTGTTTCTCCCTTTCCCTCCTTATTAGGATGGAAGTTCCATCAGCATTTATATCTAAAAGGTTCCAATTAATAAAATGTTAGCAAAGGATTTTATATAGTTTTTGATAAAATTGTTAGCAAGACATCTTGGCAAAGGATTTTAAGTTCTCAGATTCTCCCTAAGTTGCCTGAAACTTCAATCATTAGGTCGAAAGAAGCAGCCTAACAAGATCCCTATCTTCTCCCAAACCGTTCTGAATACTTACCCACACTGACCCATAACTCGATCAATGTAGAGAAACCGTAACCAATTGGTATCTAATCCAGTTATGGGAGACATCATGCAGCAGCAGAGCTCCCAGTTGTTGGTGTTGATCCAAGAGGAATAGGCAACTAATCTAGCGAGACAAGAAGCATTGGGCCAATTTGAGATTTCTAGGGATTTGGCTGGTTTTTTAAAATTCAGTCCAGCCTAAAAGAAGAAAGATGAGCTCTAGGATTCACAAGGGAAAGAGACCAGCTGGGCCATTGGAGTCCTTATGTGGAAGATCAACCATTCCT
Source organism: Parsonsia alboflavescens (assembly GCA_028571225.1). Lineage (NCBI taxonomy): Eukaryota > Viridiplantae > Streptophyta > Magnoliopsida > Gentianales > Apocynaceae > Parsonsia > Parsonsia alboflavescens. Next base: position 17,324,364 of record JAOXNR010000001.1, on the reverse strand, counting down.
GAGTTCCATATTGGACTTTCCACAAGACAAGGGCCAAGAAGATGACCCTTCACTTTGAAGGGAAACCCAACTTTGGTTCATTAAAATAAAAGAAGGTATACCAGAAATGACTTGGAGAGTTCCCCTTCTGGTGTCATCCACTATTTGGCCCCCCCACGTGCAGTCATAAGCTCGGAGAATTGGCTAAGTTATTCGATTGCTGATTAACCAGAGAAGTTTGCATAGTTGGTTTGAACACCTAACATTGGCTAATTTCTGCTCTATCACACACGTTGGTGAAAAAGTTTTCAAGTTTATCAAAGCATATACAGTGGAGATTGAAAAGAAAATCATTTTCTTACTATTTCGATCATCATCCTATTTCCCACCAAGCCAATTCAATGATTCCAAAGAAATTCCTATACATGATAATAATCCAATCAAGAGTTACCTCAGTCGCGCCAGCATCGAGGCTGTTATAAACCAGTTCTTCAACGACCCTCGTCAAGTCATACAAAACAATCCCCGAACGCACTGAACTCCAAACAGCCTCCGGCAATGGTTTAATACTCCCCATCTACCAACTTTTCGCAATCGAATCCCAATTCCTCGAGAACTTCAAACTGAAAAAACAAAGAAAAAGCAACCAAACAACTTCAATTCAGCAAGTGTGGAGGGAAAAGTGTTTGAGGTTTTAGGGTTTCGGTTAACACACTGCTCGATTCTAAATCGCTCCCGTTCTATACAAAGTTCTCATATTATTATATGAATTTTTATCATTTGAATGATGAGAAAAAGGTGGCAGAGGGAGACGATGAAATCCGACATTCTAAGCGACGCCGGGAAGGGTAAGGGATTGTGATGTCCGTTGAAAGTGGGGCCCAAATTAATCTTGGAGTTCAGAATGATAACGTCACTTCTTAGGATTAGGTAGCATCCAGCGTGGCGCTATTGTGGAAATGCCAGCGCTTTCGTAAGTGGCTCTTGTTCGCTATTTGCTTGGGTGAAACGAGGTAGTTACGTACCCCGTATGTAACATTAGCATTGTATTATTAAATTTTTGCTGTCCGAACTTCAGTGAAGAGGCAGTTTCCAATTCCCAGTGGTATGTCCGATGGGGAATTTACTAAAACACCCTGATACCTCGTCTAATTTACTAAAAGTGATGCCATTCTTTTTTCGCTCTCTTTCTATATATAATTTTGGGATATGAAAATGAAATATGTGTTTGTATGGCTATGGTTTGGTTCCTTTATTCTAAAGTGGATTATTCCTCCATAAAATCTTAAAGATAAAAGGGTGCTTCTTTTGTCAATAATTTATGGGTAGGTATTATAAATGATTTTGATACTTTATTTTGTTAGTTATTATCAACTTATTAATTCATTGAGGTAATTCTTTTGTAACTTTACCACGGATCATATTAATTATAAATGATAGTATAGTAATTTATTTATGATAAACAAGATTATTCATTCATATTTCATGAGTACCATATGAGAAAACAATGAATTGTTTAATCTGATATGAAATTATGAACTAAATAATTGAACTCTATCCACAATATGAATGAAACAAACAAAAATTTTTCATTCAATATATGTTAATATGTCTCAATCATGGCCCTTTTGGCAACTATTCAAAATTAATAAGTAATTCACTTTTAATATTTCATTTGAAAAATCTAATACTTCCTAAGTCCCTAGTTATAAGTTGTTTGTAATTATTTTATAAATATTACAGTAAAGTTTTTTTTTAATCCAAATGCCCTTATTGGAGAAGAGCATTGAGAATGAAAAGAGAGAAATGTTTTATAGAGAGAGGAAAAGCAAAGGCAATATTAAAAAGAATGATTAAAAATTATGAAAACAACCTATAATAGAGGATATGACTTATAATTAAGAACAAAAGTGGTATATGTAAAGCACTTTTTCGTCATTATTTTTTGATTGAAAATTGTAAAAATAGAAATTTTGACAATTTTATTTATGAAGTATACATTTTATATATATAAGAATTTGCTACAACTTCCGTGTGATTACATGACATCATTTTGATGGTGTGATTCAAAAAAAAAAAAAAATTATTGGCCATTCCTTTCACCTACGGATTTAGGGAACACATTCTCTAGAGGGCTCTGCTTTGCCACAAATCAACTCTAATTTTAGGCTTGAAGATAAATATTTGTTGGGTGGTGGTGGAAATGGTAGGGGTGGTGGTGAGTGTTGAGTTTGGAGGTCACAAATGACAGGGAAGGTGTTGGTGGAACAGTGTCGTCGACGTCCCTGCTCTTGCAACTGATGAACCTGCCCTAGTGGTCTCTCTGCTTTGCTCTTGTGACCCCTTTTTTTTTTTTTTTTTTTTAAATCTAAACGGCATCCCACTCTCCAGCATCAATCTATAAATAAATATATGTATATATAAAAATATATATATTTATATAATCATAACAAAATAAGAAATATTATCATTTTTCTTTGCAGCACCCAAGGTCAATTATTTGGCCATCGTTCTCGATAAGTCAAAATGGATATCCCAAAATTGACAATGAATACTTAGGTCCATTATTATCAATACATATATAACTTTACGTATTCCCAATATTAAAGGATAATTTAAAGTATGTTTTCCTAAAACTATTTATATTTTTATTTTCAGAAACACTAATTGGATTTATACAATGTCAATCTGTAAAAAATAATTGAAATATTTTATTATCCATTTATTTTCAAAATATAATGACAATAAATTTCCTATTACATAAATTTTTAAAAATAATTAAACAAACTAAATATTAAAAGATAATTTAAACTATGTTTTCCTAAAACTCTTTATATTTTTACCTATTTATTTTTATAAACACTAATTGAATCTTATACAATTTTAATTTTTTAAAAAACATTGAAATATTTTATTACCCATTTATTTTCAAAATATAATGACAATACTATTTATTATTATATAAATATTTAATAACTTTGAAAATTAAATTAACTTCTACTTGAAATAAATTAAATACTAAAGTACAATGTTACTTTCATGTTCTTATAAAAGAAATTGAGTGAAGATAGTAATTCTTAATGTTATTAAATAACATTTTTAAATACAAACATGGAATGAACATATAGTATAATTTTTTTTTAAAAGAAAATATTAATAATAAATTATAAATTAAAATAATATTTAATAGTATATAATAACCGTCAATAATCACTTAATTAAAGCAAGTAAATATAGGGTTATACATAATATAAAAATTAATTTCTCACACAAAATAGTTTTGCATAAGTATTCTTTAAATTTTTTATATTTTTTTGTTTTTAATTATTTATTTGGAGGGCTTATATGAATTTTATAATTATTTAATATATTAATATATAATTTAAATAAAATTTTTTAATTATTGTGAAAAGTTTTGGTGCTTAACATATTTTTTAAGATAATATGTTGAATAGTTAAAAGACTTTTAAGAATAATTATATAAAATTAATAACTTTTTAAATCAAAAGCATAATACTTATCTAATAATAATTATAATGATTGATGAAATTAAATTAAGAAAATTTAAAATTATCTAACTCAAAATTGTATTTTGGATTACAAAAAATTATGGATAAATATTATTTATTTTTTTTAAAAAAAGTTTATTAATTTCGATGAGTTATAGGTGACAGATTAAATTAACATTTATTATTCATGAGGATACAATATATTTTTTCTGGGATATTTGAATATTTTGAAAGATATAATTTGGATGGATGATGGATAGTATGTTGAATTATTATTTTAAGTCACTTTTTTTTTATTATTATACTATAAAGGTTAATTTAAAGTGGTAATAATATTTCTTAGTGAAAAAAACATTCTTTTCAAATTATATTTTTTTTAACAAACTTCATTCAATTTATTTAAAAGAACATATCAATGATAACCTATTACGAAATAACATAAAATATAATATTGCAATATAATAGACTTAACATATAATATAATTTGAAAATATCTATAATAAGCACATAATGATTTTTCTTTTAAAATATATTAACTAATATGAATTTAATTAATGCATCTTTCTAAAATGATGGAAATTACACTTAAGTATCTCTTAATTTTTTTTTTTATTTTAAAAAATATTAATTTAAATGGATGGTAGCTGATAAGGTAGATTACTTTTTCTAATTATATTTTTATTTTAATTTTTTCCCTATTTTATACTTTATACAATTGATTTTCCTGTGTATTGTGCAAGTTTTTAAGTATAAATTAATACCAAACAGTTTTAGTATTTGAATAACCAACCAACCAACTCTATATACCGTGATCTTTTAATTATGATTAAATGAGAATCATATAGAAGATCCTTATAAATCTAATTTGTGACCAAATTTGAACACTATCCACAATGTAAAGATGAAAAACAACTTAGAAAAGTGATAATACCTACCATATGGTAATACTCTCTCTATTTCAAAATGATTATCATTTAAGGTTGTTTTGAATAAATTAAAGTAATCAATTACTTTTAATATAATATTGCTCTTCATTATTATATTATACTTTTCTTCTCTTTCCTCTCTTTTATTGATTGGTTAGTTATTGAAAATAGTAAAACTATTTGAGATATAAGTTTTAAATGTTTGGAGTGAATCATAAGCGAAACACAAGTGTTCCGACTCTGATACCAAATGAAAGATATATTTCTGCAAAACACTTATTTAAAACAATTAATTCACAAGTGTTGTGTGTGATAGTGATAGAAAATTAAGCTAAAATAAAAGTAAAATAATGAAACAAAATGATACAATAGATTTATTTATGCAATTCGGCCAAGCCAACATCTACGGGATCAAGTTCTGTGATCCAATCACGTAGTTCTTCCAAGTTACATGAATTGTCAACACCTCTATCAAGATACACTTAGTGGAATAACACAAAAGCTCGCCCTACCTATTTGCTAACTATTTGTAATGCCTTAACTAGAGTTGTTGAACACCTGTATTGGACTTCCTTTCAACAATGCTCCATCACAATGTCTGATTCCTTTTTCTCGTCAAATAATTGTCAACAAACTTCTTTCTCCAAATGAGCTTAAATAGATCAACTCCCTTGAAGCCGAAAAGGTAAGAAACCATCTTTAAAATCATGGTAATTGATTCTAGTAGATTAGGAAAGAATCCATTAAGACAATTGTGGTAATTGATGGGAGACAAATTGAAAAACTCCAATAAAAAGTTTGAATTTGAATAATATTTTAATCAAGATGACAGATTAAGAAACTCCTTCAATCAAGATAATCATATTTGTATAGTCCTTTAAACAAGATGACTGAGATAATCTTGGCTTGTCTCAATAGCTAAGGACAAGTAACCAAATAATATGCCAATCATTCCCATCCTTAACATAATCTATTAGTATTTACATTTGAGTTGTATTACTTTCCATAATCACTACTTATATTAATTATAAAGATAATGGAGTGACTTACCATGATCAATAAATCTTTATAATTTAAAAGGAAAAATTTTAATTTTAAATAGATGAACTAAAGTAAGCGTATATTAAAGAAAATGAACTAATTAAGGTTTTTTAACGCTCTCCTTATTAAAAAAGAAGAAAAGAGAGAGAGAGAGAGAGACTATATTAATTTTTATTTGTTAAATCATATGACTATCTAATACACGATTTTTTATTTTTCTAAAAAAGAGACACGTCTCATTAGTGTTCTCTTGTTTATAATTTGAAGAGACAAAAAATGAAAGATCCAAAATCAACGTTGATTGACAATGTACACACATAAAATATGTTTTATGACAAAATACAAATGGATTCACACACCAAATGACGGAACTAAAATGTGGATATTAGTAGAAAAAACAAACAAAATAGTACTAATGGGTAAGACGGGTACGCCCCAAATAGCCCGACCCAAATAAATTCAAATATCAACCCGAATACCTAAGATGTGAATTACCACTAAGGGGGGAAAGCGAGCAACGACCTTCTTCCTATCGACCTCATAGGTCACCGACCTTCAATGAGCTTAAGAAAGCTATCACCCGATCGTGACCTTCGACCTGGTGAGGTCCGATCCGTCTCATGCACCTTCCGTGCCATGATTGAATATATATGACTCTTTATATACACTATACGCCTTAAAATCACTCCTCGAGAGATTCGAGGCTCACTAGAAGGTCGCGAAGTTGGTTCGTAGATCATTAACAAGCTCGTAGCTCTTACACTAGAGACGTGCATCATAAGGTATCCAAAATTATGGAAACTCATAGATTCTAGAAACAATTAGTGAGATATGATCTCGCAATTATCCTAAATTCCTATTTTCAAGTAATTGAGATTCACTCCAACAAGGTAACTTATTATTTGATATACATTATCAAATCATTAACAATTTCAGATAGGTGGATCTCATTCAATTTTGACTGGAATCGAATACTGATTTCGAAATTATGCTCAAGGTAACAACTCACCCTGATAATCTAATTTTTCCTTCTGGTTGTGATTTCAGACTCCACCACGATTCGAGATGACTCGAAGATCATTTCTGAGTTCCATCACTTCTGGTGCCATTCGTGAGAAGGACATTCTAAGTAGATTTTTTCTTCCATACACACAAAGAAAATAAATAGGAATTGTGATGGCTCGATCGCAACCAACATGGGTGCAACCACCATTAGGAAGAACACAATTATGCACTAGGGAAGCAGTGCCTGAAAATCCCGTCTCAAGGGAATACAACAATAATGGGGGATTGATAGACTAGGAAGAACTGCCGAGACCATCACGATCAAGATCATCCCGAAGGATCCCAGCAAACCATCCACCTAAGCATAGAAGGGGACCACATAGATATCCAAATCAGAATAACAACGACAATGTCCCTAGACCACAAAGATCCAGAGGAAGTCGAATATCTGTTCCTGTCGACCTCTTAGAATGCATGGTGGTAGTCCTAGAAGGAATCTTTGGCAGAAGGGATTGTGTATCGATCAAGAGGAGTCCCGTCCCATCTCGAAGGGAGACACAACAACCCCGAGACCAAAGGAATTCCACGCAACCAGATCCACCCTTTCCTTTAGAGACAAGGAACAAAGGAACAACCTTCGGCAAGTCCAAACTTCAAATGCTAAAGGTTGAGAAGCAAAGTTTGCTTAGGAAAGGTCACAAGGGGAAGGATCCAAGAAAGAGTCAGCACAGGAAGAGCTCCACATGTGATTGATCTCAAAGAAACTCTACATAGTGTACGCAGTTATGAATTGAGGGATAGGCTCAATCGAGTAGCAATCTCCAGAGGTCAGCGATAGGAAGCAAGTAGTGACGAGCAAGGGAGCTCGCTGAGAACTACTCCTAGGGGAAGGATACATCCTCGACGAAGCCTGATCGAAAGGATAATCAGTGACGCTCAAGAGGTAGTAATGAATCCACCAAGGAAAGTGACTCTACCAACAAATCAGGAAAGAAATGGGGACTAGGAAATACAAAGTAATGTGGACTTATCAAAGCCTTCACCATTTGTCCACAACATCAAAATTGCTCGAATGCCTCCAGGATTCAAAACACCATAGGTTGAGGCAAAATACTATGGCACAGTTGAACCACTACAGCATATAGATGAGTATGTTTCTTACATGGAGATGTTCGAATTCCCTGATCATGTCAAGTGTCGAGCTTTCCGATCCACATTGACAAAGAAACCACAATCGTGGTTCAAAAGTATTCCAGAAGCAAGCATCTCAAGTTGGAGGCAATTGACGGAGCTATTCCTGAAGAATTATCATAGTAGCAAGAAGTGCAAGAAACATATCAATGATCTTTTTAACATCAAACAAAAGGTTGGTGAGAGCACTAGGAGCTACTATAGTCATTTCAACTTTGAAGCAGTAGAAATTGAGCAGAAGAACAATACAATCTACATCACTACCTTTAAACAGGGATTGCAAGGGGGGTATGTATCTCTCAGGTTGGCAAAAGAGCCAGTAAAGACTATCAAGGAGTTGCAAACACTCCTCGAAAAATTGATCAAAGTAGAAGAAATTACAATCCCTGACAGCCCACAAGCATCAAAGCTAGATAGGAAGGATTCTCATTCAAAGGGGGGATCTTCGGATAAGAAGAGGAAGACAGTTAACGATTTAATGACAACGCCCATGACAGCCTTGCGGGCAAAATCTTAGTGGTCATTGAAAAGAAAGGTCTTTTGAAGTCACCAAGACCAATCAAAACCCCTTTAGTCAAGAAAGACATGACAAAGTTCTGTCACTACCACAAGGACTATGGTCATCTTACAAAGGATTGTTTTAGCATCAAGCGAGAGATCGAGAGGTTGATAAAGTAAGGTCATTTACAAGATTTAAAGTTTGACAAATCCACCACCTACAGCAGCTAATCAGCAGCAATTAGAGAGATTAACGCCATCGGAGAAGATGCAGATCCCCTGATGGTGTCATTCCAAATTGGAGAATTTTTAGTACAAAAAATCTTGATTGATATCGGAAGTGTCATGAATGTCTTATAGAAAAAGACATCCAAACAAATGGGAATAGATAAGAACTCATTATTGAAATTAGACACTCCACTGACTAGCTTCAGTGGCAATACAACCTATGCAGAAGGGATTCTACGGGTTCCAATTGCAGCTTATGCAAATGGCAAAGGAATCACAGAGGTCATAGATTGGCTAGTGGTTGATGCACTAGGAACCTACAATGCAATTCTTGGGAGAAGAGTAGTCATGGACCTGAAGGCCAAAATTTCGTTACTAAGCTACTGCATGAGAATTCAGGTCGAAGACCGTTGGATTACCTTAGAGAGAGATAGAAAGATAGCCTTAGAATGCTACGTCGCCGAAGGGGATATTAAGACCCCGACAGTAACTACGCAAGGCGATTTCATCAACCTCCCCAAGGAGGATGATGAGTCCAAAATCCAAGCAGCCAGCAAAGAAAGTTTTTCTCAATTCAAAGTTCCTAGAGAATGGGATAAAGATAGGTGAACTTTTACCTTCTAGGATTAAAGGAAAGCTCGTTGACTCTTTCTAGGAGTACTTAAAGGGTTTTTTGCCTGGCAACCTACTGACCTCAAAGGAATTGATAGAGAGATAGCAGAAAAAAAGGCCGAACTAAGACTAGGGGTCAAGCCAGTGAAGCGAAAGAAAAGAACTTTTGCTCCGGAAAGAAATGAAGTCATAGCTCAGGAAGTCCAAGCTCTTCTTGATACTGGAATCCTAAAAGAGGTCATGTCCCCTAAAAGGGACATGGAGGATGTGTGTAGATTTCATCACACTTAATAAGTACAGTCAGAAGGACACATACCTGCTTCCAAGCGTTAACCAAATGGTTGATTCAACAATTGGATACTAATGGCTTTGTTTCTTAGACACTTACAAGTGATATCATTAGATTCCGATGGCACTAGACGACATGGAAAAAACCTCATTCATAACCGGGGTTGGGACCTATTGCTATACCAAAATACCTTTTGGTTTGAAAAATGCAGGGCTAGAATTCCAGCGAACAATGCATAAGGCCTTTAAGAAGCAACTCGGGAGAAACATTGAGCTCTATGTGGATGACATTGTAATCAAATCCAAAACCTCAGATAACTTAATTGAAGAAATAAGAGAGACATTCCAGACATTGAAAGCTGCTCACATGAAACTCAATCCTGAAAAGTGTACTTTTGGAGTTTCAACAGGAAAATTTTTTGGTTTTATGATATCAGAACAAGGCATCGATGCAAACCCTGATAGGATAAAGGCACTCCTGGACATGGAACCTCCCAAAAGCATTGAGGAAGTCCAGAGTCTAACAAAGAAGATGGTAGCATTGAGTCGTTTTATCTGCAAGATGGCTGATAAATGAGAGAAGTTTTATAATGTCTTGAAAAAACCCAAAGATTTCTAGTGGACGAAAGATTGCCAAGCAACTTTCAAAAGGCTGAAAGAATTCCTGGGAAAATCCTTATAGCTTGTTTCACTAAGGTCAGAAGAAGAGCTTTTGATATATCTAACTACAATCGAGAAGCCAGTTGACTCAGTACTCTTAGTAGAAATGTCAAGTTTGCAATTTCCAATGTATTATGTAAGTCGATTACTTTGGGGTCTTGAAATTAGATATTCAGACCTCGAGAATTTTCTCATTTTTATAACATCAAGGAAGCTTAAGCCCTATTTTGAAGCTTGCCCTATCAGAGTATTGATCAATCTACCATTAAAGCAACCTTTAGCAAACCCCGAGCTATCAGGCAGGACGATGAAGTGGTTGCTTGAACTCTCAAGGTATCAAATTGATTTTGAATCGAGGAAAGCCATCAAAGTCTCTTGGACTTTGTGGAAGAATGGACAAAAGTCCCATTGGAACTCACTGAAACTTGTGAAACTAACTTATGGACCATGTTCATAGATGGTTCCACTGAGAAGGCAAATTCCGCTATGGGAATTATATTGATCAGCCTTGAAAGAGTGAGAACCCCTTACTTTATGAAATATAACTTCCCAACCTTGAATAATGAATCTGAATATGAAGCTCTTTTCGCAGGTCCAAGACTCATAAGAGATTTAAAGGTGCAAAAATTGCATGCAAAACCTAATTCACAAGTTATAGCCAACCAGGTTACTGGAGCCTACAACGCAAGGGAAGAAAACATGATTGAATATTTCAAACAAGTAAGAGATACAACATCAAAACTTGAATACTCCCTCATAGAACAAATACCTAGAGAACAAAATGCGGAGGTTGATACACCATCTAAGGTCTACCGAGAGCTTGCAAGCACCAAAGCCAATATATTGGTCGAACAGCTATATTCTCCGAACATAAACGAAGAGGAAAACTTAGCCATAGAAAACCAAGCAGACAGGAGGTAACCCATTTACAAATTCCTCAAAGAGGGCGAGCTTCCAAGGGATGCCAAAGAAGCTTGCCAAATTCGAAGATGGGCACCTCATTAAGTCCTGATAGGTTATGATGAAGTGTACAGAAGGTTGTACACATGACCATTATTCAAATGCCTAAGCAAGAGAGAATGAGAGGATGTCATTAAAGAGGTACATAGTGGAATATGTAGATCATACATAGGAGCTAAAACAATGGCGAAGAAAATACAAAGAATTGGTTAGTATTGGCCTTCAATGATCTTAGATATTAAGGGGGTCATACAATGATGCACAAGCTACCAACTGCTTAGCAATAAGTTACATGTACCCCCAACGAGGTATCAATCTATCAACGTATCGGTTCTATTTGATATCTTAGGAATCAACATACTGGGACCCTTTCCAAAAAGAGTGAGGGGTGTTCAATTTTTGATAGTAGCTGTAAAGACACCAAATGGGTTGAAGCGGAACCAATAACAATTATTTCTTTGCCAAAAGTGCTATCCTTCATTTGGAGGAATATTGTATGCAGGTTCGGAATTCCACGAGCTATCATCTCAGCCAATGGAAGGCAATTTGTTGGTGATCCCTTCAAAACTTTTTGTGAAAATTTGAACATAGAGTAGAGATTGACCTCAGTAGCTCATCCACAAACGAATGGACTTGTTGAGATCACAAATATCACAATTCTAGAAAGACTTAAGAAAAGGCTCACCAAGCTCGAGAAGAAAGGTCAAAACCTTCCTGGCCAGAAGAAATCAAAAGTATCCTATGGACTTACAAAACTACACTTCGAAAAGCTATTGGAGAAACACCTTTTAGTTTGTGTTTTGGAGCGGAAGTTGTATTACCAATAGAGGACGGAATGCAATCCTTGAGATCAACTGAATACAATTCAGTCTTGAACGAGAGGGAGAGAAGGGCAAACCTAGACCTCTTTGAAGAAGTCAGAAATAAAGCTATGGAAGTTGATAGAAGGTACAAAAAACAGGCCACAAATTTTCTCAACAAAAAAGTGATATAAAAACAATTCACAATTGGAGAAATGATTCTCAAAAGATCGAATGTTGGAAAGCAAAGGCAATTAACAAAGTTACAAGAAAGCTGGGAAGAACCTTATATAGTCCAAGAAGTTTACAAAGGTGGAAGTCATAAGCTCGCTGATCTCAAAGGAAGACAACTCCTAAGGCCTTGGAATGTTTGTCATCTAAAGAAATTTTATGCCTAAGATTTTCTAACTTGCACAAGCTCATTGATCAGCCCGGTGACTTATCTGAAAGTTGTAAAAATTTGCTAGTTAGCAAAATAATTAATACAATGACCTATTCAACGACCCACTCGAATATTTGTTTTACACCCGCATATCGAGCTTCAAAGACTTAACTAAAAGGTAAGTCCACGGAGCTTACTATGATCTTATTTCCTCTTTGTTTGTATAAGTTCAAATCCTATCAAGTTTTACTGTGCAAGAATTTTCCACATTGTGAAATGCCAAGACAAAGTAGAGCCAATGTAAGAAATTCGATCAATTTTCATATGCATATAGATACAAAAAATAAGGAAACAAACAAACCTCGTGATGTAGTTAGTATAAAAAAGAAGGAAAGTGGGCTCAAGAAGTGAGCATCATATTGGTTACAAACAGTCGGTCTTCTAATTTAAAGTAGGGAAAAGAAGAAAGGCATCACAAAAGCCTTAGAAAAGACCTTGTCTATTACAGCTTAATCATTCTTCTTCTTTGAAGCCTGGTGCTAGCTTGGGATGACCTCCAGAACAGATCCTTCACTAGTCTTTTCTGGAGCGACCTCATTTGCAGGAGCTTTTTGAGCTATCGCTCTGGGGATCACTTGGTTCTCCTTAGCAGCTTCGTGAGTGTAAACACCTACAGTATAATACCACTCTTTGAATTCATTAAGGATTTCTTCACTAACGACATATTTGGAGAGATTAGCAACCTAACTACTTGAAGCTTCGGAAGTCGCCAATGGAGGAATGTCTTGTCTTTTTCCTCCCTCAAGAGAGTCATCACTACCTCGTAGTACCTGTGCCATAGTTTCAACAGCAGTGACCTCCTCCTGAGAATTCAGACCTTGTTCCTCATACACCCCTGGGAGAAGGATTACAGAATCCGGATGATATAACTTGTCGTCAAAATCCTTATCGATTTTAATATCACCGTTGAGTTCTCGGAGTCAGTCAACCACATCCACGAATAGCCCCATCATTTGGGGTCATAGGAGGGATTCAACATAGTCTTGAAAGGGAGGAATCCATTCCAGCTTGGCTAAAGAGAGACTACCATCATCATTGCACGGAGCATTGTAATCAGCCATCTAAGCTTCTAAATCATTGATGCGACTTTGTTGCTCATCGCCCACTGAGACCAGCTCCTCACCTCTTTTCACAACAATGTCGAGAGCAGTGGACAAGTGCAAGTTATGGGCTTTGGCAACAAATAGCCTCTTCTCGCTCTCTTGTAAGAGAGTGTGGACAACAGTATAACTGGTCTTAGCCTCCTCAGCAGTAGAAGAGAGTTAATGTACCTCCCTCTCCAAACAAGCTTTGTCATCCTGAAGCTCGGTGATCAAAGTAAAGAATTCTGGATCTTTCTTCTCCCTTTCCATTTCTCTTCTCAACCTATCACCAAAGAAGACTTGGATTTGGAAAAAGAAGAAAAGAAAAACAAGTCAATATCTAGGCAAATTTGCAAAAAGACAATGTCTAGATATGAAAAGAAAAGGAGGAGAAACAAGAAAGCTCATAGCTGTGTGAAAATAATCAGCGTATCTATCCAACTCGGCATTGGTGAGCTGTTTGCAAATTTCTTTGTCAATGGGGGGCGCACACTCCATTAAAAATGATTGGGAGTGTAGCCACTGAAATAGAGAGTCAGAGGACTCAATAGAAAGGTCGAGGACCCATCTGGTGGTCCTCTCAGCAAAATGGGAGGCCAAGGAAAGCCTCCCAAGCCTTTTAATAGTTTCAACAACCTCTTCAGTGGCACCCATTGAAATCCATCTCCTTCTTAGGGGTCCGATTCCTAGCTTTTAAAGAAAAAGTAGCAGGGAAGTCTTTCCCCTATTAGATGGATTTGGGAGAAGGAGAGTCAGAGATAGTGATCTTTGCGGGTCACTCGGACGCAAGCATAGCAGCTTCTTCTTCATTTATTTTTAAGGCATTTTATATTCGATTTACCATTGTAACCTTTTTGGTTTTGGATTGGGGGATGGGAGTTTCGAAGTATGAATCCCCAGAAGCTGGAGCAACAACCGAAGCACCAGCAACACCACTGATCCCACCGGAAGGAGCTTGGAAATATAGCCACCTACTTTGCTACCCTTGATGAGATCGAACGGGAGAATTGGAGAATTTAGCGGCCAGGTGATCCTTATTGCTATCAAAAACCAAAGAAAAAAACGTGTTAGTGTTCATGGGTAACTAGTGGAGCAAAATAAAATTCACTAAGAATAAAAAGTGTGGAAATTTCCTAATAGCAAGAAGAATTCCCATAGATTTCCTAAGGAACAGAAGGTCACAATCCGTTGGACTTCCCAATCGGATAGAACAAAGAAAGGGAACAGGCCAGATTGTCTGAGTAGAGCCAACCTTTTCAACGTCGAAGTTGGCAAGGTTGACAAGGAAAACTCTCTCTCTCTCTCTTGCTCCTCAGTTAAAATGGGGAGTCCATTATAAAACGTTTTATGGAGATTCTAGTCGAGGTACTATTTAGCTCGAAACTGATTTACTAGAAGTCTAGCAAAAAAGAAAAGAATCTTTCCAAGGTCCACTTAAAGACTGAAAAACCCCTAACGATCTATATTTGTTGTTGAATTGAATGTACCCTAAGCTGGTTTTACCGGGTGCAGTGCCGACCTTGAAAAAACATCTAAAGAGGTCCAGAGGAACAGTTATCCTGTATGGATGACAGGTTGCGATAAAGCCTATAATGGACCTAATGGTACTAGGAACGAGTTAGGCAATGGGAAACCCCTAGAAGTAAGTTATGTCAAGGAAGAGAGGATAGAGATAAGGTAAGAGAATTCCTCCCCTAAGGTTGGTTAAGTGAAGAGCGATATGCCCAATACACCTAATATTGGGATGCTCAAATTCCTGAGCAGCTACAACATCATCTCTATTCAACCACCTCTCTCCACTAATTTGAAAAATTTCAGAGGGACCTATAGAGGATTCAAACAAAAAACTTAAAACTTGGAGGGACTATACACCTTACTCAAAATTCGTGGAGCCCTAGTAGTTAAGGGAAGCAAATAGTACACCTCATTGTTAGAATCATAATATAGGAGAGCCCTAAGGGTTTCTTCGGTATGAAGAAAAAAGGTACTTGAGGAAGAAGATTGACTAGGTGTGTGAGTACGATAGGGAGTTCAACAGAAAGGGATCTATTACGAAGTCGACGAGGAGACATTTTTTTGCTAAAGAAAAGAAAAATTTCTGGAATGAAGTAAAGGGGAAAAAAGAGAACTCACTCTTTGATGCTAAGAACCATCCTTCACTAAGAATGCTAAGGCCGACTAACACAAGATGGTCACCAGAAAAAGGAAGCGATCTTGAGAATTTTTGGGGAGGAAATTACTAAGAAAATCTCAACTTAATCACAAAGGAAAACTAGGGATTACTAGGAAGAATTTTAGTGAGTTTCAAACTCTTCAAAGTTCCAAAATTTATATGAGAAAGGAGTCTCTTCAGTTCTGGAAAGATAAGTTAATTTTGAATCTAGCAACTGCCAAAACTGATAAGGAATGACATATCAAAACTGGCCGTTATAAAAAAAAGGTGTGACTTTTCAAAGATCGGGATACAGCAACAAAAATTTAGGCTCCGCAACCTTGGAACTCGCTGGACCTAAAGGGGGGGTAATGATAGGTAAAAGAGGTACACCTCGAATAGCCTGACCCAAATAAGTTCAAGTACTGACCCGAATACCTAAGTTCCAAATTACTACTAAGGGGGGAAAACAAGCAACGACCTTCTTTCCACAGACCTCCTAGGTCACCAACCTTCAATGAGCTTAGGAAGGTCTCAGCGGACTGCGATCTTCGACCCGGTGAGCTCCAATCCATCTTGTGCACCTTCCATGCCACGATTTAATATCTATGACTCTTTATACATACTATAAGCCTTAAAATCACTCATTGCAACCTTCTAGAGAAGCTCATTGAAACCTTCGAGGCTCACTAGAAGGTCGCGAAGTTGGTTTGTAGGTTATTGACGAGCTCGTAACTCTTACACTAGAGACGTGCATGGTAAGATATCCAAAATTATGGAAACTTCATGATTTTAGGAACAATTGACCGGATATGATCTCACAATTATCCTAACTACCTACTTTTACATAATTGAGATTCACCCCAACAAGATAACTTATTATTCGATATACATTATCAAATCACAAACAATTTGAGACAGGTGGATCTAATTCAATTTTAATTGGAATCGAATACTGACTTAGGCATCGGAGTTATCCTCAGATCAACAATCCACTCCAATTATCTAATTTTTCCTTCTAATTTGAGAAGCCATCATGATTCAGGGTGGCTCAGAGATCATTTTCGAGTTCCATCAAGTACAATAAATAAAAATCAAATAAATAATAAAATGAATTTAATCAAATTCGGTGTACTCAATTCTAATTTGAATCAGAAAAATTGAGATCAAATTTAATTTAGCTTCTGTTTCTTAGTGTGCCAATCAAAACTAATTAGAGCTAATTAAATCCAACCTAATCGACTCAAAATCAATCAAAACTTACTTCTAATTGGTTCTAAAAATAAGTATTTTTAGTAATTTGATTCGTTTATCGATTACAGAAAAGAAAAATAATAATGGGTTATAAACAAACAAAACTGAGTAAATTCAATAATACGAATTATATAATACATATCATGTAATTATTATATATATGAAATAATTTATATAGAAAATAAAATTTCAATCAGATTTTTTACTAAATCAAACTGCTATAATAAATAGTAAATATTTTTAATAATATATAGTATATGAAAGATATATAAATACATTTAATATAAAATAATAAAAAATAGAAAAAAAACTAATTAGGTATTAACTTAATCAAACTATCTAAAATAGATTATAATTGGTTTTTTTTTTTTTTTTGGTTCAATTATGCATTAAACTTGCATGGTTACCCGTGCAATGCAAGAAATTTTCCCAAAAAATTAAATACTAATTTTAAATATTTTTATAATAATAACGTTAATAACATATTTTTATCTTTTTATTAAATTAACGTTTCTTAATAATATCAAAATAAAGTATTTTTTTTATTAATAATACCTCCAAAAAAAAAATGTATTTCCATTTTCATCATTTTTGACTTTAGTTTTCTAAACTTTAACAAATGCTTATAATTATAATAGCATAACACAAGTTAAAAAAAAAAAAAAAAAGAAGAATTCAATTTCTAGCAATGGTTAATAGCTATTCATTTCTTGATTTCATATATAAAATATTGCATGACTTCAAACGATTATATAATCAAAACATATTCATTACTCAATAAATAAAATTAAGTATGTATATATATATATATATATATATATTTATATATTTATATATTTATATATTTTGTAACAAATCCTGAAAAAAATTATGACACCGAACAACCCAATAGACAAAAATGAAGCATAACATAAGAAATCAATTTAGGAGAAAAATTTCTTATTTATGCTATAGCCAAAATTCAATCAATTAATTGCAAAAGTTGTAAATGGTGCATTCTTGTCTACGGTTTTGCTAAGGCGCGCTTCTTAATGCGTGCTCTAACTGTTACCGTAACGGAATTTTTGCTACAGTGCTCATGTAGCCAACCAAGCGGAGCAAAAATTCCGTTACGGTAACGGTTGGAGCGTGCATTAAGGTGCGTTTCGGAGTACATCTTAGCAAATCCTTTCTTGTCTATTCAAACATAAACCTTGACAGTAACAATTACCCCTAAAACCCCTAAGGTAACTCCTTACCTTTTCAATTGTACCTTTTATCATCTAATAAAGGAACTCAAAAAGCAAAAATACCTTGAGAATTGTAGAGAGGCTGTTCTCATTGATGTAGATGAATGAACAATATGTGAGAATAAGATATTTATAGATAGAAAAATGAAAAATAAAAAGTTAATTGCAAGAAATTTGAAAAGTTAAAAAGATCAAGTTTAATAAATTTGTCCACGTAGAAGGAAACGAAGAGATAATTCCTTCTAAATTTATTGAATATTTTAAATCTAAAAAAAATATAATACAAATAAAAAGTTAAAAAGATCAGGTTTAATAAATTTGTGCACATATAAGGAGACAAAGATAATTAATTCTGAATTTATTAAATATTTTCAATCTAAGAACTAATATAATATAATTGTTATTATCTTTTAAAAATATAAATATATTAATATTAATAAATTCATTGAATTTTTTATTTATTGAATATTTTAAATATAAAAAATAATATAATATAATTGTCATTATCATTTTAAAAAATAATTATTCTAATATGAATAAATTCATTGAATCTTTGTTATATTTTAAATATTTTTTCATTTTATTTTTTAAAAAATTTAATTTATATTTATTTAATTAGTTTTTTAATTTATTATTTTCTAAGGAAAAAAAACCTGTGACATAATGAGATATAAAATGTAAAACATATAATAGATTAAGAGCAAACTTTAATAATATAAAGTTAAATTAAATTTTATATACCACAATAGACGGATTTGCCAAGGCGCGTTCCGGAGCGCGCTTTAATGCGCGCTCCAACCGTTACCATAACGGAATTTTTGCTCCGCTTGGTTGGCTGCATGAGCACTGTAGCAAAAATTCCGTTACGATAACGGTTGGAGCGC
>JAOXNR010000001.1:17259710-17298837 GCA_028571225.1 Parsonsia alboflavescens | reverse complement strand
TTTGAAAAAATCTATATATATATATATATATATATATATATATATATATATATATATTTGCTAAGGTGCGCTCCAACCGTTACCATAATGAAATTCTTGCTCTGCTTGGTTGGCTGCATGAGCACTGTAGCAAAAATTCCGTTATAATAACGGTTGGAGCGCGCCTTAACAAAACCGTATATATATATATTTTTATATATATATATATAATTAATGGAGTATTTATTCCCTAAGCATATAATAAATCTAAACAAAGTTTTGGAAAATGTTGGATTTTTTTTTATTTTTAGAAATTAATATATGACCATAGGCAGGAAGGTGATGAAGGCTTCAAAGGGTGACCAAATAAAAAACAATTTTAAAAAAAATAAAATAAAATTCAGATAACGACCAGAAATTTTTCAAGCTGAATACCACACGAAATTGCCCCATAATTCCATACAATCAATGCCAAGGCATTAGGAAAATTTCCAAAAGGAGATGCATGCCATTAATCGTACTCAAGAATTAAAAGGTTTTGTTTTTTTACAAATTTTAAGTATGAAATGTAAGATTATATACTTACTTCGTATTTCTCTGTCTGAAATTTAATGTCTCATTTTAACTTATACAAATTTTAAAAAAGTAAGTTGATTTAGTTCATTTTACACTTAACCATATCAATTTCTTTTAAAAAAAATGTTTATTTAAGAAATGAAACATTCATTTCCAGACAACTAAAAAAGAAAACGTAGACATTCAATTCGAAATGGATGAAGTATTATATAAACATATATATATATATATATACATGAATTTTGGTTGAATTTAATAAATTGAAAATATTCAAAACTGGATCAAGTTTTCAATTTGAAAACTTTTGAAATCAAACTAAAATGTTAATAATAATCATTTTGATTTGCTTGGGTCGAATAGTTCAGTTTTTAAAATTTCTTGAACAGTCCTGTTAGGATATTTAGTCAAAAAAGCTCTGACTAAACCATAAGAAATCTTCTTCCATTAAATTTAGCCTCATCATGGTATTGGGGCCTTGCGGGTATGGTCATTCACTGACCTCATTTTTTAAGTTATACTTTGAAGAAGTGATTCAATAAAATTAATTTATGATATGTTTAAAAACATTATTATTTTGAATAATTCAAAAAAAAATTTATTTTAAATCATTTACAAAGGCAAATATTCTCAAAATATTATTTATAATAATTTATTAAAAAATTATATATATATATATATATATATATATATATGTAGAGAGAGAGAGTAAAATTATAATCAGAAAAACTTGGAAAGGATAACTGACACCTTTAATCCCCATATATATTATGATTGATAACTTTGATCCCTATTTTTTTCTATTAATTTTCTAAGTCCCCAAATGTATTATTGGCATGCAACTTTGATTCTTTTTCTCTTTTACTGGTTTCAAAGCCACCTTTATGAGCCTTGTCTCCGATTTGTTTCAAAATACAAATTAAGTATTTCACTTTCCTTTTTAATTTAACTAAAGATTTGTTCCCTCAATTTCACTAGATTTCCTAATTTCCTCCAGTTTTGAAACCGTGAATCCTAATTTAACCAATAATTGGGAGAAATTAGGAAATCCAACGAAATTGAGGGAATTAATCCTTAGTTAAATAAAAAAGAAGATTGAAATATCTAATTTGCTCCTGAAACAAATCGGAGACAAGGCTCAGATATGTGACTCCAATACCAGGAGAAAAAGGATCAAAGCTATAGCCCGTAATATATTTGGAGATTTAGAAAATTTAATAAAAAAATGGATATCAAAGTTATCAATCGTAATACACTTGAAGATCTGAAAAAAATTTTAAAAAAAAATTAGGGACCAAAATTACGAATTGTAATATATTTAAGGAATAAAGCACCAATTATCCAACTTGGAAATCATGGCAGCAATTAGCCAAAAAAACCCATCATTGCTGTACAATCCGTGTAGTCTCTCTTCAGTGATAACCCATATGAGCCAAGTAGTTAGGCCCAAAAAGTTCAGAATAGGAGGCTCCTTATTGGACCATTAAGTACTTCACAGTGGGACGAGGGAAACTTGGCTTCAAAAATAGTGATTGGGCAGCCCACTCAACCAACTGGATCTGTCTCTCTCTATTTTATTTTTATCCAATACTCAAACGGGTCAAACTCGTCATTCTTATGTAACTTTTAAATTTAAAAAATAAGCATCGCCGGTGAGAAAAATCAAGATAAGAGATATCCAAATCTGCAAAGATAGTTTCACCGACAAAATCTTTTTTTTTTTCTTTTTCCTTTGCCTAGTTGATCGGACAGGAAATAATTGAACTACCTCTGGTACTCACAAATAGTTTTTGAAAAGAAAAGAGAAAATGAAGTATTAATTTTCAATTTTAATCATATTTTTCATTTCCTTTTACTTGGAAGGAAAAAAAAAAGGGGGTAGAGTATTTTTAATGGGACGATTTAAATCATTTCTTACCTCGTGTCATTTCTTGCGTTCAAATAATATTATATAACTTGCATTTCTTTTTGCTAAAAGCCAGAAGACTGCAGATCTCGTTCGTTTGGTATAGAAAAACTTACATAGATAATGAAATAAAATATTAGCGATAAGATAGTAGTGCTTTGTCCATTGCTTATACTGCATATCATTATCATAACAAAGATACAAACCAGGCAAAGACTTTCCAGGCCATGAGGATATAAGAATGGCAATTGTAAAAAACGTACGAGCACGAAGAACTTTTTTGCCAACATTCAGTTACAACTTTGTCATTCCAGAAATGCAGAACGTATACAAGCGAGAGAGAGTATAAGCATCGTGTACAACTAGAACAGCACTACATAATCTATAATGGCAACTGAACCTATAATGGCCACTCTGCCTGGCAACTAAAAAGCTCAAATTCCTTTATCAGAAAGTCATGATTTGCTTCCCACTGCGAAGATATATTAGATCAAGGTTCAAATCCCTTCTCATGTGCAGAAGACCAAATCATAGCTTCTGCTTTTGAAAAGCTCCCCTCAACAGCCAAAAAAAGAAGTCGCATTCTAAATGTCAGCATTAGAACAAATAACCAAAGTGAGGATGTCTGCATCAGACCTCTGGAAAAGCGACTTTGATTTAGAAAAAAACCGAGGTTGAAGTCAAGCTCTTCCCATCGATGTCATTTCCTTGTGACAATCATTAATCTATATTATGTCTAGGGGAATTAAAAGAATCAGGATCTATTATGATTAAGAATTCAAAAAATTCCAAAGATTAATAAACCACAAGCAATACTCATACAGGTGAAGATGCTGCAAGTCTGTAACAACCAAGTCTCCAACCCCCCACAACATCCATCACTTACCCACCTTAATCTGCAGGTTGCTCATTCCAACATTCATGTTTTCAGTTGTAGTTTCATTTTTCACCTCATTCTGGGGCAGATGATCTGCATTGAGCCAGGTGTGCTGTAAACACTCTTGAGCAGTTGGTCTCTTCTCTGGTTCAAAATTAAAAAGGGGAGAGAGAAATTCTGCAAATTCACGGGCATCAGCATCACAAAACTTAAACTTATCAACAAGTAGTCGGTCAAGTGGCCAGTATTTGAGTCTGCGGATTCTCTTTAGATCTCCATATCTGTCAAAGTAATCTTTCGATCGAGCCCCACTCGTGGCAATCTTCTCAAACAAAAGTTTGAGTAACAAAAACAAAAAATGGATAATGGAAAATTGGAAGAAGTGAGTAGCTTTCTTTGTTTAGGGTTTTTTACAACTTAAAACAAAAAAAAAAATGCACTCACCTTCCGAGGCATCTTCCCAAGGAGTTCCATCATCAAAGCAAGGTGATCCTGCAGAGAAACTACTTATATAACCAAACTGAAAGTGGCACACAGCATTGACAAAATTATCTGATGGTGAAAAGCAGAGACAGGAAAGATCTAAATTGCAAATAATCAATAAAGGGGAGAGCCTGATTGATAAGGGTGACTGCCATATTGTGGGCTCCAATAGTCAGAAGGGTACCACATTAGGTGGACTGTATTGGGGTTTCAACTCTATATGAGTTGCTATTGCTGTAATAAGTTATCAGCATAACAGATATGGAAAATGCAAAATATGAATCTCATAAGGAAGAAAATTTCTCTAGAAAGTTAAATTCATAAAAATTGATACCAGAAGGGGATCTAGAACAGTAGAATTTTTATTTTAAAAGCAGACAATAACA
Organism: Parsonsia alboflavescens; assembly: GCA_028571225.1. Classification (NCBI taxonomy): domain Eukaryota; kingdom Viridiplantae; phylum Streptophyta; class Magnoliopsida; order Gentianales; family Apocynaceae; genus Parsonsia; species Parsonsia alboflavescens. The sequence continues at coordinate 17,294,633 of JAOXNR010000001.1, read as the reverse complement.
AGAACAGCTATTACCTCATCTTCATTGAAACCTTCTCCACCTTTTGGAGCAAACAACATTTCACCAGTAGCAATCTCAAATGCAGTACAAGCAAATGACCACATATCAGCAGAAAAAGAATAACCCGACTGAAGAACAACTTCAGGAGCTCTATATTGCCTTGTTTGGATTTCTTCTGCAAACTTCTTATCAGCCCAACAGGCATTTCCAAAATCCACAATCTTACATCTCACATCGATCCCGTCCAGGGATCGGTCGGGTTTAGGATCTGCTGATACAATCCCTCCCACAGAAATTCGTCTATTTGATATCCTAGCCACTGCTCTCCTTGCTCTTTGTTTTAGCTTCTTCTCAATCAGACTAATTGTTGCACCACCATTGGGGTTTCCCTCTGGCCTCTCAAGAGTGGGTGTCATCCCTGATCTACTTGGGTCTTTGGAGGGATTAATGGTAGAAAGCAGGAGAATATTTTCAGGTTTAAGGTCTGTGTGTATAAGTCCAACCTCTCTATGGAGGTAATCAAGACCAGTCAGGATGCACTTGCATATCTCCCTAACTTTATTGAACCCAAGACCTTTATAATGGTTATATTTGATCAGACGCAATAAGCTATCCCCAAGAAATTCCAGGACCATGCACAAATGTTGTCCATTTGGGCCTGTGTGCTTGAAGTGGTCTGTCAGTTGTACAACATATTTGCTGTTAGAGGGATCACCATCAGCAATAGCAGATAGAATTTCTATTTCGTGAATAGCAGCTTGAGCAAATTGTGGAGCACTTTTCTGGATCTTCAAAGCAACATATTTCTATGAGGAAAAAAGAGAAGCAGAGCATATTAATCAGCACCGGAGAATAACAAGGCAACAAATAAAATCAAATTATTGTCGATTAATGCACAAAAAATCATGAGGTAAGGACAGAATAGAGGGCACCAAAAATCCCTTTATACAACAACTAACTCTGACTTCCCAAAGACAAACATCCCAGAGACCCTCCATTACAGACCTGGCATAACCACAAGAATGCCAACTTACGCAAAGAAGCTGAGTTTACAGAATATGACAACCCAAACATCCATAAAGATTCTTAGAAAACATTAGCCCTAAAACGAAGTGCATTTGCAGAGAGTACAATTCTGTTATGGCTTGTTTCCAATGCAAACCATTAAGGATATTCTGATTTTTCTGGATTAAGAATCACATGGGATAATTACAGAATACTATTACTTATTTTGTTTCCATTTCCAATAACAGCCAAAAATGATTCCTCAGATTATCCATACTAAATCTAGGAATTTTACCTTTAACTGAAATATACAACTAAGCTACCCATTGAAACCACGGAGCTCAAACTCAAAAATATTAATCCTAAATCACAAATGAAAAATCAATGACGGATGCATCCTTTAGGCCAGAGTAAACAATAAGAGAGACACTGACATCAGAACTTAGAAAGATGCGGACATGAAAATTTATTATATTCAAAAACAGAATGCAATTCACATTCATACAGAATAATAAAAATAACATATAAATTATCATACCTATATAAGAACCTGACTAGTGATCCAAATAATTAACGAACTAATCAAACAATTACTAACTCTAAAACTGATCCGGCTTTGGCAGCTATAAACAAAAGGATTCTAATTAAAACCAGCTGCAAAACGTTTAATCACCACTAATCATTAGTGATCTTTGATTGAAGAATAAAATGGTTAACACGCAAACATCCAAACAGGATAAATATAAATTAAAATCGACCATTTAATGCAACTATAAGCGAAAAAACGTACAGATGATCGAGTATCATAAGCCAGCCAGACGGTAGAAAACTCTCCCCAGCCAAGCTTACGCTGAGCGATGTAACGGCCACCGTTGAATGAATCACCGACTCTTACCGCATGGTAACCACCTTTCCTATAAGAATCAAATCCTTCATCCTCTTCATCCGACGCCGACGAAGACGAACACGACATGATGATGACGGCGATGATCAACGCCGATCTCAGTATCAAAATTACACAGAAATTCGAAATGAAGATTAATAATCAAATCAAGAAAATAGTAATAAATTTATTGAATTATTGATAAATTTATATATAAGAGCGAGAGATTTGGAAGAAACTGAAAAGAAGGGAGAGAAAGGAATTGTGTTGTGTTGCGTGTTACACTGTTACTATGTGGCCTTCAACACCAGACTTGCTCCACTTTTTGCTCTTCCTTTTTTTACTTTTCCTTTTTTTTTTTTCCTTTTAAGTTATTAATTAATTTTTAAAAAAAATTTAAAAAATGGTATGATGAGTGGGATTTTCTTTCCGACTTTACCCCTTTTCGTTAATATGGATCTTTTCTCTTTTATTTTTCCCGCTTCATCGTTAAAAAATAATTAAATAAAAATTAGTTGGCCTGGAGTAGTCTATAGAGGATGGAGTTGCGATGCATCCGCCAACTGCCATTTCCCTAAGCAACAAACAAAAATAATTTCAAATAATTTTTCTTGATTTGATTAAACAAGTAATATTATGGAATGAACTATTAAATCTTTAACAGTTAAAATTAATCATCAACATCTAATTTAATTTTCAGAAAATAAAATTTTAAATAAAAAAATTATTTTATATATTATACTCTATGAGAATAAACTAAATCTTAAAGTATTAGATCAAATTTATTAGTTTTTTCAAATTAAAAAAAATTAATTATTAACTTTAACCGTTAAAGGCTTTAATAGTACACTTAGAGTGTGTTGCATTTTGGTTGATTAAACATATGTCCTGCTCCCGTCTACGTATGCTATTTTTGTCAAACATTTATAGGCTTTTCATTTTGTTGCAATTTTTTCCATTTTGGAAAATAAGTTACTTTTTACAAATTATTATTAATATTATGTCCATGAATGTAACATTTTTATTCTGTCAAATTTTAATTTTAATATAATAGTAATAATATCTCTCCAAAATCTAAGAAACGAGAAAATTAATACTCTCTCAGTTCAAAATTGAATGTATACATTCTATTTTTAATTGTCTATAAATGAATGTCCACATTTCTATTTTTAATTATTCGGAAATGAATATTCATTTCTTAAATTAATTAAAGTTTTCTTAAGAATTTGATATGATTAGGTGTAAAATGAATTAAATCATAGGTATTTATTATTTCTATTATTATTATTATTTGAGATATTATTCTATTGAACTTTTTTTTTTACACTCATCCCTCCTATTACCCTCCCTATACCCTTACTTTCGAGGATCAACAATATCACTCCACATGTTATATCAAACTCATGACCTTGCAGTTCCAATTATTGCTGCTTATCACTAGACTAGTAACGTTTGGTATAAGTATTTATTATTACTGTATTACAATTTCCTCTATTAATCTTTCTTTTTCTAAATTTTAAAAATATATTTTTTTTCTTTTTGTTCAACTTTCATTTGCACTTTATTATACTAAAAATAAGTAAAAAAATGTTATATTCATTACTTGACACAATATTGAAGATACGTAAAGTAAATTTTTCTAATTTTTCTAATTGACCGATGATATATCCCTCCAAGTTTTTTCTTTGTTGATTAAGAAGAGTTAATTAGTATAGTAATTTAATCATTTTTAAAGATAACTTTCCTTGTATATCATTTATTCAATATATTGTCAATGTTAAGTCAGTAAAGGTCGATGAAGAGCTTTTTGGGTGAATTTAAATCTTGCAAGAGAATGAGATGATTCCCCTGATCCTTTCCCTTGTAGGTTATTTTTAGGGTCTCTAATTCAAGTTGTTTGGTTTTGGTGAAATAAAATATTGTTTGATGATGAGTTTAGTTTATCTGATATTAGATTTCATGTTAAGTTTATTATTGGTGGGGTGAAAGTTGACTCGTGTGGCTTGTATGACCTTGGAGGCATCTCCTCCCGCTGTGTCATTGCGTTCCCTGCTTTATGCAAGTATGATTATTTTGTTAAATATATACACGAAAGCTGTGGTGTGTTACTGAAGGAAAAGTAGCGGAAAACTTTTGCGACGTTATTTTTTTCAATCTATCAATCTCACAGTACCTTGACTTCTTCCTTACAGATTGAAAAAAAACAACGTCATAGAAGTTTACCACTACTTTTCCTTCAATAGCACACGGTTTGTAACATACCACAACATTCCTATATATATATTTAACAAAATAATCATACTTGCATTAAGCAGGGAACGCAATTACACAGTGGGAGGAGATGCCTTCAAGGTCATACAAGCCACATGAGTCAACTTTCACCCCACCTATAATAAACTTAATATGAAATCTAATATCAGGTAAACTAAACTCATCATCAAACAATATTTTATTTCACCAAAACCAAACAACTTGAATAAAGACCCTAAAAATAAGCTACAAGGGAAAGGATAAGGGGAATCATATCATTCTCTTGCAAGATTTAAATTCACCCGAAAAAATTTTCATCGGCCTTTACTTACTTAACATTGACAATATATTGAATAAATGATATACAAGGAAATTTATCTTTAAAAATGATTAAATTAACTCTTCTTAATCAACAAAGAAAAAACTTGGAGGGATATATCACCGGTCAATTAGAAAAATTTACTTTACGTATCCTCAATATTGTGTCAAGTAATGAATATAACATTTTTTTACTTATTTTTAGTATAATTAAGTGCAAATGAAAGTCAAACAAAAAGAAAAAAAAAATATTTTTAAAATTTAGAAGAAGAAAGATTAATAGAGGAAATTGTAATACAGTAATAATAAATACTTATACCAAACGTTACTAGTTTAGTGATAAGCAGCAATAATTGGAACTGCAAGGTCTTGAGTTAGATATACGTCGAGAGCAGGTGGAGCGATATTGTTGATTCTCGAAAGTAGGGGAATAGGAGGGATGAGTGTAAAAAAAAAAGTTCAATAGAATAATATCTCAAATAATAATAATGATAGAAATAATAAATACCTATGATTTAATTCATTTGACAACGTTGCAGAAGTTGCCGCGAGTTATTTTTTTTACAAACCGTGTGCTACGGAAGGAAAAGTAGCAGCAAACTTCTACGACGTTATTTTTTTTCAATCTGTCTACCTCACAGTGCCGCGACTTCCTCGTTACAGATTGAAAAAGAATAATATCGCAGAAGTTTATCGTTACTTTTCCGTCAGTAGCATACGGTTTGTAACACATCACAACATTTCTATATATGTATATATAGTTATATATAGGGTAATGTTATAGAATGTACAATTAAGTCTCTAACGATCAAAGTTAACTATTAACATGATTTTATTTATACAAAAATATAATTTTCAATAAAAAAAATTATAAATATATTTTATATTTTATATCAAAAAAAAAAATAAATCTAAGGATATTAGATCCAATTTATTTATTCATTAAATATAGAAAAAATTAACCGTTAATTTTGATCGTTAAAGACTTAATTGTAAAATTGTTGTTGATGTCGGTTGCTCTAACATTTAATGAAGCGAATTGGAATACAAAAAAATTATTATTATTATTACGTCAAATGCAATGGAAAGAGTGGAAAGTTATTCGTTGAAAATAAAGAATAGAAAATTAAGATTATTCTGATCTTTTACCTTACTACTATTTTTTCTTGGAAGGGAAATTGAATTTATATTTTGAGATAAGAAAAAAAAATCTTTTTTATTTAAATTGAATGTCTTATTTTAACTTATACATATTTTTAAAAAATTATTTGATTAAGTTTCTTTTAATATTATAATATCAATTCTCTTAATAAAATTTTATTAATTTAAAAAATAAAATATTTAATTTTAAAAAATTTGAAATGAAAAATGAAATATTCAATTTTCAAAAATAATTAATCATGGGGACAATGATGTTGGCATGGGATATCGGGAATGAATAGGGGGGACGGGAAAGGAAGCAGAGAAGAATAGTCAAATTCGGAATGGACCAACACGATGATTAGTGATGGGTTCATCAGTAGTCAAACTCACTCCACAAGTCACTTCGGGTTGAACTTGTCGCACTTTTTTCTCTTAGCTGGTAGCCTGTTTTTCAGCCTTTCCAAGTCTCGTGGGCTTTTGAATGAAATGTAGGTTACACCTTTTCTTGAGTTTATCCTGTTTTTTTTGTCAACTAGTTTTTAGCATATCTATATATATTAGAAATGTTAGTATATGCTTGATCGTGTATATTAATGTGTGCAGTAGTTAGTCAACTAACAGTCAAATTTAACGGTTTCCATTTTTTTTTAAACAATTTATTAAAATTTAATTAAATGTCCCTAAGGTTTAGTTTATCCTTTTAGGGTTTAATTTTATCCTTTTAGGATTTAATTTATTCTTTTAGGATTTAGCTTATCCTCTTAGGATTTAGTTTACCGTTAGTTGACTAACTACTATACTCACTAGTGTGTACGGTCAAGCACATACTATCATTCCTCCTATTTATATATATATATACTTTTTGGCTAAGGTGCGCTCCGGAACGTGCCTTAATGTCCGCTCCAACCGTTATCGTAACGAAATTTTTGCTACAGTGCTCATGCAGCCAATCAAGTGGAGCAAAAATTTTGTTACGATAACGGTTGGAGCGGGTATTAAGACACGTTCCGGAGCATGCCTTAGCAAAACCGTATAGATATATATATATATATATATATATATATATTTATTTATTTATTTATTTATATATTTATGAATAGCCAACTCAAAGTTGAAAGAAAGTTTCAATTTTCTTCATTCTCTGAATGAAAAATAAAACTTTCATGAAATTTATTTTTAAAACTTTTATGACTAGACTCGTGCAACATTAAAGAAAATAATAGAAAATCTAAATCATTTCATGATGAGAGAGATGGTGCGGTAAATTGAAAAATATCCGAAATCTACGTGGGGAATGAATTGAGTTATGTTAAAAATAGAAGTTACTTAAAAAATTTTAAAAAAACAAAAAACCCTCATATGAGTATTAATAATAATAAGAAGAAGAAGATGAAGGCAATGTGGAAGCTTTATTAAGTTTACATTAAACATTTTGATGCTATTTTAGTATCATATTAGAACTTTACTTTGTTGATTCACTTTTGATCCAATAGAATAATTGTATTAATATTATAAATGATAATCTTTATAATTTAATAAACATTTAATATTTGATCCAGAATTTGAAACTTGATTTTTTTTTTAAATAAATAAAACTATTTGAATTTTTTCTTCGTTCCCTTTTATATAATAATGTATTTGAAAAACTATTGGTTTTTTTTAAAAAAAATAAATCTTCATATTTATTTTAATTTTTTCACGAAAGAGTCGTGCATAATTTGCTTAAGTGGGTTATTCTTATAAACACCCTCTCATTCTACTAGACCCACTCAAGAATTCCGGAAACAGAAACCGGGGAACGTGTGTCCTTACCCTTTTGACCTTTTTTTTTTTTTTTTTTTTTAAAAAAAAACATCATCTCCGGAGTCCGTACTCTGTACCATACTCGTAACTGTGTAACGAAACTTGGTGTCTTTTTTGCCTTTTCTAATTTAAGAAATTTATTTCTAGATAGGGACAATATTTTTATTTTTTACTTATATAATAATTTTTTATTTATTGTTATTTTGTAATCTTATTTATTTATTTGTATAACTGAAATCATAATAGCAATAACTGGAGAAGAGAAATTTAGTAAAATTAATTGGAGGAATATTCATAATTTTTTTTTTCTTTCAACAAGTGATATACAAGTCAAATTCGTACATGCACTTCAACTATTTTGCTAACAATTGGACCATCTTGCAAGAATCCAAATTTATATAAATTGACTAACCAAGGCTCTAGAGTCTTTTTTGTTAAAAGTTGGACAATTGATTAATTTCCCAACCAAAAAACATTTATGAGAGCTGATATGGCATAAAGCTTACGTTATACGCTTTTAGTTTTTTATATACTGAAGAACATTGTCAATATTTGGTGCATCGAATACCTTTGACACATGTGAGATCAAATTCCCTAATCCAATCGACACTTACACCTAGTTTGGAAGTTTATAAGAGGATAGAAAAGAAGATAAGAGACGAGATAGGAGAGGACAGAAGAGAAAAGAAATGATGGTGATTTGAATTTAAATTTGTTTGGAAATTTTGCGAAAGAAAATAGTATTTTATATTTGGGAGTTGGAAAGAAAAGAAGAAAAACCCATTTTTAAAGTTTATTTTACTAAAATAACCTTTTGGACAATTTAATACTGTTTAAAATAATTTTAGTTATGGGCAAAAATTTTATTTTCAAATTTACTAAAACCTCCCCTTCTTTTCTTTCCATTTCTCTCCACTCTTGGAGAGATTCCACTTTTTGAAAGACTCACCATCCCTTATCTTCTCTCCATTTCCTTCCACTTAAAACTCCCAAGCATGACAAATCTAATTTTCATCCCTCCAAATCCCTTTTTTTTCTCTCTTGAAATCGTTAATGTTTTTGGAATTGGTTTGAATATAGCATAAAATGCAATAAATAAATAATTTTATATTTTTTTATTTTGAAATTAAATATCTTTATTTCTATTTAGAATTGTCCAAATGAAATATACCATCTACTATATTAGTTAAAGTTTCACTAAAATATCTTCAGTACAATGTTAGAAATTAATTTAATTAATTTTTTCTTAAAATTTATGCAACTCACAGAGAGATTTCTAATTGTGAACGAAGTATAAATTATAGTTAATTAGTAATAAAAGGTAAATTGATTTTATATCACAATAAATATACAAGTCAAGTCTATAATTACTATAAATATTGATATTAACAAAATATTTTTTATTAAAATTTTTAAAGAACTAAATCATATTCATGTAAGATGAGAATATTCAATATCGGTGAATTATTAAGGATTTTTTAAACATCTAATAATGTTATGTAATTCGAGTAAAATCTTCATTTTTTAAAGTAATTAAATGAGCACACATATAATTTGAATGAAGAATGAGCTAATGCTAAATTGCGTTTAAAAATTTTTATTTATATCTTGACTATTTTGTCACCTATTTGTATTTTCAATTGAATCAGAACAATTCAAATGTCAACCATTTGGAAAAAGAAAATGCATGGGTTTTATTCCTATAGCAATTAAGAAAATGTTTTAAAGGGGAAAAGAAAGGAAAAGGGAAGCTTATGACTACAAGTCTTTCCATTGATCTTCCCTCATCGAGCAAAAACATTGGTGGATAAATGAGATTGAGTTTGAAAACTAAAATTTTAACTTCTGATCTTCTATCTCATTTTTCGTATCATCAATAATATATATATAGGAATATATCTTAATAATAAAATTATAAAAGAATGTACTAAGTCATAAGGGTCTATATCTTGTCTTCAGTACATGACCATTTGATCGCACCAGACTTCAGCTATTTCTGAATCTCCTCATCGAATGACCTATTATTCATCGTCGGAATAGGTAGGTCAATTCTTTTCTTTAAAACCGTACTCATGAGTTTCCTATCTCATATGAGTCAACAATAAATTTCCTTAATGCCACTTTTTAATCGATCCTATTTAATAAATGAAACTTTTATGTTTGATCTCTATACTCGTAGAAGACTTGATAAAATATCTTAAACCTAGAAGTTGTCAAATCAGCTAGAGTAGATTACACAAACAAAGATTTTAAGATAAATTATCTTATTCTTTACAAGAATTTAGGATAAATAAAGATGATCAAAATAAAATTAGCATAAATTTTAAAATTCTTTGTTAATTGGATTTACTTTGATATAGCCTAAATTTTCAATAAACCATGTAAGCTTATGACTTTCCATGTAGCCACTCCATGACAGATATTTCTCTATGGAGTTTAATTTTGAATAAAAGTTATTATTGTTATTTGTGTGGAAGAGTTAAATACTTAACGTTATTTGAGGACACTATTTGAACAAAATCTTATTAGTATGTAAATATATGGGTTTAAATATCTGACAGCTAAACTTGTCCTTTTTTTCAATTTAATCACTAAACTTATAATTGAGATAATGTCACCATTTTACTTTGTTGGAATGGTCAATTTGAACATCACGCAATTAGAAGTTCAATAAAATTTAACCATTTTACTTCTAAATGTGATGACCAAATTGACAATTCAGGTAAAGTAAAATGGTTAAATTGACTCAATTAGAAATTTAGTATTTAAATTGAAAAAAGTATAAGTTTTGTGACTAAATTAGTACTTAAGCCTAAATAAATGTCGAGAATAGTATTATTATGTTGGGTGATCTTATTTATATGTTTCACAAAATATTGGGTGATATTCCTTATGGACCATTCATGGGAAAGGCAATTTGTCAATGAATTCATCATCATAATTCAAATTTCATTTACTAATTCCCCCACTCCCTCTTTTTTTCTTTTATAAATCAACAATTCAATGTTTTACATATCTTTTATTAATTTCGATTTCTGAAATTTTTCTGTCACATGTAAATTATAGTCTTCCAAAATTAAATATATTATATTAACTTGCGTAAATTTTGAAAAAATTAATTGATTTAGTTCATTTTAAATTTAACAAATATCAATTTTATGACAAAAATTTAACTAATTTAGGAGACAAAACATTCATTTGCATGCAAACAACTTGAAAATTAACAAAATGTTTCATACCCACTCTACGCTTCATGTTGAAGTATTTGCTTTCATTACATGGTAATAGTTTAATTCATCTGCAAAACTCATTACTAATTTCAGCCGTCACAAAAATAACAAAATGCCTTACCTAATGTAACCAGAAAATTAATTTGGATAAAGTTAACATTTTTCTGTGATATTAATTGGTCATCTTAAATAATAAATAATTATTTTAAAGGTAAACGTAATTATCTCTCTGTCCGAAATGTAACGTTCCAGTTTGATTTGCACGTAATTTAATTAAAAATTTTGCATTAGTTCAATAAAACATTAGGTTGTTCATTTTTTTAATAATTTTTTTTATTAGTTTAAGAAATAAAACATTTAATTTTAGACAAATTAAAATAAAATATAAAATATTCATTTATGGATGAAAGAAACAATATATAATTAAAGAAAAAATAAAATAAATCTCACTTAATTAAAATTTAATTAAATTATATACATAAAATAGGGATAATGCTTTAAAACACTACTCCTAAAAAATAATCTCATTTGGCATTAAAGTTCCTTTGAAAAAATCCTACTCCGACAAAAATCAATACAAAAATGAAATTATTTACTACTCTATTCTTTTTATTTCCGTAAGGGCTTTTACTGATATAATCCTACTAATTTAGAACAAATTATAAAATGATTTTATAAATTTTTTATTGTTATAATGGTTCTACTCCATTTTACAACCCGTCAGTCATTCATGCGGCTGGGCATGTGACTGACGACCACAGAATCACAGATCAATTTAAAGGGCATTACGGTCATTTGATGCAATCCTGTCCGAATCCAAAACAATATTTAATAATAATAATAAAAAGTTTCTTTTGGGTGGTCCATGGAAACTTGGAGCCCGACAACAAAGCCGTCTCCTACTACTCTCAGCTTCATCTCCCGACGTCGAGGCAATTCGCTCCCAAACGGTGTCGGAATGACCCGAACCAAACCAGGGGAACCAACTACATCATCCCCTCTGGTTGGCGAATGCCAGCTCATCTCTTAAGTCCTCGTCGACGTTCACCTCCATGTCAGGTGCTTTATTGGTGGTCTGTACTGTAGCCATCCTGAGAAATGAAAATGGACACACCGCTGCCCAAAGAGGGAGAGAAGGAGAGAGATGGTGGGTTTTAGACAAACTCAAAAAACCAAGCCATACGCCTCTACCTCTTTCTTTTCCTCTTCCTTCCTCGCTAGAATTTCTCTTGCCATGTCTACTATAATAGGCAGAACAATGGCCAAATATCAAATCGCCTGCGCAACGTGCTCCTCCTGTGATACCCCTGTCAACCTATCATTTCTCCTCCCCCATCTCCATCTGGTATTCAATGCCCACCGCCGCCTCAGATTAACGATCCCTCCATCACCTTCCGATGATATATTCGCATCTCCAAAGCCACCTCCACCAGTTATACTCCCATTCCTGGCGCCCCCACCTCAGCTAGCTGGTATATTCCTATTTCCATCACCTCCAAATCCAATTCTCCCATATTTTCCCTTTACGTCAAATTCCATCCAGTTCGGAAGCCGCCAGTTTGTTTCTTTTCTTGTTCTTGCTGATTCTCCAATATTACTCTTGAATTTGATTTGAAGGAAACTAAAATATACTGATATATCTTTGAATATTGGGAAAGAAACTTGTGGGAAATTAGGGGAAATGAATTTGGGTTTAACCCAGTTACGAGAAAAAATTTTCTTTGTTTTTGGTTAATTAAAATCATTGGATTAAGATGAAGATGATATGAAATGACTGCAATGTCTTCTAAATCAATCCATGTGCTGATCACGTGACCGTCTACAAAAATCATGGTATCTTAGAGGATCGTAAAAAGATGTGGAAACTTTATAAGGAAAAAAAAAATTGTAAAATTATTTAATAATTTGTCTTAAATTAATGGAATATACTGGCTAAAAGCCATTTCCTGACATCTGCAGCAAATAGGCAAAACATTTCATTTCCCAATTTAAAGACTATCTTGCCCAAGACACCTGCCTTTAAATCACACTTACAACCAGGGGTAAAAATGTAATACGAAATATCCATTTTCCTCTCTAATTACTTCTCACTTTTATCCCGAAAAAACAGAAAATAATCTAAAAGACAAATGGTATAGGATCAATCATCAGCCAAAAGAAGAACAAACCCAATTCTTCCTTTACCCCGGTTTGTACTCTGCATCAGAAGTACAAGAAGGGCAGAACCCACACCGCCTTCCACCCCAACCCCGACAGGACCCCAGCCACCCACCCCTGCCTCCACCTCTCTTCACTGAGAAGGGAATATTGTGGTCTGCTTTCAGGAATAGCTTGCTTTGTGCAATCGATTGGAGTTGGATCTTCTAAACCCTTCCCTAATTTGTTTGAGCAATCAAATGGTTGAATAGCGACAAATCCTTGGCGATCTAAGAAATTGAATCGAGTGAGCGTCTCGATTCGATAGGGGAAAAGGCTGCGCAGAGTCAAACTCATACGCCGAATATGGATCAATTCGAAGCGTTTTTCAAGAGGGCAGATTTGGATCAGGATGGTCGGATCAGTGGAAACGAGGCTGTTACTTTCTTTCAAGGCTCCAATTTACCTAGACAAGTTCTCGCACAGGTTATACTTCTTTTTTCACTTGTTGCGTGTTTTGATTTGAATTTGGAGAATTTTGCTCATACGAGGTGGGAATTTTTTGTGGACTAAGTTTGTTGAATTCGGATTAGCTCATTACCTCTGGTTCCAATATGAACAGTGGAATTTGGATTTTGTTAAGTGGAGCTGTTTAAATTGGATAAATTTCAAGCATTCTGTAGTAGGCAGAGATTTCATTTGCATATGGATTCATGATATTTAGCTCCATGGTTCTCTATGTTGGTTTTATTGATACCACATTTGGCTTACGAATTAAAGGCTTAACTTTGACATGCTCATAGCTTTATCAGTAGGAAAATAACTAAGAATCAAAGTCCTATTGTGCGTGGGTTGATGGAGGTTGGTTTTCGGTAAGTGACTTACAATGCAAATGAACCTATACTTCATAGATTTGCTTCTGCTGGACTGCTTTTCATATTTACTAGATGGTTTGTATGTGGTAATTATTAAGTCATGATTCGCAGCTTTATCTACCTTTCTTTTAAAGTATTCCTTAAAAAAAAAAAGAAGGATTTCTGCATCCAATATGTTGAGAAATATTATATGAGAATGACTGTTGGGACTTAAATTGCCATATTGTTATTGTTGAACAATGCTGAGATGTGGGAGCTTGATTTACAGACAGCAAAAGGTAGTGCCTCACTGCTCCCTTTCTCAACAGTAACACGCAAAGGGCCGGTCAATAATGTTTCAGTTGTTTCGGTTATTCAACTTGCTAAAATGAAGTTATTAAGTCTCATTGGCAATGATCGTAGGGTTTACCTTCCTTCCATTCGTAGTGTTTCCTCTTTTGGAGCCTGACTACCCTGTTACAGTACTATCCCGCGAAGAACAAGAACTTGATATCTTTAGTTGAGCACACCCTAGAATGTCTATTATGTTCTCATTCTTGACTAGCCATGTATTTGGTGTTTGATCTTTTGATTGTCTTTTGTTCATTTATAGACCTGCCTTCCTGTGTTATATGGCATATTGCCTTGGTTCCAAATGGATCCTATGATTTCTGCACAAAACTGATGTAGTAAATTGCACTTTTTAAGTGGTCAATTAGTTCCATTACATTTGGTTAAACTTGTCATTTGAACTCCAAAACACTCCACTTAGTTGTGCTTTTGTCAATGGTGCCTAATTTTCTATTGACTTTTGCCTCTGATGTAAACTTGTTTTCAATACCTTTGTTCCAGAGCTGTTGGCTCTTTGAGTCATAAGATAAACTATAGCCTTGGAAATTTTTTTGTTGTTTACCTTTTATCTAATCTATGATAAAAACTAGGCTGGATTTTTGTCTTAGTTTTGCTAATGCCAGATCTGCTTTTCTGAGTATGGAAGACTAGTTTCTATCTTTTTTCTTCTTCTGGTGGAAATGAGCCTTTAAAAGAGGTCTCTATTACTGACATTTAAGATTTATGCATTAGATTTCTATTTTCATATTAATGCCCAGTTTATAATCCTTGTTCACTGGCAACAATCACTTTAGTGGTCCTACACATATAATATACCTATAAATAATTCTGCATTTGTTTGCTTCTGGATGTTTCATCTGGAACTTGTGTTCTGAATTATGTAGATATGGGCGCTTGCTGATCAAAATCGAACTGGTTTCCTTGGTCGTCAAGAATTTTATAATGCTCTCAAGCTTGTTACAGTCGCTCAAAGTAAGAGAGAATTGACTCCAGACATCGTAAAAGCTGCTCTGTACAGTCCAGCTTCTGCTAGAATTCCTCCTCCCCAGATAAACATTCCACCTCTGAGCAATCAATCAAATGTTTCATTAGGTTCTTCTGTTCCTTCACCTAGTGTTTCAATGCCAATGGCACCTCAAGCTGTGGGTGTCGGAGGCCCTCATGGATTTGCTTCTCAACAAAGTCAAGTCATGCGGCCTACTAGACCACCAACACCTAGTACTAATTTTCTGTCCCCACAAGTTGTTGCAGTTCCAGGAGTCCGACCTCATGGAGCTAATGTGGGAGTTTCTCATCCACCAAGTTCTTCTGCTTGGTCTGGATCTCAGGTGGGAGTTTCTTCTCAGGTCAACAGAAGTATTAGGCCTTTAGGTCATGATGGAGTTACCTTGGTTGCTTCAGGACCACCTCCTTCTCCACAATCTGGAGTACAAGGGGTCTCTTCGTTGACACAACCTGCTTCATCAAAGCCTGTTGATACGTCAGTGGCTGGTCAGGTGGAAGTGAAAGATTCTAAAGAACTTGCTGTAACAGGAAATGGACATGCATCAGACTCGCATTTTGGAGATGTATTTTCAGTAACATCTACTCAGACAACCCAAGATTCTATAAAAATAATGCCTCCTGTTGGCACTTTGCCCGTTTCATCAGCCGTAGCACCGCCATCTGCAGCAGCAAGAATACCTGTTTCGTCAGCCACAGTACCATCTTCGGCGGGAGCACATCTACCTGTTTCATCAGCCACAGTACCAACATCATCAGGAGCACAATTACCAGTTTCATCAGCCACAGTTCTGTCATCTTCGTCATCATCATCATCACAAACAGTACAATCTACAGTTAAATCAAATGCCCTTGATTCTTTTCAAATACCTGGTCGACAACCTATGAGCGGTCAGCATCAACATGGGCATTTTCTCGCAAATTCAACAAAATCAAACCAACAATTTCCATTGCAAGCTTCTAATGCAGCACCTTCTGCTGCCATAAATGCTACTTCTGGGCAATCCCAGCTTGCTTGGCCGAGGATGACTCAGTCTGATGTTCAGAAATACAGCAAAGTATTTATGCAAGTAGACAGTGACAGAGATGGAAAAATAACTGGTGAACAGGCGCGCAACCTTTTCTTGAGTTGGAGGCTGCCACGAGGTGCGACTGCCCTCATCTAATATATGTAGGAGTGTTGGTTGTTTTTTCCTTTCTGTTTGTTTGGACTGGATTTCCTATTTCTGCAATCCCTTTTCTTTAGGTTGAGCTATTCATTGGTTTGTGCTGATACTTACCTTTTTAATTGCCTGTTGATTGTGTCCCCCTTTCATGCCTCCCCCACTTCCCCAAAATTGTTGTAGTGATATGGTTTTTTCAAAGTTTAGTAGTCTTGAGTTGGTTCTGAAGCCGCCACCAGATTAACTCCAGGATTATTTGATCTCACAAGAGACAATCATGTCTTGGCAGTGCATTTTACTGTGAAAATCTTCTTAATTCTCAATGTTACAAAAATCTGACTGTGACATGGGTCAAAATTGAACTAATAGTCATTATTTTAAAATTAAACTAATGGTCATTATTTTAAGTTGAACTAATGGTTTTTTTTTTTTTGTTTTTTTTGCATTTTTTGATAACATCTCATGGACCATGGTCCGCAGACCGCAGTGTTTCATGAGCGAACACGTTAGTAGCTTTTGACAGATCATGGAAACTGATCTGGTTTTCCATTTTGTTCTGGTCTATTAAAGTCTGTGTGGTGAAGATTGGTACTTGAAATACAAGTTTTGAAGACATTACAGCAGTTCGCGAGTTTTTGAGATTGAAGTTTTCTGAATAGAAGGTTATTACCTCTGTGTCATCTCAATGGGAATAGAAAATAGAGCAATACTGGGGTTGGCCCTTTTTGTTTTCTTTTTTGATTGTTAAAATATGTTTTTATTTTTATGTTATATTGGTGAGATAGAATGTAGAACAAGAAGTTTCTGAAATGTGTTTCTTTTACCATATGTCACTATTTACCTGTGTATGAATAGATCTCTCTCTCTCTCTCTCTTGTTTTGTGTTGTTCTTTTATGATCATATGATGAGCTTTTGTCTACACGTACATAATATATATTTCTCTCTCTCTATATATATGTGTGTGCGCGTGTGTGTTTATAAGCATCTAGATATACTATTAAATCTTTATACCTCAATGGCCACTTATAGAAGAGGTTTGCGTTGGCTGTGATTTTGGAAAGACTGATCCTTCTGCTGTCTCTAAAAGAACATTGTTGTTTCCCTTGATCCACTTTGTTTAAGTATTATTTACATTTTGTCTTCCAGAGGTCTTAAAGCAGGTGTGGGACTTGTCTGATCAAGACAATGATAGCATGCTTTCTTTGAGAGAGTTCTGCATTGCTCTCTATTTCATGGAGAGGTTCAGGGAAGGTCGTCCTCCTCCCGCTACACTTCCAAGTAGTATTTTGTCTGATGCAGGATTGTTATCTGTCTCCAATCAACCTGCTCCATCACATGGAAATACAGTTTGGAGAGCTGCAACTGGTATTAAACATCTCTCAAGTTTTTGTGTTAATCTTTTGTCTGAACAACTTTTTAAGTTGGTTCAAATTTATTGCTATTAGCTTTTCAACCTCAAGTGATGAAGGGAACTCGGCCGACAGCTTCTGCTGGTGTGGGAAAGCCACCACGTCCTGTTCCTAATTCTGCACTTGATGAGGCAAAACAGCCAACCAGGCAAAAGCCCAAAGTTCCAGAGTTGGAGAAGGATCTTTTGGATCAACTTAGCACCGAGGAACAAAATTCACTGGATTCTAAGTTTCAGGAAGCAAAAGATGCAGAAAAGAAGGTTACTTTTCTATTTCGTTATGTGTAGTCTTCAAAGCAAAAGCAACTTTTCTATTTTATTATGTCCAGTCTTCAAAGCAACTGTTTCACAGTCTGGGAACTATATATAGCTTTGAAATGGCTGGGACATTTTGACATAATTTTCACCAGATCTGTCATATGGTCAAAAACTCAAAAACTAGCAGAAGTTTCTTAACTGTTATTGGCTGATTTAGATGTTATAGTTGGTAGCAAATAATTTCATAAAATTTGGTCACAAGGTTCCTTAGGATGTCAGGATGCCAATTTCCATATCCCATGGTCTTGTAGACAAGTTTTTGGGGCCTGCCGGCAGAAACCACTTTCCTGCCTCTTCTTTCTTTTTTTTTGTTTCTATATTTCATGTAAATGGTGCAACACATCCATGGAAAAGGAAACAACCACCACCAATCTTGCAGTTGTTTGGCCGTTGTAATGTAGTGATGTACGTTAGCCTTGACTTTTCTCAACGTGGCCAAATTTATCTCTGAAGTCTTGACTTCTGAGACTTTATAGAGATTTTGAATTTCCTCTCTTGAACTCTTGAAAATCTTGTCATGTAATGTTTTATGATCTTGAAAGAAGCCAAACTGACTCGGGATCTGCTGCCACTGCATGATTAGGATTGATTTTGTGAGCTGCCGAGTTCTCGTAAATCATATTATAGAATCATCATATGTATACACTTCCATGGGTAAGCAAGAACAGAAGAAATATTTCTGATGTTCATAGCTCCATTCTCTGTTGAATTTCCTTTTCAACACAGTCATTTGTTACTTTTAATTAACATCGAGAGAAGGAATGATTGTCTAAAGTCATGTTAAAATGGGTAGGAATGATGCCCTATGTTGGATGATGTACTAGTGTATTGTCTCAAAATTTACAGAGAAATTGATATAGAACTGGTAATGCAATTTCTCTCTCTCTCTTTCTGTTTCCAAAGGTTGTGAAGTTTTTCTTAAAATATAGTGAAGATTGACAATGATTTTTGCAAAAGAGAAGACAGCTGATTTTTATTGGGAAACTGCAGGGCATTAATGTTATTTTGTTTTTAATTCTTGATAATACTTCCTCCTTTCAGAACTAAATGTTCACATTCTATCACATTTCTATTTATGGACATCTGAAATTGAATGCAATATTTTCTAAAGTAAACATATTTTTCATTTAAAATTCTATTGATAACTGCCTTTTAAAATATTTACATTGTATTCACTCTATGGTTTCACCATTAACTACCTTGATAATAAGGATTGATATGATAACTTCTTGTATATCATTTGTCCTATATTTTGTTATTAGGAAAACTTACACTGGTCCTTTTCGCTTAGATTGGCTGTGAAAATTAGTGATACTCTGTCTATTACTTGTATACGTTTTATTCTTTTATTTGTTGGGATGAAAAGGGATCTGTCTCTTTTCTAGTTTCTTTAAAATAATTATCCTTGCCTTTAAAAATCTGGTTATGGAGGCTTGATTCTGCATTAATTTCTCTACGTCATCTATTACAGGTAGCAGAATTGGAGAAGGATATTACAGAAGCCAGTGAAAAGATCCAGTTCTACCATGCGAAGATGCAAGAACTTGTGAGTATCTCCTTTCTATTCTTTAGAACTTCATTTTGCTGTAAGTCTGTATAATTGTAGCCACTTTGACCCAATGTTAGTTTACATTTGGTTTTCCTCTTTATGAGACAGATTTGCTTTGGGAGTGTGATCTTATTGGACCTTCAAACTATTTCAGATTGGTATTGGTTTTTTCTATGTAATTAATTACTTAGGCTGTATCAGTATCTTAAGTATTGACACTCCATATGGGAAATTAATCTTGTAAAGTAGTGCATAAACAAGAGGGATTGGAATGCCAAGAACATTAAGGACAAGTTTAAATTTGCAGCTGTTTATTTTAGAGCCTTTGGTCTAGCTTATGTTTTGAATTATTCTCCTATCTTTGTTCTATTGGAAAATAGTTCTATCTGTTATTTCTTTCTTATACAGAACACAACGAAGAGTTGTTCCTTTATTAATGGATACCACGTGACCCACAATGTGGCAGTTACAGTCAAAGTTTGCCATCTTCAAGAAATATTTCTGCAGCTTGTTTTAAGAAGATTATATATGAATCTGATGTTAGATTTACTGAATTGGGGTAGCATGACGAAGTAAGGACCCTGAAAATATGTTGTAGTTATACTCTGTGCTGTAATAGCGAAGTAAATAGAACATTGCTTGTGACAATGATTTTGCAATACCATTTGATACTTCCAGAAAATAAAGGACAAAGATATCAACAAAGGCTAAAAGACTGTAGAATGTTTGCTCGAAGGGGAAAAAAAGATCGGAAGTAAACATATAATCATGAAAAGGGAAGTTACACTTCCAGGAATGCATTAGGGAATATATACCTTTAACCCTTTGCATTCCAAGCTTGAGATTCTGTATAACTGAGCATGCATGTTCAATTAATTTTTCATTGAAAATGTTTTCTAGCAACTTCAAGCAACTAAAGTAAGTTGGTTATATGTACAGTCTTTGTGTGATCATACAAGTGCTTTATTCTATCCATCTTTTTTGGAGGTTTGCTTTGCCTTTTAGGCCATTCATTAGGATATGGCTTTTTTGGCTGCCTTTGGTGTTTTATCCTGTAGTTAATTGGTTTAAGTTCTATGGATATTTAACTAATCTACTTTTTTTTGTGCCATTGCTTGCCAGATTTTATATAAAAGCCGGTGTGACAATAGGTTAAATGAGATCACTGAAAGGGTTTCTTCTGATAGGCGAGAGGTACTCTTCTTCAGGTTGAGGGAAAATTACAAATGGATGTTTTTTTCTTGAGTTATGACTTACTAAGGTAACCTGTCTTAGGTGGAATCATTGGCAAAGAAATATGAAGATAAATACAGGCAAGCTGGGGATGTTGCTTCCAAGCTGACTATTGAAGAGGCCACTTTCCGTGACATTCAGGTAGTTTAATGGCAGTATTCAATTATATTGAGTCAATTTCTGATGCATATTTTTCCTATGGTTCCATATCCATTTCCATTGACATACTTGAATTTGTTTGCTATTTATGTAAAAAGGTAAAATTCTCTGATGCTTATCAAACCCATTTGGTAATGTTGTGTTCCACCCAATTATTTCCAGGAGAAGAAAATGGAGCTCTATCGAGCAATTGTCAAACTAGAGCAAGGTGGTGGGGCTGATGGTATTCAGGTATTCTTTAGCAACTGAATTATTTTGTTTCTCATCTGTGTAACTTTTACAAGGACATTTTATCTTATTTTATTTTTCCAGGAATCTGCTAACCAAATCCAGCTTGGTCTTGAAGAACTTGTAAAATCCTTGAATGAACGTTGCAAAACTTATGGTTTGCGTGCCAAACCAACCACAATAGTTGAGCTTCCATTTGGTAAGTCCCATGATCATGCTTCTGGTTTAATTTATTCAATTAGTGAAAAATATATCTTTCTTTTTAATGTATTCAATCATATATCTAAGGTTGCAGTGATTTCCTGTATACAGTTCAGTTGACATATTTAGCTATGCAGCTTTCGATTTTGAGTGCTTACATAAAATCCAATGATATTTTTATCTCTGAAGGTTGGCAACCTGGCATCCAAGAAGGGGCAGCTGATTGGGATGAGAATTGGGATAAGTTTGAAGATGAAGGTATTCTAGAGAAGTTGCTTCAGAAGTCAAGTTTTTTTATGTGCTTAGACTGATGCATATATAGTAATGGACCTTGTTTTCAGTGCAGGGTTAGGAATTAAAACTTTCCAATATTTTTTCTTCTCACTGACTCCAGCTAATTGCTCTTCTGGTTTTCTGACACAACAGGGTACACATTTGTTAAAGAGCTCACCTTGGACGTGCAGAATCTGATAGCTGCTCCCAAATCAAAGTCTTCACTGGTTCGTGAAAAAGAATCCTTAGTGGATGAGAGTAGGGTTGTGAAATCTTCTTCTGCAGATGCCAAGGCAGAGAAGAAAAACAGCACTGATGAAAATTTGTCTGAGGATGAAGGAGCAAATGTTCAGGGAGAAGAGCAGACTGCAAGTAGTCCACCTGAAAGTCCAGCGAGGGGTCGTGAACTTGAGAGTCAATCAAGGGAATTTGAAGATTCTCATTTCAAGAAGGATGTGGCATTTGATGGTTCACCCCATGCCACTTCAAAGGACATAAGTTTTGATGGCTCACCTAATGCTACACAGAGGTAACCTTTTTGTTTTTTGCCTTGTTTGTGGTGTTATCGAGTGGTTTGATTTTTTAAGCTGTAATGTTCATAGAAAAACCTTTGACTTTAAAAATTCAATCACATCAGAGGTGGAGATAGTATGACCTTTTTGTTCCTGTTTTTTTTTTCTCTTGAAAACATTAACTTGTACTTGACTTGTGTTGGATATTGACACAGTGAGTCTATGTTCTCTGGGGACAAGAGATTTGATGAACCAAGCTGGGGTACATTTGATTCAAAATATGATAATGATTCTGCATGGGACTTCAATCATACCAAGGTATATATTGCTGTCCTCGGACCTTCTTATATGGCAGAACGAAATAATGTTACTGTTAGGATACATGCTGATAATGATTAATGATAATCACTGCACCATGTCTATGTTAGGATGCATATCCACCAAACACATTAATATTTTCTTTTCATGCCACTGGATATGCTTCAGAAATGTTTTTAGTGGGCTATTTGGAGTAGAAGATAAGATGATATTATTCTTCCAACAATTAGACATTTGTTTCTCCACTAGGTTTCTTTGGAAGGAAAACATAAATTAAACGATGTTTAGTTTTTTCTGGTGAGTATTAGAAAATTTTCTGCATTGTTTCATCCTTCTATCTAAGATTTGTAATCTCAGGGGACATTTGATTGAGAAGATGAATATGTCTTTAAGTTGTCAATAACTCAATCACTCATTCTCCATGATTTGTGTTTTGATTATGCAGGATTTAGATTCAGATGGGCAAAATGATAATTCTTTCTTTGGTTCTGAGAACTGGGGTTTGAACCCAATAAAAACTGGTTTGAGGAATGCAGATAATGACATATACTCAAAACAGGGTGCATTCTTTGATTCTGTTCCAAGTACCCCAATGAATCAGGGCACGTTCTTCGATTCTGTGCCAAGTACTCCAATGAAACAGGGTGCATTTTTTGATTCTGTTCCAAGTACTCCAATGAAGCAGGGTGCATTTTTTGATTCTGTTCCAAGTACTCCAATGAAACAGGGTGCATTCTTTGATTCGGTTCCAAGCACCCCAATGTACCCCGCAGGCAACTTGTCCAATTCAGATAGCTTATTCGAAAGGAAGAGCCCATTTGCATTTGCAGATTCTGTTCCAAGCACACCTATGCACAATTCGGGCAATTCTCCAAGGGGATACAGTGAAGTGTCAGAAGACCGCTCCTTCGATAGCTTCTCAAGATTTGACTCCTTCAACATGCATGATGGTGGTCTGTTTGCACCAAGTGAGCCATCCTTATCAAGATTTGATTCTGTGCGCAGTTCTAGAGACTCTGATTATGATCATGGCCTTTTTGCTTCCCGCGACCTAGCAAAATTTGACTCCTTCCGCAGCACAGCAGATTCTGATTATAATTTTGGGGCTATGCCACCCCGCGAAACATTTGCAAGGTTTGATTCCATGCAGAGCTCGAGGGATTCTGATTTTGGTCATGGGTTTTCATCCTTTGATGATGCCGATCCATTTGGATCGCACGATCCTTTCAAGGCATCCGTGGAGAGTCAAACACCAAGAAGAGATTCCAACAGTTGGAAAGCATTTTAGCTCTGGTGATATGGGATATTATTATACACAACCTTTTTTTGGTATTCATGAGAGGCCTTTTTTACAAGGTTTGTCAATATAGGGTCTGGCTACCTGCAAGTGTCATTGGACTCTCTTTAGCGTGTGATAATGACGATGAGGTGGAAAAATGCGATGAAGCTTGCCGAGTGTTTTGAACTTTTTTACCAGTTTGGTTCTTTTATTATTTTGTTTTCATCATCATTTTTTAAATATGAACTTAGAGGTGTTTGGCGATATTCATTCCCCTTTACTTAGGTGTGTGTAAAATGTGTACAAAAAATATTATATTTGTAGTATTTTTGTTGTTGCTAATAGAGATTTGATTTTCAGTCTTATAGGAAGTCCTTTTATTCGTTTATCTGACCTTTTTCAATGCTCGTTTAAGCCTGTTCGTATTACATGGTTTTTGGTCTGGTTAGAAAAACGGTGCAGAGGAGAGGGTGAAGGGGTTGGGGTCAGCACTATTCCCTGCGGAATAACTTGGTAGGATAAATAATTACTCTATGTCTTTAATTATAAGTTATTTGTAATTTTGTTGTATTCCCCCGCCCCTGCCCCCCACCCCCAATGTGCTTAGTGAAGAAGAACATTAACAATAGAAGAGAGAAAATTGTTATTTGGAGAGAGCAGAGACGGAGGGAGTAATTGATTATGGGCAAGTTCTTGATCATCTATTAGTCTAAAGAATGCTTGGGTTGAAGGATTGGTCTTGGCAAAAAAAACTACAGAAAGGTAGGGAAGGGGAAGGGCGAGGGGGATATAGACATGGAGAGCGGATTTATGTTGCTTTGTCCCTACAACATTACACAACTATGAGGTAGTTGTTGGTATGAACTCTGAAGCACATTGTATGTGGGGGGCTCATATGCACTTTGTCCTTCTATTGTAGGGATCGACTTGACGAGGGAATCGTGACATTAAACCTCGTTGCTTTTTTACATTATATTTGTTTTACTTTGGGCAAAAAGTATTAATTTATTGATAACGATAGGAAGCTAACTAAAAAATATCACTGTAAATCTTTCAATTGTTTAGTAAATACATAGGATAATAAAAAGTTTTATCCTCTACTCAAACTCGAATTACAAGTATTAATGTTTTATTCAATTTGTTCAAACTCAAATTACTCAACAAGAATTATTCCATACTCAAGAAAACTTTTAGACTTTCAAGAATTCTCTCTATCTGAGACATTTCATTACAGAGCAAATCCAATACAACATAGCATCCAACGGTTTCAGCCATTGTATAAGTAAGCTTTGTCCTCCCGTCCCAGAATTCCTCTTATAGCCAATTGCCAATTGCCATGAAAAACGATTATTTCAACAAATCAGTATCAGAGTTACCAAAAGAAGATTATCATTCAGCATCTATCACACATAGGTTGTTTAGAGCAACAACCACCAAAATATTGCTTCACCTAATTGGTTTAAATATTATTCTCACACAATTGCATAAGAAATTACCAGTTTCAGGGAATGAATAACAATTTCGCCCTGGATTTCTCTACTCTGGTAATAAAAGCGAATGCAATCAATTAGCAATTTCTACAAATTCAGAAACAGACGTAGTACAACAGGATAATAATCCTCTATCATACAAAAAATTCGTCTTCACTATTTTGATGTCAAGTCACTTGAAATCCACTACACAATATGTAGAGCAAAAGATTTGTATTAATCACTTTTGCTCAATCAAGCCTTTGCTCCACCAAAGACCTCCATCAGAGAAGAACATGTCCCTGAGACAGAAAATACAACTCCAAACAAAATGATAACCCCATCCAGAGCCACACCATACCACTTCATCTCTTGCCTGTGCACTATCAAGTGAAACAAAGATGGTAAAACAAAGCCCAGAATAACACAAACACTGCTGCCAACCAATGACAAGAAATCAGCGAAATTCGGAACAACAAGAGCCACCAAAGTCACGATCAGAACCATAGCCCATCTCAGCCACAAGCAGTATCTACCTTCCCAAAACCTCCTCTCAACAATTTCAAAAACTGGGTTCATCATCAGTGGAAGAGAAATGAACAGATTGATAGCCAAGCCAAGTTGAACCAGGATGCTCAATACGCCCCGCCCTAAGTTATTAGTGATTATGTCCTTAGTCTCTTCACCAAAAGCGAAATAACCCAAGACTCCAAATACTCCATACATTAGAGAAATCAAGGCCATGGATAATCCCAAGACTTTTCCAAATTTGCCTTTTTCTTTCATCTCTGATTCTATAGGGAATACCATTCCAACCCCTTCAAAAGCATATACAGCAACTCCAAGGCCGTAGAATAAAGAATTGAATCCACCAAAGGCTTCCAAAACAGGCCTATTTTTCAAAAAGCTGAAGACATCTTCAACCATCACTACTCCCATGGCCCCAACATCAACTACATCAGCAAAGATGCTCAAAGGAGCCAAATGGGTCAGTGTTGGTATTGAATTTAGCCCCAGTTGGAATGGAAAACAGCTCCATATGTAAACTACCTTGGTTGAAATTCCCAAGATTTTGGGGTTGGGATTTGAGGTAGAATAGTTGATTATGTATGAGAGAGTATTTGAAACGAAAATCAGGTAGCTTACACAGAAACCAGCCTGAGAGAGCGTTATCATGGCATCTACAGCCATCCGGCCAACAGGACCACAAACAGCAAAGCCCAGATCACCAAAAGATGTGATCTTGACAGCTTTAAGATCGGATTCAAGCCTACGGCGAGTGTAAACTAAAAGCATCATGCAGTAGTAGGTGAGGAAGGCTACAGAGAAAAGTATAAGGCAGCCCGTGACCCATCCTGTTCGCTTAAAAGTGTAAGGCAGGCCAAGAACACCAGCTCCAACAATGGATATGAAGAAGTTGGCGAAAGTCTTGGATTTGGAAGAAAGACGGTTTTCCTTGCCGAGAAGTGGGCTGTCTTCTCTGGGTAAATCGAGCACATACGAAGATGAGCTCGCTTGATCTTTCTGAAAAACCATGATTCACCTCTGTCACTTTATCAGGATTCCCTGCAAAAGAGGAGGAAAAAAACACCAAAGAACTCAAAGATCAAAGATCCACACAGAATCCTTTTTCACAAAATTGATGACTTTGATCAAGATCTTTTGCCCTTTACTTTCAATTGAATCAAAGAAAAAACTGAAGGCAGATGAAGAAAGGGAATCAACTCAGAAATGAGTGAGATAATTTTGATCCGATCTTAAATGTCGTATATAGATAACTGGTCAAAGCGTGTCCGTATTTTAATGGGTAGCTGGTGGATGCAATGCATTTGAAAGGGATTTGTCGTTTTCTTTATCGATTAAAGAAAGTGGTGGAAAGAAAAAAAAATATCCCATAAGCCAAATTTCTTGAAAGCGACTTGAACACCCAAAAAACAATTGAATTTTATGGTTGAAATTAGAAATTAGTCACTATTCAAGCCTTTCTTCAAACGAGTTATCTGCCAGGATGTTCGTTGGATGGATGGTGGAGACGGAGACCCACACAAAACTTACCTCAGAAAATTAAAAAAAAAGTTGCGTCCTTTCAGAATCCGCAGAGAAGGGGCCACGGTCCCGGAGTCCCAATTCTCTTGTTTTTCCGATGAAGATCCGCAGAGAAGGGGCCACGAGAAAGGACAGAATCTTATCTCCGTCGTCAAACCGGGAAATGAAAAGATATGCCCCGGCAAGCCAATCGCCGAAGAGGGGACAATCAACCGTCAAGGCCCGCCAAGAAATAGAAAAAAAAGAAGAAATCGACATATAAATACAAGCATCACTTCCGCAAATACGGATCGAATAACGGCCCACAATCGAATTTTTTTATTTATGAGTACATAAATTAAATTTAAATTTGCCAAAAATACAAAAAGTTAAAAATAAAAATACATCCATTCCTTATCTTCTAAATTTTATTTACCTTCAAAACATATTTTAACCTTTCTATTATAGTTTGTCAAAAATAAATATAAAATCTTTTCAATTTTTTTACAAGTAGATCATCTATCATGTTCCAATGTTTTCTTATCAAGTTTTTGCTTCTTTTTAGCAACTAATACCGAAATGTTGTTAAAAGAATTCGAGATGAACTTATTTTAGTAATAAAACTAATGTTGTTTATATTGAATCAGATTGATTGGACCATAAATCGATCTTTCTGACCGGCCGATTTAAATTTTCTAAATAGTTTTTTAAAAAAAGAAACAGTTTTGTGCTACTTACACATACAGTCACAATCAAGATGGGTGAAGAATAGAACACTGGGAGCAACCTTGAGTGGAGAAGAAAAATAACCATCGATCCTTTGCAATCGAAGACGATGACAATACTATAATACTAAGACTCTACTTTTTCCATTACAAATGAACATAAATAAAGAATTTTTCAATTATTAAAGAAAAATATTATAAAAAAAATTGATGAATCTTATTAAATAAGGACCTTATGTGTTCTCACCTTTAGTCACGTGAGATTGTAAATCGAGTAATGTAACTTAGTGGGACTTAGAGCGAGTCTGTCTTTTAATCACTACAAACA
Source organism: Parsonsia alboflavescens (assembly GCA_028571225.1). Taxonomy (NCBI): domain Eukaryota; kingdom Viridiplantae; phylum Streptophyta; class Magnoliopsida; order Gentianales; family Apocynaceae; genus Parsonsia; species Parsonsia alboflavescens. The sequence continues at coordinate 17,266,469 of JAOXNR010000001.1, read as the reverse complement.
ACGAGTCAACCCCTATACTTGTCAAAAATCGAACTTGTATAAGCAACAGGTTAATCCCTATACTTGTCAGGAATCGAACTTACACTCTAATACAGAAGTAAAGTTGATACTATATCAACTTTCTCCAATTTTATCATTGAGCTATATCTCTTGATATAAAAAAAAAAAAAAGAAATAAAAATATTAAGATCAAACTTTGGTAGGTGATGGAAATGGAGAAGGAAAAAACTAAGAGGGGTTTTTTTTAATATTTAAGAAATTAAAAACTTTTTAAAAATAAAGTGAAGAGACATTTTGTCCATTCAGAATACCTCAATAGGTAGAATGATGAACGGGCAAATCATAGATTTTAAATCTCACTGACACCTTTCTAAATAAGTATAATATCGAAATACGTGAAAATGTATTTAGACACCATTGAAATGAAGTAAAGAGATATTTATGATTTAATATCCTTAAATAAAAGGGATTCCATTAGTTAGTACTATAGACGCACAAATATCTAGGGATTTATTAGGTAAAAAATTATTTTTGATTGATCTCCTCTTTGAATTTATTAAAATTACAACATAATAAATGATAAATAAAATTTGTACAGATAGAATTTTATTTAATTATTTATAAACTTTTCGATTACATTGAATCATTAAATGGTGGACTTTTTTTTTTTGGATTTAATATACGATCCAATTTTTTTTAAAAAGGATAAAGCAATAATGATTAAAGATAAGGGAAAAAAAAAGAGGAAAAATCCTTCTTATAATTTTTTTATTAAAGAATAGTAAAATGGATATATGATAAAAAGTTCTACCCCTTCTATCGTATTTATCATCTTACTCATTATTTATGATAATTTATTTTTTCAAGATATCAGCATCGAACGTTTGAACTTATACCACCTATCCCCATATCAGCATCAAACATTTGAAGCCCCGAGGGGCATAGACGAGCTGATAAGATTGACGTGACGTTTGGTTAACTCCAACGATAGGCGGGCATTCAAAACCCATCGGGTGTAAAACGAAGGCTCTCAACGGTTGGTTCACTCCAAACGGCCATTGCCCCTCGTGGCGTCTTCTCCGTCAGTCCTCTGCCAGTTCGTGCACATTCCTGATTTACATCTTGTTGGCACGAGGGACCTTGTCGTGACTAGTGGGAATGGTTTCGCCCGTAAGGGACTTTCCCCTTCAATCCAAAGCATCAAACATTTGAATAATCAACCTACTCTGCTACCTGTCCCTGTTTAATTCTCAATCCAAAAAGAACTACCCACGTGACCAATATTTTAATCTAAAATAAGTGGTAAGTAATAATTCAAGAAGCTTATAAATTGTTTGCATAGTTAATTGATATACTCTCTTTATTTTTTCCTTTTAAGGAAGAGAGATTTGTTTTTAAGCGATTGTCATTTACATAATTCAAAATACAAAGAAAATTTAAAATTTTTTTTTTCAAACTTCCTTTTAATATTTTTTAATATAATTTAATACTCTATCTATTTCAATTTTTAAACTATCCAATCAAATAAAGGGAAGAGAAGATAAAGAAGGAAAGAAGAAAGATGATTTGGGAATGTAATTCAAGGTAAATTAAAAAGGGATAAATTTATTTCAAATAGATAATATTATGATCATCTTCATTATAATGAAAAATCCTAAAATTTTTTTTTTTTATAAACAAAGGAAGTAACAAATAAATTTATCCTCTTAAGTCTTAACTAAAGAAATTAGTGGTGGAATTTTTATTCAAATACTCGTAAATCCTTAAATATGATTGGTAGTAAGTAAAATTTTATATTAAAAGTACACTTTTTAAAAAAAAAAAAAAAAAGACATTAAATTCTAAACTAATAAAATTAAAAATAAAACTTTGGAACATACGAAGAGATACCTTATCACCAAAAATAAGGAAAATCCAGCAATATCGTGGATAAGGAACCAGCCAGAAATCTGGCAGCTGATTTCCCATTTGATTTCAGAGAACAGAACAGAACACGTGAGCTTTTTCGAACAAGTTAACGAGCAGAGAAATATCTAAAGATTTTGGTTTCCATTTTTTGACTTCTTTTTATGTTGGTCGGTGAGATATCGTTGTACACTTTGTCTGATTCAAATCCCACCCACAAAAAGAAGAAAAAAAAACCAAAAAAGTCTGTTCTGGAAAAGAGAACACCCATGATTCTTGAACAGCTCACTGAGGAAATATCAGGTTTCCAAGGGGAAATCTTTTTGCCAAACCTGGTTTGTCTCCCTGCATCTTTATGGAAGAATGAAGGTAAAACCTTATCTTCTCTGTCCAAATTTGATGTAACAACTGAAACTCACAAAAAGCCAAGAAATCCTGTGATCCTAGTAAGTTTTGCTAATTTTGGAGGTAAGTGGGCAGCAATTGGACTAAAAGTATCGAATTCGAGTGGGACAGATGGGGAAACCCTTATGATTAAAGGGTCAAATTCCCATTATGCTCTGCAATTGCTTGTTTATGTGGGTCATGTTCTTGCTTTCGGTACAGACCGTGTCACGACACAGACACTCAACCAAAGAGTTCCAAGAATGATACTCAGGAATAATACCTTCCTCCACCATATGCAAAAATGAAATGAGGGCAGTTTGGAAATCCCCTTTACTGCATAGTTCAGATATCATAGGATTATAGCTTTCAGAGTTTGGTAAGGTACCTCTCCCTTTCATGTCTTCCAAGAACTTTTCTGCTATCCTAACTCTGCCTTGCCTGCAGAGGCTGCTTACCAGAGCATTCACAGTTGATACAACGGGAAAATAACCACAGCCCATCATCTCATCTAATAATTCAAATGCTTCCTTTGTACATTGTTTTTGACAAAATGCATGAATCATCTTGGCATAAACAAGGGCACAAGGAACACCACCCTCTTCAGTCATCTGAGCATGGATGACCTTTGCTTCCTCAATATTGCATTCCTCACAAAGCCTTAATATCTGCAAACTCCTATCTACTGCTCTTGGAAATAACTTATTCATTTCTAAAAGAAATTCAAGGGCTTCATGGAAACGATTCTCTTTGTATAAACCATAAATGATGCTATTATATGGACTGATACGGCCACTAGAGCCTCCACTGGTCTCTTCCATTAATTCCAAGACCTTAAAACCATCTTCCAATCTCCCTCCTGAACTTAAACCATGAATTAATGTGTCAAATGTGACGAAGTTCGAACTTATTCCAATCATTTTCATCTCATTAAACATATCAAGGGCTGAATCCAACATCCCACAGTTGCAGTAGCCAGAAATCAAGGTGTTATATGTGTCCACATTTGGTAGACATCCTTTCATCTCCATCTCCTTCATGAAATAACTCCCAACCTTTACTTTGCCCAATCTGCAAAAGCCCGTTATCAGAGTGTTATATGCCACAACATCAATGGTCCCCCCCATTGCTTCTACTCTTTCTAACAATTCAGCTGCCTCCGAAGCACGCCCATCATTGCACATCAAATCCAAAACCTTGGTCAAACTAATCATATCAGGAACAAAACCATGGCTGAGGCTCTTTTCTAACATCACAAGAGCCTGAACCAAGTTCTCCTCACGACAATATGCAGACATCAGAATGTTGAAAGTCACATTATTAGGCTCTGCTACCTCACTCATCAAACTTCTAGCTCTCCCAGCCTTCCCATTCTTGCAAAGAGCATGAATCAATGTATTGTATGTGACAGTATTAGGTCTTACTCCTCTGGTTTTCATCACTTGCAAGAGCTTAAACCCATCACCAATCCTGTTAGTCAAACAAAGGCCTTTCATCAAAATCCCGTAAGTATAGCGATCAACTTCAACACCACTCCCCATCATTTTCTTCCTGTAAAACTCTCGAGCTATATCAATATCTTCCTTCACCAAAACATCAAGAATAGAATTGTACAGTTTCAAAGATGGGCTCTTTCCAAACTTAGAAACCAAGTCAACAACACTGATCACCTGTTTTATCATGTGACCACGGCCAAGTCCACGGACTATAGTGATGAAAATGTCATCATCCGGGAGTGACCCAGTTGAGCTTGGCATTTCCTCGAGCAGGTCTTGAACAATATCAAAACGCCGGAAAATACAGAGCTTGTGGATCAAAGCTCTGTAGCTGGACTGATTGTGAGTGAAATTGGGAAGCTTTGATGCCCATCTGAAAGTTTCCAAGGCTCGGCCTGCTGATTTTTGCTCTAGAATGAGATGAGCAATCTGCTGGTTCGTCGGCACTGGAGACGTGGAAATGGATTTTGACTGAAGGCAGAACCTTGTATAGATAGTTTTTGTATATCTAGTGCATATGGAAAGATCATTTAAACTGGGCATCAAGAATCAAGATTCCTCCTTTTGTGTTAAAACTATTCACAAGCAGAATAGTATTGGGGTGGGTTTTTGCCCAGGGCTTCTTCTGTATTGCTATACTTAGATTCAATACTATCAACAATTTGCTTAATAGCTTACTAGCTCATGCGAGTATTAAGCAAGTGTATTTTTTATACAGATTTTCAACTTCATATATCTTCCGCATCTCTGGGAACAACTGATTCAGCAAGTCCAAAATTGAGTCTCCAGAATACCTCGTTTTACTATGTTTCTTAAATGTTTCTTCTTTTATACCCAATAAAAGTATTACAGAACGTTCTGATTAAATTCATCAAGCTCAGGTGAAACCAATAAATGTGATGACAAAATTGATCAAAATATCAGTTGTCTCCCTCGATGAAGCATTTCAGAAACAAAATCTGCGTGCAAAAATACAAAAATTACTCCAATAACAAGTTCTATATAACCCAGTTTATGATGGGGGACAATCCATAAAAAAGAAAAGATATTCTCTAATTTCATTTCGGTAATAATACAATCAATCAAGTTCTTTCTGAACTTTGATCCCCATGGAATTGGCAGTTCCGATGATCGAATTGCAAATGGACTCCAACGGTATATACTGACAATAAGGATCCTGCTGCTTAACCTTAGCAATCTCATACACGTGTTTTAGGGTTACGGTTGATGCTGAAACGTGACCTGGTCTGCTGCTGCCGTTCTCTATCCCTGCAGCCTTCTTTAAGTACCATGTCACTGACGGGGACTTCACTGTGAACTCAAACGTGTTATCTTTGAATGCGGTTATTATCACCGACATCGGAGTGTCTGGCTTGTATTTTTGGGTTCTGGCGTTGAAATCCTTGCAGAAGGCCATCAGATTCAACCGGTATTGACCTAGAGCCGGTCCTACCGGTGGCGCTGGCCGTGCTGCTCCAGCTGGAACCGTCAACCGAATCGTCGCCGACACCGGCCGCCGTGTCAAGATCTCCTTCAGGCTCGCCATGAATTTGCAATGCAGGAGAGTTACCTTGTTAGGGGAGGGCAATAACACCATGTGATTTGTTTGGGCCTTTTTTCTTTTGGGTGTCTCTCTTTGTTTTAGTAGGCCAATGATCCATACACTACCTACCCATTAACTTTTCTTTTCTATTTTTTTTTTCCTCGGAAATGAAAAACAAAAATAGAAAAATGTAATCAAATACTTTACTGGCTTCTTTATATAATTTTTATTTTTATTTATATTATTCTTCCCTTAATATCAGCAATTTTTATAAATTAATAAAATTAGATAACATAAATAGCGGTTTTGCTAAGGCGCGCTCCAATCATTATCGTAATGGAATTCTTGCTACAGTGCTCATGCAACCAACCAAGCGAAGCAAGAATTCCGTTAAGGTAACGGTTAGAACGCGTCTTAGTAAATTCAACATAAATAGTTTACATTATCATTCATTTAACCCTAGTAATTTTATATATTACTATCAAAATTTTCTATAAAATTAGATAGGATGAATAAAATTGCGAGTATGAACCTTAGATAATTTTGGGGAGTATTCAAAATTTAGGAGCGTTAGATGGCTTGGAAATTCCACTTTAAATATACTCATGTTTATATACAACTAGTATGAGTTTTTGTGCAATGCACGACAATAATTACAAACAAAAAAAAAGTTAAAAATACTAAATTACACATAATATGTTGAAATTTTATTTTTGTTAGTGTTTTATTACATATGAAATATTTAATAACAAAAATTCATTGTTTAGATTACAAAAAAAGAAGAGAGAAAAAACAAATTAAAGACTGACAAAAACTTGTTAGGATTAAATAAGTTGATTTTATTTATTTATTCTTACATATCTAATTTGAATTGAATTAGTTAATTTTCTTATGATTAAATTATATTTGCTATAAAATTAAAATTATATCATAAGAGAAAACATTGATCTATTAGAATTAATTTAGTTACTCCCTACAAACCTTTTCATAACAAATTTGTAATTCTCTTTTTGTTGTTGTTATTTTTTCGCTAAAATTAAAATTATTTCTTAAAAGAAAAGGTTAAATTATTTAGTAATCAAACATGGTCATAGGACACCTTTAAGCATTATAATATAATCAAGTATACCCATAAAAATGGTTCCTATAAATATTTTAAAAATAAATTATTAATTATTTATTCCTTTTTCATCTAAAACTTTCCTCTTTTGAAATTTACAATAATAATAATAATAATAATAACCTTACCAATGATGCCACGTGATGACTCCGTTAAAAATTTCCTCGGTTTGTTTTATATATATAGATAGATGGATAGATAGTTTTATTCACTTGACCACTCTCCTTTTTCCCTTCCATTGGATTCCAAATGTAATTGAATAGTTTTAATTCACTTTGAAGGAAAATTAAATTAAGTGGAAGGAAAAGTCC
>JAOXNR010000001.1:17247566-17259610 GCA_028571225.1 Parsonsia alboflavescens | reverse complement strand
GGGGGGGGAGTGGAGAAAATAGAGGGAAAAAATGACAGGGCTAGAGGAACAGTTGGCAAAATGCAATTTGCATTAATATGAACCTGATCCTAATGCTATTAACAGTTAGAAATATAGAACTTGCGACTACTAATAAATAAAGACTATGCAAGTAAAAATAACTCCCAGATGATTCTCCCTTGGTTACAAACTCAGTGCATGTTCAAATTTTCAGAAGGACAGCAGCAGAAGACAGAAAAATCCCCCCAAAAAAAGATTTGAAGTGTTCATAAATCTATACAACAAATCAAAACTGGGCAACTTTTCTCATATGTTGTTGAGGACACCCTTTATAAGATCCAACCCTTCAGCTGATATGCTTCGCCTTCTATGAGACCTCGGGATTTCAATCCTAGGGGGTGGTTCAGGAGAGAAACATACCACAACAACAGTGAGATTATCGCATGTGTTGCGTTTCAGTGCCTCCTTGACAAGAATCTGACAGCATTTCTCAGGATCATTGTGTAGCATTAGTTCCTTTCTTGTCATTGTAACGGCACATTGGCTACTCATGACATCCCATAGACCATCACAGCCGATCACCAAGAACTCATCTTCTTCAGTTAAGACCAGTTCTTCCAGTTCAGGCTCCGAGCTCAAGGGATAACTTAGACCTTTGGGACCTTTCATGTGCCAATCTCCAAGAGCGCGTGCTACTGAAAGTTGGCCATTGAGATAGCCATCATAAATCACACCACCTAGTTTCTCAATTCTAAGTTTTTCAGAGGTGCAGTTTGGCTTGTGATCTTTTGAGAGTTCAATTGCTTTTCCTCGTTTTCCTAGCACTGCCCTCGAGTCCCCAGCATTAGCAATCAACATTTTCCTGTGAATTAGCAGAGAGTTCAAATGACACACTGGAAATCTTTCGACCAATAATAGTATATGAAGGAAAACATATATCCGGTATAGATACTGAGAGAGTTGCTTGCATGCTTAGCACGAAGTAAATGCTGTCCCAAAATATTAAATACCTTACCCATCACAAACAAGAATATCTGAAGTTTCATCTCATGGTACAAAATTGCAAAGAATGGCCACATGGTAATACTTGGGTGCAGGTAATTCTCTTTGACATGGAGATAGCTACGTTTTGAGGGGAAAAAAGGAAATTAAAGCTTTTCCAATTTTCTTTTTAAGTGTAAAAATGAGCTATTAGAATACTAGATGCTCTTCAACTATCCTAGCATGGACATACCTGTTTGCATGTCCTCGACAGGAAACAAAGGCAAGAAAAGAAGATAGCCTGATTTCTTACCGTCCCAAAACTAAAGAAATCAGAGCAGTGGTTCCAGAGGATCTATCAAGAGATTTCGTATCAGCTAGTGCATGATCAGTTCTTACAAAAGCATTACGGACAGCCCTTCTAATTCCTGCTGGAAAATGTGGATCCTCAATAAGGAACTTCAGCATGTTCTTTTTAGCGAATGAGGCTGCATCTACACCACCATGCCCGTCAAATACCTGAAAGCAAGGACAAAACTTAATTAATCAACCAAAACCAAAAAGCAATAGGATGATCAGTGTTCCCAGAGACCCCAGCAATAATGATATCACTTCTACCCCATTGATTGCAAAGCTACATGATTGAACAACCTTTGACTATAATAGATCAAAAGTAAAGTAAATCAATTGAAGTTCAATGCATTATCATCCAAAAAGCTGCAAAACGACTTTCATCTACCTAATACCATACATAATATGTATTCCACAATATGTTCTTGACTTCCAAGCTCATTTGAACAAATCAAGAACTGAAAATAACTATCATACTCCATAAAAGGCCCCAGGGGGAGGGATACATGAAGCTGCACCGAGATGATCGTGAAGATTATCGATGCAGATATGCTCATCCTCCATAAATTCTTTTGGTCCCTTTTCAGAGTAGCTTCCTGAGCGAAACACAGGTGAAAGCTCAGAGTTCCCACCTGATGATGACTCTTGACCAGCAATAATGCCATTGGTGGAAACCTATAGATAAAAGCACAGCTGAGTAATCAGTCAAAATGAAATTTCCGATAATAGATCCTAAAGCAGTTTGTTTGAAAAGGATATCAAACAAACATGAATAAAAGATAATGGTAAAGGCTTTTGCCAATTCTACCAGACAATTTTTACCAAAACCGCCAAATAACGCACAAGGTTCATACCCCAGTGTCTAGATGACAATGCTTCAAAAAGTTCACTTACTAAATACAGTATATTACACCTATAAAAATGAAAGCAAAAAGACATGGGATTGTAACTCTCTTTTTTTTCTTCTTTTCTTTTTGTCTGTGTTTAATCTTCATAATAGTGAAATTTGGAAGGCCAAACCATGATAATTTAACATGCTGGTCTTTAAATTTATTACTGCATGACATAAAGAAACCATAAAGATTTAAGTATGAGTTACTTGTTCTGAACTAATTGACAGGCAACAGTTTGCAAACCCTTCTTTTGAAATGTCCCAATGTTGAAGAATTAAGCTTTGCAACACATATCAAAGAGCTAAATTATGTATAATTTTTATTTAGTAAGTGGTGGGTTCATAATGGAATATTATAACAATGTAGATTCATAAATTGAAGTCTCAACTCCACAACCATTTGCAATATTGACCAAAAGATCTCATATAAGCACAATCATGTTAATCAGTGAAATTCTAAAATATCCTTATAAGATAAGAAGAATAAGAAAATTCCACATCCCAGAAATACCTCCTTGATATTGTGATTCACTCACCGATTTAAGGGTGCCTTGCAACAATGCTTGGCTGATAGAATGCCTCATGGCGGGAAGGTTTCTTGGAGGCTTCCCTGTCTTTCCCTGACTCAAATCGTCCAACTCCTCATTATTATCATTTCCCATCACAGATGCATTACTTTTTTTTAATGTATTATCTAATAATTCACCATTATATGGTGAAGTACCCGTGCCTGGAGCCATCTTTGCCACACGAACACCGACCAATTCAATCCATTGAAACTCTAAAAAGCTTTATCCTTGATTTGACAACAACTTAAGCTAAAAATAGCCACATAAATTTCAGTCGCTGCTACGCAGCACATGGACAGTTGTATATGCAATTCTTGATCCTAACTCAGGGATGGCACAAGAATAGATCCCCTCAAGCAGAGTGAGCATTAAAAATTTCCCATACTTTGGGTCTTCCGAAAAACCATACATGTCCACATGCCAAGATGTAAACTTTCATCTATTTTGCATTAAAATACACAAAATCCAAGTGCCCATTTCAAGCAACCCCAACAAAAAGATCAACAAAGCTTCAAGACAAACCCAGACTGGCCTTGTAATATCAGCAAACAAATATATCAGAAAGAAGTTCTTGTTTTTGAAACAAAAATAAAACTTTTTTTTAAAAAAAAAAAAAAAAAAAAAAAAGGCCAAAAACACAAGAATATGATTGAGAAAAGTGATTCGAAAAAAGGTGGACAAGTAAAAAGAGAGACTAAAAGCAAATCATTGTAGTAGGAAATGGAGGGCCCTGTGTGTATATATGGCTATGAGAGGAATAGCGATCCCAGCCTTGAGCTTTCGCGGCCGTTTTTGTAGGTGGGAAATTTGGGAGACCAAGCAAGCTAACACGTGGGAGATCTTCAGGGTGGCGGGGGAAATCTGAGTCTGAGGCGGTAAAGTTGACCCTGCCTGCCATGATTTTCCTCTTCTTGTTTTTGGTTCGCTACGCAAAGCCGTGATGAAGGTTGGTTATTATTTATTTATTACATCAAATCCGAAATCAAATTAAATTTGTGAATTTTCAATTAATAGCAACTTCAATTCAATTTTTTTCTTCTCAACCTGAGTCTGAGATAAATATATTTATGGAATCAATTAAATATCTTTATGTTTATTTTAAATCTTCAATTTGAACTTCTTATTTATTAAATTAGTCAAAAATTATATTAAGACATCATCGTTGTAATTTTTAAATGAATTAAGTTGAACTCCAAACTTTTTTTGTTAAAATTTGTACAATTTAAAATTATATAATTTCGGTTATTAAATATAAATTATTTTAATTAACTTTTATTATCATTAATTGCAAGTTATTATTATAATTTAATTAGATATTTGATGATATTTTTTATATATTATCCCTTTAATAATATATAGTAAATTGGTGTTTAAATTTTTTAAATAGTGATGAGATGACATTTTATGAGAAAAACAAATATTATTTTAATTTTTATAAAATAATGATGAATGACTTATATTAATGGGGAAGAAAGTATTTAGTTTCAAACAGAGGTTACTATTTGTACAAGAAGACGGTTGAGATTCACTTGTACTTTTTTTAAAAAGTAGTGTAATATAATTAGTTGAGCACTCCTATTTTAGTGAAAATGGATTGAAGAGATTATTTATAATACTTGATAGAATAATATTCCATTACTCGGTATTTATTTTTATTATTTTAGATTGTTCGAAATTGAATATCTCATTTGATAGAATAATACTTCTTATGTCTGGGGTAATCTTAATGACAATCTCCTTAATTTTAAGATTTACATTTACTTGCAAAAGGTCTTACCACTAACCGCATTCCCAATAAAGATAAATTAGTGACTTTAATGAAAATCAAATGTACTTCGTAATTTTTTATAAAGTCCAAATGATATATTGAATTATAAATAGATAGAGTAATTGTTACTAATTGACATTTAAAGGAGAAATAAGTATTTAATTGAAAATTGACATTTAAACTTGAATTGACCGGGAATATCTAATTTACCTTTATTTTCTTTTGAGAAAAAATAAAAAATCATCTTAAAATATTTATTCTAAATGCAGACTACAATGGAACATTATCATTCCTATCTAAAGATAGCTAAACTGTTCAATATTTTTTAAAATAAATATATTAAAACTTGAAGCTTCATTAATAATACTCACTAGCTCATTAGTTGCATGTTGCCAACTGACGAGAATATAGAACAAAAAAATAGTTTAATAAATTCGAAATTTGTTCATTTTTGTTGAGAGAGAATTTATTAAAACTAGTGAATAAATTAGAAGAATACACTCACGCCGATATGCGACCATCTAATTTGAAAATGTGAAATATTTATTATATGTTTTGTGTTTTAATTTAAACTAAATATTAAAATAATTAAAACTGATCAAATTTAAACTAATATAAAAATTAATAGAAACAACTTTCAAAAACAAACTTCCTGAGTGATATGAATAAATAAATATATATATATTTATTTATATAAATACATTGAAGCAAATGGAAGGAAAAAATATATATTATATGACAATATGAAAAAAAGACATCATTATATGCTCGATGTTATTTTTGAAAATTTTCTCTATTGGAATCAATTAGAAATACACTCATGTTTTAATGTCAATCATTTGGGCAGTTTTACTATAGGAAAAAAAAAAGGGGGAAGAAAAAAATATCTTTTGGACCTATAGTTGGAATTGCAAGAAATTGTAGATAATGCCTCATGCTGGCCCATTTATCTTTCTTGTATTTACCACATTTTTTTTTTTTTCCGGATGTTTTTCTCTCAATCATTACTAAGCCTTTGCGAAGTAAATCAAAATTCCTTATTTCTCTCGTTTTGCCATCGGTGGTTCTTGCAGTTGCCACGGCAGCCATAATCGTTTCATAAAACTCAACTATTATCGATTATAGATATCTTCTATCCTCTCTACAATTAAGTGTACAGTCAAAAATTGAATTGTTACATAATTCCTCAAACTATTACCTCCCTCTATGTTTTTACTCTGTCTTCCTCCTCCCCTTCTTTCTTCTTCCCTCACAATGACAGTTGCCTCAGGTTGTAAATATGACCAAAATTTGTAATATGACTCTTTCGATTTGTAAGAAAATTAAGAAAGGATAATGGAAATGGTTAAAATTATGTAGAAGATGGATGGTTGTTTTACAGTTTCTTAAATTTTTTTTTTTTTTTTTTGCTACGGTAATTTATTTATAAAAAAAACACTTTTTTGGTGTGAATGAAACATGGATATCCATGTTATTCCCATGAAGATCTTTAAAATTACGTGTTAAATATGGCTCCATTTATACCTTCACATTCCAAGACTATTAATAGCGTCGTACGAAGAAGAGTAGGTGAGATGATCCATATCCAATTATCCGACCAAGGTGACAAAAGTATAGAACAAACAATGGATGGACAAACAAGCCCACTTTAATTGGTTGGCTGGAGACCACTTCAGGGAAATTTTTTATTTTTATTTTTAGTGGTGTCCGGATTAGTTGCCATACATGTCGATATTCCACTTATTTAAAAGGATATTGATGAAATTAAAATTTGGGACTTATGATCTATACGCTCCCCACTCATATTAAATGGACCTTCATCTCTCCATTAGTACTCATATTAAATTAAAACATTAATTTTCAAGATTTAAAAAATTCTCCGTTCTCCAAACATCACTCTCATATCATCCCACGTTGAACTTTTCCAAATTGGTGAAATTTTTTAGTACGTTTTAGGTAGGAGATGGGAGCCGCCGAGGCGGCCGGCGGCAATGATGATTAAGGCGGGAAGGTTTCACTCATCCACCATTCATATTCATTCTCAATCTTATCAAAATTAAAGTAATACTCTCGTTCAGAGATGAATGTCCCATATTTTGTTTTGACTGATTCAGAATTAAATGTCTTATTTTTTAAATGGTAAAAATTTTATTAATAAAATTGATAATGTAATGAACAAAGTTAAACTTTTTTATTAAAATAGGTGTAAGTCAAACTACGACATTTAATCGGATAGAATGAGTAATTTTTTTTAAAAAAAAATGTCTATTTTATGATTTTAATTAAACTAACAAACATTGATTAAGGAAAAGAGAGACAAACAGGGATAATATGATAAAAAAACAAATAAAATACCTAATAAATTCATAAAAAATGAATTATAAATAGTGCCAAAAAAATGAGTTTAATTAATTTATAAATAAGGACGATTGGAATAAATATTTTATTTATAAATTTTATACTATTTCATCCCACAATATGGATAGTTAGTGGTTATTTTTTATGAGTTTAGTAAAGATTATTTTCATTTTTTTAAAAAAATAAATAACAATGTTCTTTTAAAAATATCCTTTCTTTTGATCTAAATTTATGAAGATTTTCATTGGGGGGGTAGGGGTGAAAGTCTTGTGAAGATGCTTGCTTCTGATAGCCAACATAAGAAAAGTTCGAAAACTTTCCTATCTAAATGAGATTCTTGATGGCCATTCATTCTACACTGTCTAGTCCAATTTGCGTAGGATTTTGTATGACTTGTGAGAAAAACACGCAGAAGGTGTAATCATTCATTATTTAAATTGAGTTGGCACTGTTTACCGTGGTCCATTTCTTTCTTTCGTGACAAAAAGGGTAATTCGCATTTGATTTATTACAAGAACTTTGCGTTTTAGTACTCCAGAAACTAGTACAATTTAATTTAATCCCCAATCAGAAAATAATTTAGGATTACGTCCCATTACAATTATCTTCGTGTCCATTATTTTTTTTAAATCAAGAAAATATGTAATTTGCGAAATGGGCACACATGATCAAGGGTTGGGAAAAGAACACCAATCTTATTCTACGGCTTAATGTACAGGTTCGAGACTGTCATCAAAATGTCAATTCATTTATTCCTCCATTATTTATCATTTGTCAGTTGGTTTATGTCTTGCAAACAAAATGTATCTTAAATTTGATAATGAATAGAGTTTCATTAATTCCTTTTTCCCATCCCTCAATTCTTTTTTTTTTTTTTTAAATCCCCTCTCTTATACAATAAAAAAGACTCACAAGTGTGAATTAATGTAGAAAAATTGATTAATTATTTATAAGAGAAAAATGATGCAGTGGTCCTAAATAGGATGGCCTTGATGTTATTGTTTCTTAGCATTTGGAACGAATGTTGACTTAAGAGGGCAAGATATATAACAAGAGAAATTTCACAAAATATTTTTTTTAAAAAATTATATATATTTATATTTATATTACATAAGAATATCTTTAACCGAGTAAGTAATTTATTTAGATTGATATTCTAATTAGAACAAAAAAGAAAGACTTAATTTTTAAAAATAGAATAAAATGAAAAGTTCTGCATATTTTAATTTCTCATATTTGCATTAATGAAAATGATGTTTAAACTAAAGGGAAAATGAAAAGGACCTTATTATATTTTTTTAAAAAATAAATATTAAAAAGGAAAATATTACCCAAGCAAACAACCATAGTACAAAATGGACTCATGGGGGAATCAGAGAGAAATAGACCAGCGCGTGGGTGGATCAACAGCTAAAGTCCACACTTGATTGGCTCATCACTTCGCGGGATGTTCCCGAGGGCATGATTGACTCTAATGGAAAATAAGAAGATTCTCTCCTTTTTAACTTGAAAATTTTTATCATGACTAAATTTATATAAAATTATTTTTTATATCTTTTTCATTCGAAATTAAAGTGCTGCCATCTTAATTTAGATTTTTTTTAAAAAAAATAACTTACTTCAATTTTTAGAATAATAATATTATTTTTCAGTAAAAATTTAACTAATTTAAAAATAAATATTTCATTACCGACAACTCAAAATAAGAATAAAAATAAAAAAACATTTAATTTTAATTTAAAAACAATTGTTAACTAAATATTATTATGCTTCATTATTAATTTTAGATTTTTTTTGCTGGAATTAATTTTAGAAAGCTGACATGCATAATATTCTCTCTGTCACTATTTATAAATCAAATGTTATTTTGTCAAAATTAATGTGATTTTTTTTCCTTCTAAAATTTCCCTATTTAATAATAAGGAAAGTAACCACAATAATTTATATTTACTAATAATGAAAGTAATTAAAATGACTTATAAATAATTTATATTTAGTAATAAGGAAAGTAGTTAAAATGACTTATAAATAGTAATTGGAGTAATATTTATGTTACCATTGAGTGTCACGTCATATGACAATATAAGATTGTATAATTGATTAGGAAGAATTTAATTATTCATATCTTATATTCCCTTCCGTCTGAATTAAATGTTTCTATTTTTATTTTGAATTGTCCACAAATGAATATCTTTCTAAATTAATTAAAATTTTATTAAGAAATCGAAATCGTTAAGTTTAAAATAAAATAAATCAAATAGTATTTTTAAATTTTTGCAAGTCAATATGAAATATTCAATTCCAAATGAAGGAAGTAATATATCTTTTATATGACATTCTGTTATATATTAATAAATTAACTTAAAAAAATTACAAATATTTTTTAAAAAATCAAGTACGTTTATCTTTTTGTATATATAGGAAATATGTATAGGAATAACTAAAAGACCCAATTTTTTTATTTTTTATTATTAATGTCCAAATAGTGTCATACAAAAAGATTGTACCAGAAGATTAGGGAGCACTACTGCTGACTAAGAATATTTATGGGGACCCAGCAATATTAATTCATTTCTTCAATACTATTTTAGATATGACTAGACTTCCTCTGTCTCATGAAGATCAGATTATTTATTTATTTTTTACACAGATTCAGAAAAGTAATTAATTTAACTATTTTTAAAGATAGTTTTATTTTTATATCATACATTCAATTTATTGACAATGTAAATTCAAAGAACATTTAATAGAGTATATTGAAAGTAATATAGGTCAAGAAGGAATTAACAAAATAATTTAATTTTTTAAATCATAACCATCTATCTTTAAAATAGAAACTGAATTATAATTTTAGATAAAAGAAAAAGGAAACTTGTATTATCTTTGGTTTAAGGGGAAAGTTTCTTGCAAATGAAATCCCTTTCACTGATCACAGAGACCCTTTATATCAATGGGGATATAAATGGAGAGATGAAAAGGTACTATCTTCATTAGACAGAGGGAGGAAGTATATAATTTTTTTATTTTACATAATATTCCTTTTAAATTTTGGAATATTTATCAAAATCAGATTAAACACGTGAAAAAGAAAGCTAGGCATCCACTTCCGTCCTTCCATGAGCATATCCAACTTTCCAAGCTGCTGCACATAAATAATTCAATCAACCAGAAAACTTATTCCTTTTTCATGGGACCACACATGCTTCTGTTGCTTCAATGTGCAATATAAATATGATTTCAGCACCAACATTTCAATATTCTCAGGCAATAATTTATGGATACCCCCCACAACGGTATCCCTACATCAATATTCTCAGGCAATAATTTGTGGATACCCCCCACAACGGTATCCCTACGTACTTAACAAATTAATTTCTTTAAAAATTTTTAATAAATTTAGAAAATAAGATATTTATTTTTAAACAATTCAAAATATACACATAGATATTCAATTTATAAAAGATTATGACTACTGTCCATTGAAAATGCTGAAAAATTTGTCAATGCTACAGACTATGGAAAATGAATTTGGTGAAGGTTTCCTCTCCTCAGGGAAATATCAAAATAGTTAATACTGGCACATGGGTATTGATATTCTTGTTTGCATTCGTTGGAGTGGAGCTAGTGGGCATCTGTGGTATCCCATCTCCTATTGTCCTTTTAAATGTGGTTTCCCATCACTGGACATCTTATTCTTAGCATTAGTGGTATTCTTCCCTCTTGAGTCGTTAATGGCTTCTGATGCTCTATTAGGTATGAGTTTTCCTTTTATTTTTGTGATAAATGTATGGTAAATTTTTAATGTTAGATTCTATTTTAGGTTTTCTACTACTTTTGTTCAGAACTCGCTGTCTACTCTATAAGGAATCACGCTTTCCCCATGACTTTCCTATTTTCTCGAAGTTTTTTTCTGTCATCTTCTTCTTTCACATGGAAATGGACTTTACATGACTCTTCCAAGCTGCTACAGCCTATACATGGTAAAGTGATTAGCTGAAGATAAGTATCTTCATTGAGTCACTTCTAAATTGTTTTAAGCCACCATCTTTTCTTTGACTCCGGCCTTTATTCGCTTCTTGATTTTAACTGACAGTTATCTTTCTTGTGGGTTGGTAATTTTCGATTCTTAATGTAATTATTTGAATTTCTAGATCAGAATCCTGGGTTTATTTGTTACATGCTAGAAATTTTATACTGGAAATGAATTCCTGGAGTGAAGGTTTTTGATTCTGAAGTTTGAGTGTTCATCTTTTTCTGAGTAACAATAGGAACTGAAAATAAGGTTTATGATCATAAACTCAACCATGAAGCTGTTCTGGATGCTGATGTTGATGGTACTTGCCAACGGGCATCTTTCAAAAAGTGCTAATTCGAATACATCTGGGAGGCCTGATGTTGTCAACATTGGGTCTATCCTAACTGCAAGTTCTGTTGTGGGTCGAGTTGCAAAAATGGCAATAGATGCTGCAGTGCAAGATGTGAACTCCCATCCGACCGTTCTTAAAGGAACCAAACTGAAAATTACAACTCTTGACAGCAATTACAGTGGATTTTTAGGGATAGTTGAGGGTAAATATTGTTACAGCATCTGTTTTTTGACGCTTTTTTGCTTATGTATGATCTTGACTTGTTATTGATTCTCTTGATGATAACAGCTATGCGCTTCATGGAGAAGGAAACTATGGCCATAATTGGTCCCCAATCTTCACTCATAGCTCATGTGATATCCCATGTTGCAAATGAGCTTCATGTTCCACTATTATCTTATGCAGCTACAGAACCTTCCCTTTCTTCACTTCAGTACCCATTCTTTGTTAGGACCTCACCAAATGATCTCTTCCAGATGGCTGCTATAGCAGAATTGGTTGATTACTATGAATGGAGAGAGGTGATTGCAATCTATACTGATGATGATTATGGACGGAATGGAATAATTGCATTAGGTGATCAATTGGCAGAAAGACGCTGTTCAATCTCCTACAAAGCACCGATCAAACCTGGAGCAACTCGGTCAGATATCAGGGATGTCTTGGTTGAGGTGGCTCTTACAGAGTCTAGAATTCTTATTGTGCACACTTATCCTGTCAACGGTTTAGAGATATTTACTGTGGCACGATACCTGGGA
>JAOXNR010000001.1:17237076-17247350 GCA_028571225.1 Parsonsia alboflavescens | reverse complement strand
TATGCTTATGACACTGTTTGGCTGCTTGCTCATGCCATTGATGCATTTTTTGATCACGGTGGAAACTTATCTTTTTCTAAGTATTCAAAATTAAATGACATCAATAGAGGGAGTTTTCATCTAGATGCCTTGAGTGTGTTTAATGGGGGTGACTTACTTCTTAGTAGGATTTTACATGTCAATATGGCTGGCGTCACAGGTCCTTATGGGTTCACTTCAGATAGAAACCTCATTCATCCTGCATTTGAAGTTATAAATGTAATTGGCACTGGAATGAGGAGGATTGGTTTTTGGTCTAATTATTCTGGCTTCTCAATTGTTCCTCCTGAAATGCTTTACAGCAAAGCACCAAATCGTTCTATTTCCAATCAACATCTGAATAGTGTGATCTGGCCTGGTGAAACAATTGAGAGGCCTCGTGGTTGGGTTTTCCCACACAATGGAAGGGAATTGAAGATTGCAGTGCCAAATCGAGTCAGTTTTCATGAATTTGTTTCACTGGTACCAGGCACTGACATGTTCAAAGGATACTGTATTGATGTTTTTACTGCTGCCGTGAACTTGTTGCCATATGGTGTACCATATAAACTAGTTCCACATGGGGATGGTCTCAATAATCCAAGTGACACAGATCTTGTAAGGTTGATCACAGCAGGGGTGAGTCTAAGGTTTGAACTTTTCTGTAAACTTCAGTTTGATCAATCTTTCTAGTTTCTAGAAATGCATTTTTATTTCTTTTTCATCACAGGTCTACGATGCTGCTATAGGTGACATTGCAATCACTACTAATCGAACAAGGATGGCGGATTTTACTCAACCATTTATAGAATCAGGTATGGTTGTGATTGCACCTGTCAGGAAGTCAGGTTCTCATGCTTGGGCGTTTCTCAGGCCATTTACTCCTTCAATGTGGGCTGTCACTGGAATATTTTTCCTTCTTGTTGGAGCAGTTGTTTGGATTTTGGAACACAGAATGAATGATGATTTTCGTGGAACTCCAAAAAAGCAAGTCGTGACTGTTCTATGGTGGGTGCCTGAAAGCTACTCTTTCAAAATTCACGAGGATAATCTGAAATAAGCATATTCCGTTATTAGAGGTCTCAGAAATGGGTTTTCTTCCCTCCTAGAACTTCATCGGTTGATTACTAGAACATCAATCCTTCATTCTACAGAAGATATGAACTAGTTAATAGATATAGAAGGTTCATTATTAAACTCGAAATACATTGGATCTGCATTAAGTTTTCTTGTTATTCCACCAGTTAATTTTTATTCTTTGGTGAGGGTTAGTATCCAGATTTCTTGCATTTTCTTTCCTCTCACAACATTTTTGTTTGCGTTTGCAGGTTTAGCTTTTCAACTCTGTTTTTTTCACATAGTAAGTAATGTGAATCCTGTCTAGTAACCGTATGAACTTTGGCACTGTAGTGTCTGTGAAAAGCTAAAATCTGTGAGTTTTTGGTGTCTACAGGAGAAAGTACTGTTAGCACCCTTGGTCGTGTTGTTCTTGTTATCTGGCTATTTGTGGTTCTGATAATCAACTCTAGTTATACTGCTAGCCTCACCTCTATCCTTACGGTTCAGCAGCTTTATTCACCAATTAAAGGGATTGAAAGTTTGTTAAATAGCAGAGATCCCATTGGGTATCAACATGGCTCCTTTGCCCGTGATTACCTTGTTGAGGAACTTGGTGTACATGAATCCAGACTCATTCCACTTAATTTACCTGAAGATTATGCAAAAGCCTTAAGGGATGGCCCCAAGAAGGGTGGAGTAGCTGCTATAGTTGATGAGCGTGCATATATGGAACTCTTTCTCTCCACTCTGTGTGAATTTAGCATTGTTGGTCAAGAGTTCACTAGAAATGGATGGGGATTTGTAAGTCTAAATTTCTAAACTCTTTCTATGACAGGAACCATTCCAAGGTGTGAATATCTTATTCTTGATGTTCTACTTGTTTCAGAGAATCATGCTATGTTATATAACAGTTGCCACTGATAAATACCCATGTCAAGGCATTGCTGGTTATGTTCTTGAAGTGTAGTCTAATAATCAATAGCAAATAATGGTAAGGTGAATGCTTACCAGTTTTTGGCTTCCGTTTGCAGGCCTTTCCAAGGGACTCTCCACTAGCTGTCGACCTGTCAACAGCGATTCTGAAACTATCAGAGAGTGGTGAACTCCAGCGGATTCATGATAAATGGCTACAGAGAAGTGCTTGTAGTTCACAAACCACAGAGCTTGAAGTGGATAGACTTGAACTGGGAAGCTTCTCTGGCCTTTTTTTCTTATGTGGATTAGCATGCCTGATTGCTCTTATCATATACCTCATACTCGTGGTACGCCAATTTGTCAAACACTATTCTGATTCTGAACCAGAATTATCCAGCACTCAAAGCTCGCGATCAGCAAGACTTCGGACATTTCTTTCATTTGTTGATGAGAGGGAAGATTCTGTTAGAGCCCGTTCTAAACAAAGGCAAATGGAAATTGTTTCCGCCAGATCTGTGGGTGATGAATCCATGAATGGTTCAAGGAGATTCAGCACAGACCCATCTTCAAAAAGAACTGTTAGTTCTTGAAGTACAGTCTAGCTAATTTAAATAGAATAATATCTGTTCCTTTGCTTTTGTAACTGCCGGTATATATGCAAAGGGACTAATGTTCCATGATAATGCATTCTATGTATTGAAATAGATAAATGTCATCGTATACTTGGCTTGAGAATGCCCCGACCAAAGGTTGGTGCAAGGTAGGAAGAATTTACTATGATTGTAATAATAATAATTATATACAGATCAAGGTCTTGTAACCCATTTCATCGCTGTCACCTTCTTGAGTTCTTTTTGTTTTTGCTTTTGTTTTTTGTAATTTTTTCTTTTAACTTGTAGCAATTCTGAGATATGTGATTGTGATAAAATTTTACATTATATTTTATTTTATAACACTAATTTTATTTTGAAAATGATAAAACAGAAAAAGGAGAAATTAAATGAGATGAAATGGAGTGAATATTAAACATTTCATAGTTGTGGAAGAAGAATTTTACAACATTAATGATTGTTATGATGAATCTGGTTATGTCATTCCCAAAGTTTCTATTTACATATCCTTTACATTTATGTACAAGCAATAAACATAACTTATATCATACTGCAGAAGCTCCTAAACTAAATTTCAAAGTACTTCTTAATTTCATTGTCTTCTCTACAGTATATGCTTATCACTTTGTATACCTCAATCAACAGTTTTGGAAACCTACTCCTGAAATAACCTTCATATCCTTCTGGTACTGATCCCAGAATCTCCTGAAATGAAAAACACCAGACAGAAAATTAGCAGCCAAAACAGAAGAAAAGCGAAAACTGAAACTTCTGATAGTGGATGACAGCATCTCAGAAACAAGCCATCTTTCTTATAGTTTGGTAGATAAAATCTATGTTCTTAGTTCTTACAGCTAGCTCATTGTAAGAAAAGTGGCTTTTCAACAAGTTTTAAACCAAACATCAGATCAGATAAAGGTGGATATAGATCTTCAACTTTTGCAAGGCAGTATTAAAGCTTAATAAGAACTTTCTTTGATTGAAAAATATAATCTTGAACAAATTGGAGCATGTAAAATAGACCAAAGTATATCTATGTTGACAAGATGCATCAAGAGTCAAAATGGAATATAACCTGAACTTCAGCAGGAAGCTCTCTGTAGTGATTCCTCTTATTTCGTATGACCCTCAGTAAATCACGTACGCTGTCAAACTTATAGCGCCGGTATCTCCCTATGTTATCTAAAAATGTTGGTTCCATTTTTTCATCCCATTTTCCAGCCAAAGTTACCGGTGCTGTACTTTCTATTGCTTTTAAAAGCACCGAACCATTCTCTTCCCTGTCTTCTAGTTCTACCCTGTCACTTGAGTCGAGAAGAAATGACAATCGCATCTCAGCACTCCAGAAAAGAGGATGAGATTGCACCTCTGCTGCTTTTGGTCTGAGGTTCAGAATTTATTGACAGAAAGAAATTACAGTATTTGGAAGGAGTCATCAGATGAATAATATGAAAATTCTTGCAGCAAAGTTTGATATATACTGGATGAAAAAATTTTAAAGCAGGGAATCGCCCCATTCATCATGTGTCTACCCTTACCTCATTTCAGCAATTGGATTTAATAGATGGGAGAAGAGATCTACAGCTTCGGGAATATGTTCAACCAGGAAAAAATCGACTTGGTTTTTTACAATATTGATATCACGTTCAAGATGGCTGCCAAATGGATGTCTACCTGCAGTTATGCAGTAAAATAGAACACAACCAAGACTGAAAAGATCTAATGCCCTTGTTTGACGTCCACGAAGAAGTTGTTCTGGTGCTTGCCATCCTGAACTTCCATAACCTACAGTACATGAGCAAACATCTAATCCTCATACTCAGCAGAAATCACTCTACCACAACCCAGACTTCAGAAAATCAATTATCAATAGGAAACCTGGAAGAAGTCATTTTAGATCTAAAATGATGCAGATTAAGAATCATCGCAAGTTGTCATGTTAGATCACACTTCATGCTGACAGACAAGGTATCTTTGGGAAGGTCTGATTTTAATAATCAATTCTTTATCAAATAGTTTGAACTTGAATTCAAACTTTATAATTCTAACTTGAGTAGGGTTTATTTTTTGGCAGTTCATTTGCACCTCTAGTGATAACATTTATACCTACAGTGCTGAGCAGTTTTTACTCACTTCTTACAAATTTAGTGACTAAGTACTTGCCTGTTGCATGCTGACCCAAGGAAGAAGTATCTCCAACAAGGCGCTTGCTGATACCCATATCTGAAACCTTTGCACATAAAGGCCTCCCCTTGACTATCAAAATGTTTTGGGGCTTGAGGTCACGATGAATGATTCCCAATTCATGTAGATGCACAACTCCAGAAACCACATCTCTGTCTTCCAGATTTTGCAGGAAAGAGTAAACAAACACAGAATCAATGAACCAAGTTCCAAACTATGCCATGAGAGTTTGTAAGGAGAAATATATATATATATATATATTATATATATATATATATATTTCTCTCTTTTTGTTGCTCAAAATAAATATGGTGGCTCAGTTGTAAGGTGTCTTCATACAATAGAGAGACATGAAAATTAATTAAACAGCAAAAGATACCATTTGCAAACAAGATGTCAACAAATAGCATAATGCATGTTCAAAGAGTTTACGTAAGTCCCCAGAAATACAGGTCTATAAATTTTCATGGGGACATAAAATGCGCTCTTTGAACTTATATGTCCATCCTCAACAATTGTTAGCACCAAGGACCTTTCCCCTTACTTGAAGAATGGCACCAGACTACTTAGCTGTTAACACATAATGATGCATCAGAAATATCTGAGCACACTGTTGTACCAATCACAGCTATTTCCCAAACATGTATAAGGCAACCTACTCTCTCTATTTCTATGTGTTCTATATGTATTAAGAAGTGATTGCAAATGTGACAAACATTTATCAACTCAGCAAACAAATGCAATGATTTTGTGTGTATCCGATAACAAGAGACATTTCTGTTCATCACAATGCAAGTAGACAATGAGTAAAGATCTGTAGCATTCGAATCATTAGAATGACCCAATGATATATGCAAAGTTCATTAGTGGATCACAATTCTAACCTCATCAGTTCTAATAAAACAGGTGACGGATAGCCATTCGGCATCCACAACTTAGTGTCCTGCATCTGAGCTTTAATGGAGTCCAAATTGATTCTATCCTCTGTCAATATCTCAGCATCCAAGTTCTTCACACAAACTGGATTCTCAGAAAAGTCTGAGTACATATCAATAAGATCATTCAAATTGCAAATACAACGCTCAAGTGAAAGATAGACAAAGTCCTCATCTTGTTCCACTCCATACCAGCGAACAATGTTTTGGTGGCGATCAGAGGCAATAAGATTTTGGATTTCTTTGAAAGCAATATCATGATGAACCCTAACAAGGCGCTTCACAGCAACCAGACGACCATCATAAATTCCCTCAAGGACAATAGTACCATTACTCCCTTTAGCAATCTCCTTGTTAGAAACGAATAATTTACCAATTATGCGTCCATCAACTCTAGCAGTTGGTTGATTGAGATTCAACAAGAAGTTACTACCCTTATCCTCATGCACAGATGTGACATCACCACCAGACAGCGGGTGTTTACTGCTCTCACTCTTCCCAGATTTCCGAGTTCTTTTCTTTTTGGAAGGTACAGATCTTGGAGGTCTACTACCAAAGAGCTCAACCCAATCAAGTCTTCCAGTCAGTGGGCCATGCAGGTATTTAGCATATACGGCAAGAATAATAGCTAAAAAGATCAAAGGGAAAACAAGTTTGTCAAATATTGTGCTTCGTCCATCTCTAGAACTAATTTTGGCATCTGGTACCTGAGACCCAACCTTTCCCATCACTATAGACAAAGGAAGCACAAGTTCATTAGCATTCCTGACATGAGAATCCATCATTTCACCTTCACTGTGGGAGGCTGGAAGAAACTCCAGAACTTTATGAACATTTGGTTGTGAGGGCAAAATATCATTCACTATTGACGATGAGAGGATCATCTCTTGAAGTTGAGCTTGGGGAAGCCCACTTGGCCTAGAGAAGGATTCCAACATGTCATGGTTGCGAAAGCGGTAGACAAGAGCTCTAGATTGACATGGCAATGGCATATTAAAACCAGGTTCCGAAGCCCGTGAATCTGGAAGAGCCCCATCAAATGAATTTTCTATATCCTGACATAGGAAAGCAGCCCCAATTTCAGCCACTGTCATATTCCAGAGGACTTTATTTGAGTCTGGAGCAAAAGATGTTAATAAATAATCAGTCCTTGTAATGTAAAGTGGTAGCTCATCATCCTTCAGTTTTGTTCTAGACAGTCCCTGTTCTTCAACAGTGGTGTTATAGGCAATATCATTCTTGCCGTTGTTCTGAGTTGTATCTGGAGGATCAGCTGTTTTATAAGTGTAGATAAGCCTCCCATTCTTTGCATCAACAAGGAAAGCACTGGTTTTTTTAGATCCAAGTACGATACCGCCATCCTCAGCTATTTGTGGAGTAGAACTTATGTACTCTTCTAGGGTCCTCATAAGTTTCTGAAGACAAAAGTCATAATGCAAAAAAGGATATAAATACATGAAATGTAATGCTAGAAAGGAAGAAATACAGAATAAAAAACAATTAGATGCCATGAGGTAACAACACTCATTTATCATGGCCTTGGAAGCCATAGTAAAATTGGGGAATTTAAAGATGGTCAACCATAAGAAAGTTCTTGGATGTAACACCTAAGATACATATAGGATGATACACCAGAACCATCCGGAAAAATATTTGACATGGTTGTCTTTACGAAGCACAGCATGCAGTTTTACATTAACTGCATAACATGATCACACTTGAAGAAGCCTACTTTTGATGGGAAATAACAGACAATCCTCTTTCTCTACACCTGATATTACAGGCTAGTGTAATGAAGATTAAGAGATTAAATCCCAAAAATTATTATTGCATAGAAGTCCCTCAATCAATTGTGTAAAGCCAACATAACTGGGGAAAGTAGAGAGAAAAGACTCGTTTCTAAAGAGCCAATAATTTATATTTCCTTCTTCAGTGACAAATCCTCAAGCAAATGTGTGATATAAACTTCATAAGGATACAGGAAAATGCTAAATGTTCAGAGATAGTTTCTTAAGGCATAGGCACATAACATTCAGTCAAAAAACTCTCACCAAACTAAAAACAGAAATGAGGATGGAAGAACCAAATCTAGTAACTGTCAAAAATTATTCACATTATCTGTGTTTATTTATCTTATAGAATACCAGTCTTGGCAAAAAAAAATTCACCAAAATTTTAAAGATTAAGTTTAAAAGCTTACCACTTTGCCTAGCCTATTGTGAGCATATAATTCCCAATCATCCCCACAATCAATGTAGTAATCACTTCCCATTCCAGATGCATTTTCCTTATCATTCTCATCATGGGGAGGGGTCTGATACGATGAGTAAATTGCTGGACCAGAAGCAAATGACCAGAGAGGTTTCATCGAATCAAGGTCCAGTAAATGTACTTGACCATCCAAACCAGCAACTAAGGCAGTTTCAGATTCCCTGTAAGGCATAAAAGAGAACAGAACAGGATTGAACAAGGGAAAAGCCATTAACTGAACCACTGAAATGACATGTGATTAAGGCCTCAGGATAAAGAATAAAAATGCATTATATGCTAACATTCAAAACAATCTTCTCAAAAATATACACTCATTTTGAGTGTTATATGCGTCTAATCCCGGGGTCTAATACCAAATAGACCCAAGAATTGTTCCCCCCTATAGAAATAAAGTTTACCACTTCCTATGCAACAAAGATATTATATACATGCCATCAATTTGATATAACCCGCTTGAATCCTTACAGTTTTTATCAGTAATATGCACTTCAGAATTAATCATAGAGAAACCCAATAATATTTTTCTTTTATTTGAAACAGTAATATTTTCAGATATATTATTTAACGAAAAAAATAATATATAAACAAACAAACAAAATTTCGAAAAAACACAGACAAAACTATGCAAGAAAAGGGAATTCCAGTATTTTCAGAAAACACCTCAAGAATACATCAGTCACATGCTAATCCTAAAAAGAATATTAGCCTTCTTAAAATAAAAAGGAATGCCTTAAAACTAAAAAAACTCTATCACGAAACAATCCAATAAATAGAAAATTAAAACTTCAAAAGAAGGATGAAGCTCACTTCGAAACAGACAACAGAGACCGCTTGGGCGGAGTTGGATTGACCCCATTAAAACTTCTCCCAAGTAAACTCCTATAAGCATCCAAAGAATTGCTAGAAGAGCCAACGAAGGCAAAAGGTGCCAACCAAGTGCATAATGCCAGAAGCACCAAACGATGGTTCATCGATGAATTGGAAACAAAAACTGAAAACAAAAATCCAGCCTTGTCCTTCTTCAGATTATAAGCCTTCACTTTGATGAACTATCTTTTTGGGGTTATATGGTTGATCATCCGAGTGAACGATTGAAAATTTGGATATATCTACAGAAGAGAAACCATGGGCGGAAACGAATATTCTAAGCTTCCGGGGAGAATGCGAAGTCTTGGATGGTGCAGTTTCCAATTTGTTTCCCGCACTGTTTTCTTGAGCTGTTACATTTCATTCCAGTCAAAGGTATCTTTTTCTTCCTCTTCGTCTCTATTCCTTTTTCTTTTTTCAAATAAAAAATTTTAAATATTATTATTAGTTTAATAATAACTGTAAACAATTTTATGTTAAATATTACATATAGCAATTTCCACCCTAAAGTAAGAGAGATGAGAAATCAAAATCAAAATTCTTGTTATATATTATTATTATATAATAAATATATTTATACCATTAGATTAGAAATATAGATGCAACACCATTTTAAAAAGGTCAAAAAATTAAGTAATTTTGACTTATTATATTGAATAAATTCTAAATCTTCATCCTTTCCTAATTTTTTAAGTTTAGCATATTATTGAACCCTTCACCTTGTAATAATAACTCTATTAAATCATTAAATTTTTATTTTAATCCATTAAACTTTTGATATATTTCAAATCTTTTCATATAAAACTCTTTAATCATACAATTGAGTGAAATTAAACAAAACTTCTACAGAAATTATAAGCTTTACTTTAATATTAGGTCATACTTCAATCAAATTATAAATCCACTTATTTGATTATTTCAAAAATAAAATTAGAAAATTATAAATAGCTATTAATCATTAAATTTTATAGATAGTAAAAAATAACATATTACATTCTATTATTAATAAATATTTATTATTTACAATAAATATAATTTTTAATTAATTTTTAATTTTTATTTAATTTCTATTCAATTTCAATTTAACTATAGTTGTATCATTAAAACATGAATTAATCAATTTTTTAATTTAATATTAAGTTTGGTTGTGAAAACATTGCTTTATACTATTTTATGGCCAAAGAGAACAATGAGTAAAAGATGGAAAATGAAATACATTTATTGTGTGAAAAGCTTACGTAAATTATTTGAGACATATTAAAAGTTCAATGGATTAAAATAAATGTTTAAGGGCCTAATAGAATGATTCTGACAAGTCAAAGGGCTCAAAAAGATTAAATAAAAGCATAAGGAATCAACAAGTTTATTGTTACAAGACGAAGGGTACAGTGATATATTAAGTTAATTTTTTAAT
>JAOXNR010000001.1:17226292-17236976 GCA_028571225.1 Parsonsia alboflavescens | reverse complement strand
GGCTTAAGTACTAATTTGATCATTAAGTTTGCATCTTTTTTTAATTTAACCACTGAATTTCTAATTGAGACAATTTACGAAGGGTACAGTAATATATTAAGTTAATTTTTTAATGGCTTAAGTACTAATTTGATCATTAAGTTTGCATCTTTTTTTAATTTAACCACTGAATTTCTAATTGAGACAATTTAACCATTTTACTTTGTGTAATGATCAATTTGACCACTGAACTTCTAATTGAGTCAATTTAACCATTTTACTTTATGGAATGGTCAATTTGACCATCACACTTGGAAGTAAAATGGTTAAATTTTACTGAACATCTAATTATTTGATGGTCAAATTGACTATTCGATAAAAGTAAAATAATTAAATTGACTCAATTAGAAGTAGTCAAATTTGTCATTTCCGTAAAGTAAAATTATTAAATTGATTCAATTGGAAGTTCAGTGATTAAATTGAAAAAAAAAAAACAAATTTAAAAGTCAAATTGATACTTAAGTCAATTTTTTAATTCTCGTCTATCTTAAAGTATATATAAATGCGGGGCGTATATTCCAAATTTCGTAGTTCACCAATGGCATAGATACAGGCATTTGGACATCAGGAGGATCCGGAGGGGGATCAGGAGCCATCATAAGAAGATCAGTGGAATCGGGAATAAAGTTACGGTCCTTTGTTTGCGTAAGGATCCTAACTTTATAAATATATTGATGATTTTAATTTTAATTTTTTTAGAATTTCTTGAAAAACATGACCTATAATCAATTAAGTTCTTAGACAAGCTACGATAAAAAAATTCATATATGGAACAAATAAAAATAAGAAATCAAGATACATTTATAAAAAAGAAATGAAAAGCACTCACTATTTATTAAATTAAAATAAATAATACTTCAATTAATTAAATGTCATTTAATCAATTAAAAATTAAGAGAATCCAAAAATTTATTCTTTAGTGCATATCAAATACTACCGTTTACATCTTTTTTTAAACATTATTTAGGTTTTTTTTTTCTCGATATATAAAAATCTTTTTGGGGAAGTAGAAATATATTAATTATTATTACTAGGTTACTTTTTTGGGAAATAGTACTGGTTTATTACTTGAATATACATATATAAATATATAGGAAAACCGTGGTGTGCTATGTAGTATTGAAATTGCTGTACTACTGATAGAAAAAGTAATGACAATCTTCTATAATATCTGCTTTTTCAATTTGTAAAGAGAAAATCTTGACATTGTGAGGTATATAGATTGAAAAAAACAGATGTTGCAAAAGATTGTCATTATTTTTTCCATCAATTCACAACAATCTTCCTCTATATAATTATGTGCACCTTAAAAGAAACGATATCGTAACGTCGTTTCATTTGATATAAAAATACAATCACATAATAATAGAAAACTTTTGATATATATATATATATATATATATATATATATATATAGGTTTTCCTATATATATTTCTATTATTTTTATTATGTGCACCAACCGTGTGCTCCTTGTATGCACTTGAAGGAAAAATAGCAAAAATCTTCTACAACATTATGTTTTTTCAATCTGTCTACTTCACGGTATCGCAACTTTCTCTTTACAGATTAAAAAACATACAACATCGCAGAATATTTCCACTATTTTTCCTTTAGGTGCACACGAGGAGCACACAGTTTGTGTACATAATGTTGCAATACCGTGAGGTAGACAGATTGAAAAAACACAACGTCGCAGAAGATTTCTACTATTTTTCCTTTAGGTGCACACAGTTTGTGCACATAAAGTTGCGATACCGTGAGATAGACAGATTGAAAAAACACAACGTCGTAGAAGATTTCCACTATTTTTCCTTCAGATGCATACGAGGAGCACACGGTTGATGCACATAATAAAAATCTTATAAATATATATATATATATATATATATATATTTATATAACATGAAAATTGGATTTTTATTGTGTCAGAAAGAAACGACACTTCCATGCCTTACCCGGGTCGGTTTCACAAAACAGAGCCAAAATTTAACTGTTTTAATCTTCTTTTCTGCGCGGCGAAATCAGCCGTGGAACAAGCCAAAACCCAAAGCTGCGGCAGCCGTTGTTTAACCTTCAATGCAAAACATCCTCAGTGCAGAAACTAAGTCTTAAATCATGCTGCAGAGTAAGACCTTCATGCGGAAAACGAGGCAAGGCGGCGTCCGGAAGGTCTCGCCTCCACACTAATCATGTTCTGATTCTGATGCTCGGAATACTAGGGTTTAAGCTTATCATCACACTTTGATGAATTTGGTTATTTACAGGTTGTTAGAGAACACTATTTGAGAGATGATATATACTGTGGAGCTCCATTTTGTAAGGTCTGTGATGTCTCTGGAGCTCGCTTGAGCAGCACGGTCTCAAAAATTCTTATTGTGGACACTAATGTTGTGCTCAATCAGGTTAGCAATAATTTTGAACATTCATGTTTATTGGATTGTGTTGAGAGAACATATATACACACATCTTCCTTTTCAGTAAATGAACTATCTTGATAAAAGTTATTGTTTTGTTTGTCTCTTTGGGTGTTCATTAGATTGACTTGCTAGAGAATCCTGCGATTGATGATGTAGTGGTGTTGTCGGTGGTGTTGGAGGAGGTTAAGAATAAGAATATTGGAATTTATAACAGACTCAGGGCTCTTTGCAGCAGCTCCTCGCGGAAATTCTTCGTCTTCTCCAATCAACACCACAGGTGTTCTCAAAGTTTCTTCTACTTATTAACTATGCCAGAATACGAGTTTTGCTAATTTCGTTAATTGAGTATTGCTTGTGAGTTTCCTGGTTGATTTTGTTAAATCTACTGTTCTATCAGACACCACATAACAATTCAGGAGTTTAGTTTTCGAGTATGGACATTAATGGGTTCAAACACCATATTGATTTGTCTGTTTTTAGCATTGTGTACTGGTTGCTTGGAACCTTTTGAGATGTTTTTTGAGTTTCTTGTTATAGATGGATATATAAACTTGTGTTTCTTCTCCTCTTTTTCTTTCAAAGGGATACATACATAAAAGAGATGGCGGGTGAGAGTCCAAATGATCGCAATGACAGAGGTTTTCCCTTATCTTTTTAATTTACTGTTTTTGTTGACTATTAAATAAATAAAAGTACAACAAGATTTCCCTGCAGACATACAAAATCTAAGATTTGTATACCTCCAAACAAGATGGACAGAGCAGAATCCAAAGAGGTGGACTGGACTAAAATCACTGACAGACTGACCTGTCGTCAACACCTTATTGACTATACTAAACAAATAAAAGTACAACTAACATACAAAATATAAGATTTGTATATCTCCATACAAGATGGACAGGGCATAACCCAAAGAGGTGGACTTAGAACACTGACAGACTCACCTTTGTAGTGAGGAGTAATACTACCGTCTGTTAAGTTATAAACACCCATGTCTCTGCGTCCTCCACCCTCTGTGTGTATATAAACCTTAGCATTATCATCCTCAAAATAAATGTGGTTAGTTTTCAATTCAGGAAATTTTGATCCACCGTCAATGCAAATTGAGCCATTTTGTCCCAAAAAAAAAAACTCTATCCCAATGTTCTTAATCTCCAGGTATTTGCGTTGGGGTAAATCAACTTTCAAAACTCTGAATTTATATGTTCCATAAACCGATTCATCTTCGTCTTGTAACTCTGGAACTAACCCATAGGTAGGACATCCATCAGGTCTGCCTAATGTATCCACACTAGACCCTTATCTTGCAACCATTAATAAACTTCCCATTGACTCCATTATATAGGAGTAATCAGAGGTAAAGCACTCTTGGTCTGTTTGGGCAACTTGTTTAAGCCTTGGACGAGGTCCTGAAATATCACAAGATATAATCTTTCGAACAGCAATGGCATAAAACATGCCATTGTAACATACTAAGTCCCTGTATCCACCCTTGCTAGTTCGAATGGTTGTCCAGATTTTATCACATGGTATCCAAAAGCTCAAAAGCCTCTTGCTTCCACTAATAGCCATGAGCATAACGTCTTGAGAATTACAACAAGGAGCAGATGACAAGAATGCCTTTTGGAAATAAAGTAAATCTTCGTCAAAGATAAGTCCACCCTAGATCTGCTAAAAGCACCCACCAGAAACACTTCCAGAAGCTCTAGATCTGCAAAAGGATTTTCCTGCTGCTTCTGCTATTCCTTCAAAACCAGGAATCTGTGTAGATCTACAAAAAGATTTTCCAGCTAGAATGCAAAAAATGAACACACAAGAAGCTTTCTGATCAATAATAAATTTAGAGTTGAAGAGAATAATAAATTTCTCATATCAAATTATCATAAAGATACATGTATAAAATGAAATCAAGAATACCCAATTAGACTAGGAAACTATTAATCCTATCCATATTAGACTAGGAAACTACTAATCCTATCCATATTAGACTAGGAAATTATTAATCCAATCTATCGTCAATTAACAAACTAGCATCTAATAACAATTATAATCCTATGTAGAATATAGTAACTAACATAATATTCAACATTTCCCCTTAAGTTGGTGCATAGATATCACACATGCCCAACTTGCAAACTAATGTATTAGAAACATCAGCGAGGAAACAGCGGTGTCGCCGGAGAAGGCCCATGTCCATAGCAGACTGCAACTGGACGTAGATGCCAAATTTCTTTTGAAGTCAAGGAGCTTCCCAAGTCCATAATATCAACAGTTTTATTAGAATTCCATTGTGTATAACCAACACCTTCCAACTTCACGTGACTAATTTTGGTTGTTGAACCAATCTCCATAGGTTTATTGTCTTCCATGGTTGTAGAAAACAAGAAGCCTGAGTAGAAAACCGAAATAGTCCCAGGGCAGAGCGATCTGTGAGTGTGCCGTGGGGCAATTGGTTGGCATGTTGATCTTATAGTTATTGTTGAGTGATCCGTGTGAGAGGGAGAAAACTCGATAAAGAAATAACAAAGGCAGAAACCCGACGTGCTTTTCTTTGAAAAAAGACTTTTAGGCTGTTGAGGGAGTAACTCTACCTTAAAAAAAGCAGCAATGGCAATAACTCAAGAGGGAAAACGCGTCCTCCATTAGGCTGTTGAGAGAGAATACTTGTCCTAAAAAAAAAGGCAGCAATGATGGTAACAAGAAGAGGGAAAATGCATCCTCTACTAAAAGAGGAGAGAGAATACGTAACCTAAAAAAGATAGCGAAACAAACCCTAAGTTGCAAAGAAAGAATACTCAACCTTAGAGGCAACAAATCGAACCTTAGGTTGCAAAAAAAGGATACTCGAACTCAAAGGCAACCTTGCTCAGATACCATGTAGAAATTTAGTATTGAAGAGAATAATAAATTTCTGATATCAAATTATCATAAAGATACATGTACATAACGAAATCAAGAACACCTAAACTGTAACTGTAATTAAACTAGGTAACTACTAATCCTATCCATACTAGACTAGGTAACTACTAATCCAATCTAACATCAATTAACAAACTAACATCAAATAACAATTATAATCCTATCTAGAATACAGTAACTAACATAATAGTCCACAGTTTTCAAATTTAGGGTTGAGAATGTAGACACATTATTGTATAAGCAGAAATGCAGTGTCTTGGAGCACATTCTTTTGCAAGTGATTATTTTTAGGCTTTTAGATGATTGTAACATACAAGTGATCTATGATCTTTCATTAGAATGGCACGTTATGTTTGAAGTATATTGCTTTACATACTGTTCTTTACATTGATTATGTATAACTGTTTTTAGTAACCTTTTTTTTTTCCTCTTTCCTACTTTTGGTATCCCCCAAAAATATTTCAGCAATTCGGGTGGCGAGTCAATGGTATCAGAATCATCTTGGTACTGCTGTGCAGGTCTTATTGGTCACTAATGACAAAGAGAATAAGAGGAAGGCCTTAGAGGAGGGCATTTCTGCAGAGACAGGTTGAGAACAACTTGTCCTCATCCATTGCCTTGGGTCCTTATCTTCCTTTTTGTAGCACTGTTATTGCAGTTCTTATGCTTGTTATATTTCAATCAGTCTTGTTCCTTGCTACTGATTGTTTACTGGGCATCATACCTTGTGATTACCTGATACCAATGTCTTGCTATTTCAGTTGAATCATATGTGAAATCCCTTGATAAGCCGGAATTGCTAGACCTGATTGTTCAGCCTCCATCTGAGGATGTTAGTATGGAGGATGCAGAGGATCTCAGGCCTTTTAAGAGAAAAGTGGTCTATCCTGAGGTATACTTCACATGTCATTTTTTTTTTTTAGTGTGTCCTTATGGGAAGTCTTGTTGTGTCATCAACTTTTATGTGATTACTTGCAATGAACTTGTGCAGCATAAGCCCATGTCAGAGATCACTTCTGGTTTGCTTCGTGGAATTTATCATCAAGGAAAACTTCGTGTAAACCGTTACAATCCATTTGAAGCATATGTTGGGAGTGAAAGTATTGGTGATGAGATAATCATATATGGGCGTGCAAATATGAATAGAGCTTTTGATGGTGACATTGTGACTGTAGAGCTTTTGCCTCAAGACCAATGTCATGAAGAAAAATCTTTAGTGATAGCTGATGAAGGTTCAATTCATTCTACTGATGATCATAGCCTGTACCTGGTTATTTTTTATCATGTGGTTGTGGAAACATCTATTGTCTATCTTCAATGTGTATTGTCTATTGTTAAACTCAAAAAAGCTGGCATCCCCTGATCTTTTAATACTTTTACCAATTCTACAGTCATGACCTGAGACAGTATCAACCTTTTACATAAGTGGTGAACCTCTTAAGGGTAATCAGTGAAATTTGCAGTCTCTGAAAATTTCTTGCTGCTTGGCGATGCTGCAAGAAATGGTTTTACTTGCTTTTGGAAACATGCTGTGAGAATCTATGGTTTCCCTCATATTTTTTGTTAGGCCACTTTGCTTAAGCATTTGATCTGTACTCTTTTAGATTCCTTGCTTTTCATCTTCCCACTTTTGTTGAGGGGGAGTCTGGCCATGTGTACTTCCTGCTTTCTCTCTGTTGTGTTTTGTATTCCATCCTATTATGCCTGCACTGACATGTTAACATTTTGTATTGTGTCATTGCTTTCTTACTTTTCAGAGGATGAAGAGGAAGATGTTCATCTAGCTCCAAGTAGTGCTGATGATGCTCCTAGGGTCACGAATCTAGTGCAAGAGTCATCTGGCGGTGCAAATGCTGTTTCATCTCGCCCATCTGGTCACGTTGTTGGTATTATTAAACGAAACTGGAAATCGTAAGTAATACCCGATTTGTTAGTATGGTTCTTAATTGTCTTTGTCAAATTTTTTATTGGTTTCTCTTTTTGTTCCTCATTTTTATCAATCACCTCTGTTCCTCTTATGTCTTAAGCTCTTTTGTGTGGTGACTCTGTCCATCGATGCCTTACTTGTCAATTATTTGAATTGATTTACTGATTTTAACTCTTTTCTCAGAATTTCTCAATCAGCAGATCACTTTGCAGGAGACTTCCTTGCATAAGAACCACTACCCCATAATACATGATAGATTACCTTCTCTTTCATACTAGTCTCATGGATATGACTTACTGTTACCTAGTGTTATATGTTGTTATGGTCTGCTGATGTTAAGGAGCCTTTATCCTGTAATGGTCTGGCATGCATCCCAGTGCAACTCTGTGCCATAGGAATTTAAATTCTTTAGCTTGTGCGTAACCAAAGTTCTAGTGAGTAATCATTGCATTCGAATTGTGGATTATACGTGCCTCATATTCAATATGTCTTTGCTGCATTCGCATGTGCTGTGTATCATTCAATGCTGAATGTAATGGACAGATATTGTGGATCTTTGGAGCCAATGCCTATGCCTGCAGGGGATGGTGGTATAGCCCATGCTTTATTTATTTCCAAAGATCGTAGAATTCCTAAAATTCGGATAAAAACTCGACAACTTGGAAATCTTCTGGATAAGAGAATTCTTGTTGCTGTTGATTCATGGGATTGCCTATCTCGATATCCTTCTGGCCATTATGTTAGGACAATCGGAGAAATAGGGGACAGAGATACCGAAAGTGAGGTAAACGGTTGCAGAATTACAATTTATTAACTGTTTTTTTTTTTTGGGGAGGGGGGGGGGGATGGAGGGAGCACTGTCTCTTGTTGTCAGCAGGTCTCGAACCCAAGACCTCTGTCAGCGGATACCAAGTGGGTTTGCCACTAGGGCAAGCCCCACTCGGATGAATTTATTAACTGTTAATTGTTGTGTAATGAATTTTGTTTATAGGATGGTGTATCATATAGTTACCCTACTGTCAAAACTTCCTCCGCCCCTTTCTGGATGTTATTTAGAACTTTTTTCAGAGATGAGTATTTATTTTTTATTTTTTGGATACGATCACTACAGGTGGTACTAATAGAAAATGATATAGATGCCAGACCATTTTCTTCTCAAGTTTTGTCATGCTTGCCACCCTTGCCCTGGTCTGTATCTTCTGAAGATCTGGCTAATCCTAATAG
This sequence comes from Parsonsia alboflavescens, assembly GCA_028571225.1. NCBI lineage: Eukaryota > Viridiplantae > Streptophyta > Magnoliopsida > Gentianales > Apocynaceae > Parsonsia > Parsonsia alboflavescens. Next base: position 17,228,449 of record JAOXNR010000001.1, on the reverse strand, counting down.
ACAGGATTTACGTCACCTCTGTGTTTTTAGTGTGGATCCTCCAGGTTTGTGATCTATGGTTGTTATTAACGTTGTTTCTATTTCTTTCCTTTCGACCATGTTTTCTGTCTTTGTTTCCCTTCCCTTTAATGGTTATGATCAGATGAGTCCATTCGGTCTTATGTGTAATTTTCTTCTGACATACTCAATTTATGTTTTGTGGTGCAGGGTGCAAAGATATTGATGATGCATTGCACTGTATGGCTCTTCCGAATGGGAATTTTGAATTAGGAGTCCGTATCCTTGCTCTTATTGTTGCTCTCTTAATGTTGTGTCACCATATTTATTTGCCTTCAATCTTTCAGGCAATGCTTGATCCCAAATTTGTAAGGTGGCATACATTTTAGTTGGAAGTTTATTCTGTTTTGGGAAACCAATCGGTTCATTTGAATTTGATATTTAAACTTTTTGTCAGAAGAATTTCATTACCTGAAAAACAATAGAAAATGGTCTACTCTGTGCATCCAAACTGTCAAAGAAGTCCTTCTACTCTTGTTCCTAGCCTTAAACAGGGCGCTGCCTGCCATTCTTTTTCATCTCTACATCTGACGAATGCCCGTGATTAAGCATGGTAGCTTCAAGTTATTATAGGACTTGAAAATTAAAATCATATTGAACTCATAACGTCTTTGCCTATGATGAAATTTTGAACCTGTTTGGTCACTTCTGTCATATTTATTGTGCTTGTCCATGTGTGTTGCCTTATGCCAATTCATAATATAGAACAACTTAGTCTCTCAGGATGTTAGTTGGTCTTCGGTGAGGTTACTAAGCCTTCTAAGCATTCTCTCTGTGTCCATACTCCCTCCTTTCTATAACAGAAGTGAATTTGCCAGTGAAGATTTCTTAACTTTCGAAACTTATTCTTATCAAATTTTGATTAAAGCTGCTAGAAATTGCACTTCAAGCTTTCTTCTTTAATCGCATGTTAGATATTGCTGATGTCACCAACTTTGTTCACCCTCTAACGGCCCTTGATAATGAGGCTGCCCAAAGAGGTACCTCTGTCTACCTTGTTGAGCGGCGGATTGACATGCTTCCAAAGCCCCTAACAGAAGGTATATAAGTTCATTTTTGCATCTAGGATGGGATTGTTTAGTGCCATATTAACTCTTGATGAATTATCGCTAAAATCATGCAAAATATGATTAATATAATCTTATTATGTTCTGCAGATATCTGTTCTCTTCGTGCTGATGTCGAGAGACTAGCTTTCTCAGTTATTTGGGTACGTGCTATGATTTGATTTGTCATGTTCTGTCTTCAGTCTGCTCTCTGTGCAACTTATTCCTATATGTGCAGTGTCCTTTTATTTCTGAATTATAAGAATGTCTACTATAGATTCACAAGATTAGCAGACTCATCAAGGTATGGTATGCAAAGGCCATACAACCTTTTTGATTAGAAAGTTAAACTATCTAAATTTTAGAAGTGAGTGTTTGTTGGAGTGGGGTCTCTTGTCTGCTGAAAAAAGTGATGGCTGCAATATCTATTAAAATAATTACAGCGCATCCTCAATCTTAAGCTCTGGTTTGAAAAAAGCTATTCTCAAAAACTCAGATCTTTGGGTTCAGTAACAGTTCTAAATGGCATGAGGAAACTAGCATGTTTCATTTTTCAAAAAGGATTGGGTGCTTGCTTGGGTCTTAAAGGCTAGGATCCTGGATGCAAATCTTAAGAAACTTACAGATATAATTATGCCCAATTTTGTGAACTTAAACTTCCTAAATGGTTCTGTGCATCCCTGTGTTATGCAAACCCATAAGTATCTTATAATAACAGGGTGTTTCCTTCTGCTGATGACAATCTGTGGTTGACCATTCTTCTAAAATTTCCCCCTTTTCAGGAAATGACCCCTGAAGCTGAGATTATTTCTACAAAATACACAAAAAGTGTGATCAAATCCTGGGCAGCATTGTCTTATGTGGAAGCTCAAGCTAGGATGGATGATGGGTACTCATATAGAGTAGTTTTATTACATTTCATCTAGAAGTTCTTTTACAAGTTTAGATTTTCTATAACCATCTCGTACTCAATGATTATCAACTTAATCAGCTTACCATGATATAAAACATGCCATGCTTTTTGTTTAGTTCTGTTAGCTGTTGGGGGGGGGGG
>JAOXNR010000001.1:17183751-17207029 GCA_028571225.1 Parsonsia alboflavescens | reverse complement strand
GGGTTGCTATTGTGTGTGACGTCGCACAGTGCAACGACTTTGAAATGACATCGTTTAGGCCCGCATATCTCTTTTTTTTTTTTTTCTCACAACATCTAAAGGATGTCATTTTGATGTCGTCACAAGGTGCGACGATGCACATCCCAAAAAGATTATATATATACATATAAATGCTATAAAGATATATAATTAAATATTTAATAGTCAATCATCTTATTTATTTATTTATTTTTTAAAAAAAATTAATCAAGTATCCATAAGGTTTAGTTTATTCTTTTAAGGTTTAATTTATAAAATATATTTTAAAAAATAATTTTTTATAAAAGAATTTATTTTTTTGAATAATTAACTGTTAAATTTGATAGATAGAGACTTAATTGGAGCATTCTATAACTTATGGTTCGTAACACTTTATAACATTTCCTTATATATATACATATATACATATATAGAATAATATTATAGAGTATACTATTTAATGCACCGTTAAGTTGACAATCAATGTTTAATTTTATTTTTTAAAAAATAAAATCTCCAGTTAAAAAAAATATATTTTATATATTATATCCTAAAATGATAAACTAAATATTAAGGATATTAGATCAAATTTATTATTTTTTTTAAATAAAAAAATTAACAGTTAACTTTATCGATTAAAAACTTAACAGTGCATTATATATATAGAGTGCACTTTATAGTATTATCTTATATATATATATGTACAAAAATATTATAGAATGCACAAAAATATTACATTTATATTAAAATATTGTACCTTATAATTTTTAAAAATACATATAAAATTTTTACTAGTATATTAAAAATAAAATACGCTCTTCAAACCAACGTCAGTCTGTAAAAGCTAATTTTTTTTTTTTTAATAAACAAAAATGAAGGGGCTATAGTAAGATAAAAATAGAGGCATAGCAACACGTCGGACTCCCCGAACTCAAAGCCGATTGACAAAGCTTCGGCCTATAAATATACCACTGCCCACTTGAAAAGAAGATATAGTCCCAAACCCAACCTCAGTATTCTCTCTCTTACCATTTTTTCATGAAATATGACGAGTCATCGTAGGATTCTCCTCAACTCAAATTCAACTACAAAATCACCACCGTCAAAATCCGCCGCGGCGGAGCCACCTCAGTCGGTCGCAGTAGAATCAGACTTCGTTGTAATCCTTGCAGCTCTACTTTGTGCTCTAATCTGTGTAGTAGGTCTAATTGCAGTGGCTCGTTGTGCTTGGCTCCGCCGTGGCCCGACAAATAATGGCCGGTTCGGAAGGCAGCCTTCGGCGAACAAAGGATTGAAGAAGAAGATACTTCAGTCCTTGCCGAAATACATTTATGATTCCGCTTCGGCTGCTGAAAATGGTGGAGCTAAATCGGTCGACTGCGCTATTTGCTTGGCCGAGTATGTCGACGGCGACGAGATCCGAGTGTTGCCGCAGTGTGGGCATGGTTTTCATGTTAATTGCATTGACACCTGGCTAGGTTCACACTCCTCCTGTCCTTCCTGCCGACAGATTCTCGTGGTTGCTCGGTGTCAGAGGTGCGGTGAATTTCCGGCTGTCTCCGGTCATGGTGTTCCGGCACCGGCATCAACTGATACTCCGAGGAAGGTCAGACCTGACAGCATAACTGCTTCTACTTCTAGCACCTTTCTACCTTGAAAGGTAAAACAAAGAAGAAATTTGTAGTAAAAGACGGTAGGATTGTGGAACTACAGCGGTTAAAAACTGTAAATTTTTTCCTTCTTCACGTGGCGCACGTGTCTGGTTTATCTTCTTGCATCAGAGCTGATTCATATGTTCTGTAAGAGGCTACCAGAAAATGCCACGTATGTACTGTGCTTGGGTGTTTGTGGGTGGTGGTGAAAAAGAAAAGCATTATCCGAAATCCCAGTCAGGAATTTTTATTTTCTTTCAGAAAAAAAAAACATTTCGTGGCTGAAGAAGTGGTTTTTCTTTTTGTCTTATTTTTGTAGCGCACATCTTTATCTTCCTTCCTAGACATGCTTTACCGATGCTTACATAACATTCCTATGCTTAATCTCGAGGATACAAATACAAACGAGGTTTATTAGCTCATCATATTTTCAGTATTTGAATAAGCATTATTATTCGGTCTATAATTAATTTCTTTTGCTCCTCCATTACCGGATAATGGAAGTGAAATATGAGCACTCATTACTTGGATTTCGGGTGTCAGATAAGTATATTTCAGATAAAAAAGTAAGTGGGTTGTCCTCTTCAATTTGTACACATTGGACTTGTTTACTAGGATTGTAGATTTTGTTTGGTTCAAATTCAAGTTTGACCAATTTGAGGATAGGAGCCAAGGACTATTAAACTGTTAAGAACTGTTCATTGCCATGGCTGTTCTGGTACATCACGGATGGATGTTTACTGTTAACGGGTATAATATATAAGAGGCAGCACTTTTCTTTCCCATCAACAAGATAGGTGGTTATGAAGGGCCAAAGAAGGGGGAGAAATTGTGTCCGGTGGTGCCTAAGTTATGATGTTGGTCAGACGCCTACCATTTATTTATTTCTGAAAGCGACGTGGAATTCCGAAAACCCAAATTAACACGACAACGTGGGCTCGATTAACTCACGTAATAAGACCGGTGTCGGTACGAAGTAACCATCACACACATTCATGGTTTCCTGTGTAGTACAGTACTTAGTTTACTCAGTTAGCAGTTAGCACACACAGAAGAGAAGAAGCACGCATCTTATTTGCCCTGCTGGACACGACTTTTCTCGCCAAGTGTATTGTAAGTTGTAAATGGCAAGCTGTAACCCACCATTAAAAAGAAAACAAAAACCTTGCTCTCAAAACATTCTTTTGTTCTTAATATTACTCCTATTTTTCGAATGTATAAGTTATTTGGAATAAATTTGTTCATATTAAGGTAAGATAATTATTATTTTTTAATGTCATATGGAGAAAAATATTAATTAAGAAGAGAGAAAAATATTTTATGAATAAAATGGATAATGTCATATCCAAATCTCACATCAAGAATATATAAAATTGTGTATTTATTGATAAGTATGAATCTAAATATCCATTGTCAATTTAAAATATTCATTTGGATGTAGACAGAACCGTTGTCAAATAATCGATCGTGAATGCTATTAAAAAAATTGTAAATAACACTCTCTAAATCCTTATGATATAAGTCCCGATAACGATGGTCAATGTAAGTAATACTATCTAAATCCTCATGATATAATCATTAACACTTAAGAATATTTATAGAGGATGAAAATGAAAAAAAAAAAAAAAATAATATCACTTTAAAAATTGTTTTATAACCATGGGTATTCTTATTTCATATGGATTAACTTATATACTGTCAAATGATTGGATAACGTCATTTAGGTCAATTACATTCAATTTTGATATAAGTCAAAAATAAATATATATATTTTATAATTATTTGGGAGGAAACATTTTAAAATAGAGTTAATATTTTCTGCAGAATGTAATAGCAGAAATTTTACACGCAAAGATGGAATGTGTGTATAGGCAGTTCTACCATAAATAGAGTCATAGGTCATATAAAATTGCAGATCGAGTCAACATGGGTATGGAAATGTCTTTTGCAGCCTTATCCCAGTGTTGGTGTTACGGTAACATGATCCAATATGGTGCTTATAGTTTGGGTGATCTATGAACCTTATATTAATAATAATAATAAAAAAGGTGTAACTTTAAATTACTTTAAATCAATAGCGTGTCTCTTGTCTCACCAAAGTAAGCAAAGCCCCTAATCTTAGAAGAGACAACAAATAAATTTAAATTATAACCATGACAATTTTGAACATATGCTCAAATTCATTTGTTACTTGAGTCAGAAAAAAAAAAAAAACTTAAAGCTGACTGTACTCCCTAACCAATGTACTTCAGAGGATTCCTTGAATTCCGTTCAAAAGCAGATGGTCAAAAGAGAACCGAAAACTGCAAAGCATATGAGTAGTAGTAGTATTTAAGAGGAGGAAGAAGAAAGTAGGAAAAATTCGTCAAAACTTGAAAAAGATTATTCCACGACCTACCATGTACAAATTCATCACTTCCCATCATGATTAACCACAGGATTCGCAGCACTTTGCCGGAAATAGATTCCAGCTAGATGTTAACTGCGGAAAAAATAGAAAGAAGAAGAAGAAGAAGCCGGATTTCAATAAATAAATAAGTATACGTATCAGATAGGGAAGGAAAAGAATATCGCTATCAAGCATTCTCCACCTCCACCTCCACCTTTTTCATTGGTTGGTTCAATCAATAGATATCATTTTTGTTTCTTAAATTCCTGAACTACATATTTTTGCTTTTGCGGTCCTCCTCTAATGTGTTGTCTGGTTCAGGTCCTATTAATCAGGGACAGAACTAACTTGGGATTTACAATTTAGGATAGACAAATATCACTTTACATATTTTAGTACACGCACTAAAAAATGGTCGCGTCTCCTTTCAGTTTCAAGGAGACTGAAGGGGAAACAATAAAACCGAAATATATTTCTTTAAATTTTCAAAGAAATACCATAATTAAATATTATTTTCCGAGAATTTCAGAATACAAAATATAAATATCTAATACATATAATTTAGACAAATAGAATAGTATCTTGTGCTTGTGTTTTCTCCACAGATGAATTCTATTTGAATAACAGCCGATCAAATTGGTGTGACTTAAAGCAGTACTAGAATACATCAATTTGCTTAAGAATCCAAAAAAGACGCTTGGCGTATCTAGTAGGTGGTACATCTCTCTGAAAAATTAGACAAATGCCAATTAATTTTCCGAAATTCGTCATTCAGATTAGCAGGTTAATACCTCAAAGCTAGACCACTCAACACACGCTTGGATGGACCAAATACAAATTTTCAATAACCGGCTCGACACGTAAATAATAATAATAATAATAATAGATAATAACAAAAATAGGAGAAGAAAATTGAACATAGGATCACCTAGTACTTTAGATATCCATAGAAATTTACTTTCTTAATATAAATATTCTTGAATTTAAAATTTATTGTCCGGGATTAGAGTATGACAACACTTTTGGAGAACAGGAGAGGATGATGAACCATAGTCCAGTGAATCTCGAACCTAAAAATCCTAGAAGACATTTCTAGATTTCAAAATGACGTTCAACTATAAAAGAAAATCCAAGTTGGCTCAGTACTGATGTTTTCTAGCAAAAAGGTACACATATCGTAATAATATAATAATACTAATACAAAGATAAGACTCACTGCTCTTACCTCTTATCAACCCAAAAGGCCAAACAGGTAAAATCTTCGGATCCTTCATCTTTTCACACAGTAAAATTAGGCAAAAAGCAGCGTAGGATATTTTTCGCCTTTTAACACCAACGTATTTATAAGTGGCACTTTGCGTCATTGTTAGTGCCAGGTTTAAGCTGTAAGAAATTCTCAATTTGAAATGAGAGGACTCTCGCTATCATCACTGCATCCTTTCAGATTCTACATTTCATATGCACAACTGGCCATAAAGAAAAAAGACCCACTACCAATGGAGTGTTTTCTCCCCCACTACCACCACCAGAAGAAAATAAAAGGGGCCAAGATATCTGCTATAAAGCTGAAGTTATCTTCCAAATAGGACTGAAAAGAACTTGACTCAAAGTTAAAAAAAATAGAAAAGGCATGAAAGATATTTTCCTGCCAAGAATAAAATCAGCGCACTTATAAATTTTTACCTCAATCATCCAAATAAAATAATAATTAACGTTATTTTCATCGTATCGGTTCAGATAATCCAGTTTATGCAAGAAGGGAAGAAAAATACTGTGGCAAAATGGGTATGTAACACCACTTACACATTAGAGAGTCAAAAATAGCTGCAAAGGAATTTCCTTTCATTACCTGCAAAAAAGGGCAAAGGAAGGATGCACACCTGTCATAATCCACCTGCACTCTTGGAGATGAAGGTAGATCCACTTTCACTGCTCTGCAAAAGGTCAATGGTAGGCACTCAAGTAATTGTAAACGAAACAAAATTCAGAAAGAGAAGAATAATTACTTGGGACCCAGACCCGGTGGAAAGATCCTAGGTATTTGAGAACTTCATATGATAAATAAATGAGACTTCATCTCTATGTTCTATAGTTTGATTATGGCACTCATATATGAAAGAACATTTAGAAAGTGAAAGAAAACTTTTAAGAGGCTAAGGTGTTATTTTTAGTTACACTGACCAAATTTAACAATCATTTTCCTAAATTACAAATAGATGTCTACTACAGTGGTCTTCTTCAAATGGGACATTACAGGATTAGATTTAGACATTATCTGTTCCATCAGTGAAATCCTTCTCATCTCCACTGCTGTCACCAAACATAGCAGCCATTTTCATAGCCACCTTAGCAGCCATCTCCCTTCTTTGAAAATCAGGCAGCAACCTCAAGGTGTCACGCACGTTCCCAATTTCAGACATCAACTGCTCCAGATCCTCAAAATCATATGTAGTATCCTCATCAGGTTCTGAGGTTCTGTCAGCCTCTTGGGTGTTTATCAATGCTTCCTTGTCAGTTTCTCCATTCAAGTGAGATGATGATACTGCAGATTGCAATTCTCCTCCAACAGATTTATCTCTATTTGCAACAGACTCCACATTAAGAATATCTTCAACTTCTTCATTAGTCCTCAAAGTTGAGACAGAACCATTTGCAGAAACCCAGTCATCCCATGGATCAGCTGATCCGGCAGGCAGAATTTCATACTCAAGTTCAAAATCTGATTCTTCTTCGGATAATTCTGAGTAGTGCAGCAGTATCCATTATCAGTTTATAAATTAGTACCAAGGTTCATAAAGGAAACAGAAAGAAGCTAAAATAACAACTGGCTTGCTTCTTTTTACCTTCTGGTTCTGGTAAACATGGTTCATCGATTTTATCACCAGATCTCAAGACCATCCCAGGCCACATGTGCGCAGAAAGAGCCCCATAAAAGCGCTCAGCACCCTGTGAATCACCATCCACGGACAAACCTGTCAAGAAATGTTTATTTACTAAAAGTCTCAAGAAGACAATAAGCGTCTAGAACTGCACAAAAAGCGAATAGTAAAAGAGGAACCAACATTTAACTCAAATTAACTTTGAAGATATTGAATAAGAACATCTATGTGATGAGAAGCTTTCAAAAGGGACATGAGTTTGACCTGGTTCTACAGAGATGCAAATTTGCAAAAATGGATAATGGAATATACAAGATTTTCCCAGTTCATGAATGCAAAAGCCCTCCATGTGGCAATGCTCTTCATACTCAATATCAGAGAATGGTCTCCGTAGAAAACAATCATGTGTAAAGCACTGCAGGATAAGAACTGGAATTCTTCAATAAACTGATGATATCAAGCCAGTTCAACACATTATGCACTGGGAGAAGAGAAAGCAAAATTGCAAGCAAATGAGACTTAATGACTATGGATATTCTATTATCTGTAATTTTTTTAATGATGAATCATATCATACATTGACACAAATCCCCCTAACATCCACTAGTGGTGAACCTATCTCCCTTATCCCTTAGGCATCTCATCAGTATTTCTGAATTACTTTGTCTCGCATTGATATAAATTAGCAATATCAACAAAAGATACATTGTACAGAAATAAATGGGTCAGAAACCAGCCCTCTAGCAAAACGCCTATCCACGGCTATGGGGCAAACTGGTGGATCTCTTGAAACCAAAGTTTAAAAGATTAATTTTTCAATAAAACCAACAAAGTAGGTTTTTTGCTAAGTTAGACTGAGTTTTCTGATTACTCAAGTGAAGGATCCACAAAGTGGCAATCACAGAGTGAGAGCATACTAATCACAGTCACTGCAATAGCATACTAATCCGTACGATGAAGTTTTCCAAAAACAGAGAAAGTGAGCACTATGGCTCTGATACCACTTACAATCAGGATCAAAATCAATGCCTCAAGGATAAGAAAACGCCCAAGGAAATACAGAAAACCATTCATTTATTAAGAAGCATAACACTCATAACACTCATAACACAGGCTTGACTTCATACGTGAAGTTTGTAGGCAGCCAAGAGAAACCAATAGCCTCTGGCTTTTCAAGAAGACATAGACCTAGAGAGGTTTTCCTCTTCAAGTTCCTACCTTCAATATACTTAGAACAAGCCAAGACTCAAACAAGACTCTTAAGCCGCACAGGAGGTCTTACACTTGTCAAAATCAGCATTTGATGCACAAGCTTCAATGTATTCAATGTTGTGATCAATGCACCACTCCATGCAAGACCTCTTAATCTCCCATGATGGTTCTTCATCCCTCAACAAACCACTACCTTCAGTTTCAGATATTCCATAATCTAGTTCTGAATTAAAATCACCAGAAGGTTCCCCAAGTTTTAACAAACGCCTTCTGTATTCAATATGAGCTGGATGACCCGGAAGAAGGTCCACCTTGTTGCCAATACATAATAATATATCAAACTTCTGAAGATCAATGCGAGACACCCAATCTTTAAGTTGAACAAAAGATGAGAGCTGCAGAAAGCACAGATAGCATCATAAGGAATGGTGCAGCAGAAATTACAATTGCATACGTAAAATACTCGGAGAATTGGAAACCAAACAAAAATGCAAATCCAGGAAGTAATCGTGATAACGTTGAGACTGACATCATTCAAGTCGAAGACCATCACCAAGGCTGCCAACTGTTCATATGCAGGGAGATTTGTAATAGAAAATTCATCATGAAGATGAGCCATCCAAAGACAAACATCAGCAGTGTAATACTTTGTGTTGATTGTCCAGCTGATTTAATGAACCAAAGTTGCATCAGTAAAGGTGAAATAAAATTCAAAGAGACATTCATTTATTGGGAAAGAGAGAAACTAGTATCCCAAATTAAGTAAATATTTCATGCAGTTTTTCTATACACGAATCATTAGTAACTCACCCATAGGAAAGTATATCCGACGATGAATCAGAGGCATCTTCAAAATCCAGAAAGAGCAGTCCTATAACAGAACATATTGAAATCATTAATCATGAAAATTAATGTAAATCTATATCATTTACCTTCTGGAATTGGGTGCTCCAAATTAATGAGCCATTCCTTTAATTGCCCAACTTAGGGCATCCAAAGTCATCTACCAAATATAACAGTCAGATGAATGTTTTCTTGTTGCAAGAAAGAGATAATTACACGACCAAAGATGTTCAAACCACTGCCGGACAACTAGTTAAACCGGGAGATGGATTCAGGTTTGATATCCTCTTACACCTTTTAGTTTATATGAGAACGAACTGTGAGAAAGTGACAAAAATTTCAGAAAAAGCAATACTAATTCCTAGAGAATTCTAAAATTTGGCCAAAAACCCCCATCATAATAATCATTTTAAATTCTTAGATAATATTTAGCACAAGGATGGAACCAAGAAAATGACAGGAGAATGCAATTTGAGAGAAAATTCACAATGAGCCCTCGTGCTTTTTCATGGTCATTTCAAGTTCCAATTTTGGCAATCAAAAATCAGAAAGGTAAATTAAAAAGTTAAAGCTTTGAGGGGCATCAGAAATCAACAAGAAATGGTCCAAATGAAAACTGATTTTTGGAATTTTTCCTCAGCAGCACGTGTTTCTTCCATATTAACACTGAATTTCTTTAATTCAACCATCAACTCCAACTTACTTTTCCAACCAAAGTGTTACTTCAATTGTCCACCTTAGAAATTGATCATTTTTCTCCAGGCACAAACCATATACATATATATATATGAAAATTTATTAGCAAGAAAGCAAATGCAACAACTTACACTGAACGAATCAAACACTTAGAATTGGTTGTCTCAGCAACCTAATTGACATAAGGGAGAAATTTTCTGCTTTTCGGTTTAACGGTAGCTGCAAATTTAACCAGTTATTATCATACATTGTTAAAAAGACGTTGCAACTGACAAGACCAATTACAATTGAGCTCAAACACTCAGACTTCCTACATGATTGCCTACCTACCAAAAACACAGTCAGCAGCTCAATCGCCCGCCGCCTACTTATCAGAATTAACATTGTCCCCAAAATCTAAAGCCTTTGAAATCAGATGTAAGTAATTGGATTATAACCTTACTAACTGCGATCAGAGACAAATTTAACAGCACACTGGCACATCAATACTTCAAATTGCAAATTCCTGATGCTATCATTTCATATGACCAAAAAAAAAAACTACAACCAAAGCATCATCAAACATAGAGAGTAGAGAGAGGAGGAAGCCGACGACTTACGAGATAGAAGGGTGCGTTTACCGACGTTGGGAGATCCGATGATGAAAATTCCTGGCCTTTTCTCTAGTAATTCCCTATTAAACACTTGTTCTTGCTTTTGATCCATTTGTTTGATTGCTTTGGAATTCCAATAACCAAACCTTGGAAACTAGCTAAGATTCTCCTGGTTAGATAGATATCAGCTCAAGCTAATTCATCTGCTTAGATTAGCTGAGGATCGACCGAAGGAGAGATCGGCAGGATTTGCCCCGTGGATTTTGCCAATCTTTGTGAACGCAACGTCCGTAATGCGTTATCATTGCGGGATTGATCAGAAGAGTATTTCTATTTGGGCTGAGTTAAGCCCAATCGTGACATCTCAAATCTCAACTACAGTTGTGAGATTGTTTAATGAATTATGACTTGTGTCGTGCGTGTCCTTTATTGCCTCGTCCAAGATATAAATTATTTTGATTATTTTTTCTTTTTTTCTCATTAATTATAAATTATTATTATTAAATAATTAGTTTTTTCAAAGTATTTTCTCTATGTTAGTGATATGCACCCTTAATTTGGAATCAAATTTCCCATTTTGACTCATATGTATTTTAAGAAAATAAGTTGACTTAATTCATTTTTCACTTAATATTATCAATTTTTAAGAAAATTTTAATTAATTTAAAAAATGGAACATTCATTTCTGGATAATTCAAATTGAAACTGTGGACATTTAATTATAGACGGAGGGAGTATATTTTTTCTATATTACCTCTCTAACGATATATACTTATAAAATATTGTTTAAATTTTTGAAAAGATGTTTAGAAAACATTTTAATAAAAAAAAAGTTTGACTAATTTTTATACAATGATGATCGATAATTTAGATTTAGTGATGAAAGGAGTAACAATTATCTTGAAGACCACACATATTAATCAATTTTAATTAAAAATAATATTTTCAATTCAGAATTAAATATTTTACTTCTTAAAATAAATAATAAACTTCTTAAAGATCAAAAACATTTTTAAAATTTTCAACATTTAATTATGGTGGAAGAAAATATATTTAACATTATGGAGAATCATTTCTTATTATTCATATCCTAATAATATATTTTACCAGCTACTATTAATAATTACTTGATTAAAATATTTGGTGCCTTGGGCGGTGCATTAATTGACACTTTACGTTTGATCACAAATGCTGCTGGGTAATATTTCGGTGAAATTAAGGCCCCTCCTTTAATTTTTTTTTTTTGCGCTGTAAACATTTTCTGTTTCTGGTGAAAACATGCATAAGAATCAGTTTTATTAAATTACTGATACAAAATATAATCAGAATTTCTTGAAAATATTACCATCACGGCAAAAATAAATTACAACAAAAATTTATTCAGGTAAAATGCGAATGGAAAGAATTAAATTCCATTATAAAAAAAAAAAAAAATCATAATAGTAATATCGGTACAGAATCTTGATCATTTCTCCCAACGTTCAACCCAAAAGCAAGGCAACACCGAAAAAAGAAAAAAAAAAGGGTGTACATGATATATATGAAAGAATAAGGAAATTTTCCTTTGTTTTCACTCTTTGCATCTGATGATTGTCCTCCTCATCCATGACAGTGGTTTTCAAACTCTTGATCACGTCTGGCATTTTGTACCTCATCTTTCACACAAACGAGTAAACATGAAGAATTCCTATTGCTCATCTGTTTCAGGTTGTTTTGCACCAACAGCAAAGAATTCAGAAATGACTTCAAGAGGCATGCCTTTGGTTTCAGGAACCTTAATGAAAACAAACCACCAGGCAATGAAGCAAACGACGGCATAGATACCGAAGACACCGGCCAGGCCGATGCTGTTGAGCATCACGGGGAGGGAATAGGTTACAACTATATCACCAAACCAGAAGACCAGAGCACAGATGGCAATGCAGAGTCCGCGAACTCTTGTAGGAAAGATTTCCGCGCAGAGGATGTTTGGGACTGGACCGAATCCCATAACAAAGCAGCAGAAGTAAACGACGACACAGATGGTGGAGATAACTGCGTGGATGGTTTCTCCCATGCTGATAACGTTTCCGAGGACTAAAAGGATGAGAGATATGAACAATACGGGCAAAGTGGCCAAAAGAAGGCACCTGAACGAGGACAAGAATGTTTAGTGAGTCAGATCAAGCAAAAAATTATATCCAGTTTCATGGTTAAAATTCATACTAGGAACTCTTGAGTTTGAAGTTCCAAAGAACGTAGAACATTACCTTCTGCCAGCAATATCCATCAATCTCATTGCAACGCCAATGCTAGGAAGCATGAGTAAGGTTGTAACAGAACTTATCAGGATAGATGCTGAGTCTGGACTAAGGCCTAAATTCGATAGGAGGACTCCAACACCCGCTGATTTAAGAATTTGAGGAGTATAGTACAGCACTCCATTTATTCCAGAAAACTGTGTAGATAGAAGAAAATATACATTAATAACAAGAAGAAGAAGAAGAAGTAATCATGCATATATGCAGAAAGTGATGGAGTCTTCATTGGACCCTGCCAATTTTTATTGGCAACTTTGAAGAAATCCTATGGATTGATTAACATACCTGCTGAAGTATTTGGATCCCAATTCCAACAAGTAGTGCATGCTTGACTCCTGGTTCAAGAAGATCTCTCAAGCTAGGCCCCTTGGGAGTAGATTTAAATGGTTTTTCTATGGCTTCTTTGATGGCTTTTTCATCCTTCACATCCTCCAAGCGAAGAACAGATTGGCTCACCAGAGCAGATGCATGTACAAGATCACCATCCTCACCACTGGCATCACCACCAGCTAATGAAAGAATTGATCCACGTCTTGATCCTGAGGAGGTACCTTCTTCCTTTAAATAGATTCTCTTGAATTTTTCAGTTGCCCCATCCTTCCTATATGCAATCTGCCAACCACCACCAATACCCATACTACTGACTTGTTCACCATTCTGTCCAAAGAAGCTTGCATTCGTGCCACGAGTTATCACATCTTTATCTGCATTTGAAGCCTGGCGTGAGAGCAATGGACTCCTTAAGTTGTTGTCATCAGATTCAGCTGCGGATCCAGCATCAGACAGATTGTCACCATCCTTTTGGCTTTCAACATCCCATTGTTCGTTCTTCTGCTGGTCTGCCATGTTGAACATGCTCCCAAAGTTTGTAAAGAGCATGCTCCTCATGCTCCCCAGCATGCTTCCATTTTGAGGCATTGCTTGCTCATGAACACTGCCAAAGAGAGTGACCATTGGATTAATAATAGATCCGCTCGGATTTGCCATACTCCCACGACGGGAAACCAGGCCAAGTGTACTTGGGCCACTGACAGGTTTGGCAATCCATGAAACACCTTCCTCTGCCCCATACAACTTGATCTGGTCACCCTCCGTGACATTCTCCTGGATTCCATCAAGAGCATTGTCTGGACCAATTACATACTCCTCAATTGACGTGTCCTCTCCAACCCCTAGACCTTCAAGCAGCAGAGCCATTTCACCTGCAGACAAAGAGAACTTAGCCATTAATGTCAAAATATCAAATTCCATAAAGGATATTGTAAAAAGAAGTCCCTCATAAGTTGCTATCTGAAATTGAATACTTGATCACACCAGTGTTCTAGAAGGTAATTTCGACTAAGAAACTTAACGGCATCTCCTTAAGACGGATATCTGTGTTTGTACATAAGAGTGAGGATAAAAGGGCATGAGTCAGAGTTGTCCCCTTCAAGTTCTATCTTCCAATTCCATAATGAAAGAAAACACCTAGTTAAATTTCTTCTTGAGCAAATGGAAAGTTTATCATAATTTGAATCTGAATATTGGTGCGGGAAGAATCTACTGAGATTCTGGTGTATTTGCATATTTAGTATTTTAAACACACAGACAAACAAAACACTGGAATTAGAAAACAAGAAAAGAGAGAAAGAAGTTTGACTTGTGGCAATGAATATGAAATCCAAGAATCACAGAAGAGAATAAGGTGGTTTCTGTTGCAAAGTTGTCTCACAAGAAGAGAACTGACACTCATTTCTAAATCTTGATCCCATACAAAGCAAAAGGTGAAATTGAAAAGATGAAGTCAGTCAACAAAATCAAAGAGCAAAGGGTAAAAAAAAGTTAAAGAGATCACAAGAACCATCTTCATCCTTCTTAATCATCCAAGAAATAGCACCAACCTGATACGTCTTCCCTGCCACGAAGCCCCTGTAACACCTTTTTAGCTTCCTTCATCTTTCCTTTACTCACAAGCCACCTTGGAGATTCAGGTAGGTAAAATACTGCCAACAAAAAATAAACTAAAGAAGGAATTGAAAGGACCCCAAGCATTAGCCTCCAGCTTGGTGAATCCATCAATGACATCCCAAAGATCATGCAATATGACAAAAACATGCCTACACAACCAGTGAACTGAGGAAAGGTATTCAACAGTCCTCGAATTTCTGGTGGGGATGTTTCAGATATATAGAGAGGAACAAGTGTTACAGCAAGTCCAACTCCAAATCCATCCAGGAGCCTAGCAACAAGCAGCACATAGACATTTGGAGACCACACCATTACCAAACCACTCAAGAAATAAAGAATTGATGAAAGTATGAGCATTGGACGCCTTCCGACCCCATCTGCCACAGATCCAGAGAATGTAGTGATCATTGTTGCTCCAATAAGCGACATTGCAAGAAGTAGCCCCTCCATTGTTGGCTGGCTTTGCAGATTAAATTCCTTTTTGATGTAGAGAACGGCCCCTGCAAAGGCAACAAGTATTCTTTTTCTCAAGAATTGGAAACTTTAACATGTAATTGCAAGATTTCTTAGCCGCATCAGCTTAAATTATTGGTTCAAATTAGAAGGTAATCAGTAATAACAAATCTGAAATCCATAAGCAAAATTTCTCAAAACCATATATTTTATTGGAGAAGCAAAATTAGATAAAGAGACAAACCTGCTATGGTTGCATTATCCCATCCTTGCAGCAAATTGCCGATTGCTGCTGCAAGTGCTACTAACACGGCTCCATTCATCTTTGATGAATCGAGAATAACCGATCCCGCCCCTTTCTAATACTGATCTTTTTCAATGATTTAGCAAGCTGATACGTAAAGGTCGAATCTTCACTGATTTTGGTTGGACCTACAGACAAATTAACAAAAGATTAAAAAATTTGGAATTCCAGATAGAGAATGGCAGAGATCATTTGTGAGAATTCAATTTAAGAAAATTCTGGGATTTATGATTCTGAACGACAAGGGCTATATCACCAGAACAAAAGCGAATCAAAAGAGACCCATATGGATCCATCGAGCATGCATGTAGATAAACAAAATGCAAGATCAATAAAACAGTAATATACTTTTACAAAGAACTCCCAAGAAACAAAGATTTCACCTTTGTATCTCTGTTTTCACATAAAACAAAATCCAAAACAGAGAAACAAGAATTCAGCTGAAATCCCACCTAAAAAAGGATCAGCAGATACATTTAAGTGCAAATTCGAGAAGCCAATGTCTGTATGTACAAGAATTTCAATACAGATATATCTATATATACACAAACAAGTCCCACTATACCTTTTGGGAGGCAGTAAATCGCAGAAAGTCTCTAAAGAAGACTCCAAGAACAGTGAATTGTCACCAGATTTTGAGTTGTAAATGTCCCTTTCCCAACTTTTACGTGCAAAGATCTATAGTCCCAAAATAGTATTTTTCTATGCGAAAAATTCTTCAAAAAACTTTTAAAGAACACAAAATCTGAGAGTAAAATATTCAAAAAAAGCCAAACGGAATGCTTTTGTTTATTGCAAAAAAGAAAATAAAGTAATCAATTCAACAGTAATAGTGCGGACAGCCTTCTCAACTGTCTGCGTGAATCTGTGAGAGAGAGAGAGGAAGGAAGGTTGTTTTTGTGGGAACGTAAAACCAGTTCAAAAAGCTGATGTGGGTTGGGAACCGAGGAACGTGCCTTGCTCGTCTCCTTTGCTATATTTATAGATGGCCAACTTTTTTAATTTGTTTTTCCTAAGGAAAGATTCAGAATTCTTCAGTGTTTGGACCTTTGGAGATTTCGAAACCGAATCTGAATGGGACAGACATGATTCAAATCTTCACTTCTTTTTCGCCATGGACAAACAATGACCATAGTTTCTTGGTAGGGATATTTTATTTTATCAAATTTTTGTTTTTATTGTAATCGCTAATAGATTTTAATTTTATCAGTATAATTATGTTAAGTTATATTGTATTCTTAATTGAATTAAGAAATATAATTAAAATTTTAATTAGAAGATTACTATATTTCTAATTTATTTAGAGAGTTTTTAATTGAATTAGGAAATATATTTTTTTTAATTAGGAAATATGATTGAAATACTGAAAAAGCATGTTCTAATTGGATTAGAATCTGAAAGATGTAATCTATTCTATTCTTAATTGAATTATTAAATTTGATTGAAAAAAATTACTATATTTTTAATATATTCAAATTAGAAATACTCTGTCTTAAGTTTATTACAATTGGTAAGATATAGTCTTTCATTCTCTAGTGAAATTTTTAAAAAATAAATGATTTAAAAAATATTAAAAGAAAATGTTACAAGATTTATTTTTAACTTTTTCAAGAATACTTAACACTAAAAAAAATATTTTTAATCTAAAGGGGAAAATAAGGAAAATTATCATACAAATAATGCCTACGTCATGTGGGGAGATGGGATGACTTTATATAAATTGATTGAAGTTTCCTAACATCCGATGGTATGATTGCATACTCGTCTCCCGAATTTGAATACTTTGGGGTTCTCACTCTTTTTTATTTTAACCATTTTGTGATTCTTTTTCAATTATAATCTACACATTTCAATTAGAAAATAAAAAATTATGGAGAAGCCCAAAACTTGATTACAATCCAGCAACTCCCATAATTATTGATCAAAATAATCAATTACTTGACAATGGTGTTCTATAGAATCCAAATTTCCTCCTACGCATTTATGTCTCATTTTCTATTACATTAATAAAAATTTTATTTATAATATTTAATTATTATTTTAAAATATATTTTATATATTAAAACATTAAAAGATAAATTAAATTTTTAAAAAACTTAGTCTTTCTAAGAATAAGTTAAAAATTTTCATTAATATAATAAAAAATGATATATAATTATATAATACCCGAATATTCAAATTCAAGACTCAAAAACCAACCATTTTTTTTCTTCAAAACTTTTGGCAGACAAAAATTAAGACAACAAAAGTAGTTGTCTTGTGGAATCATCATTAGCATATTTGAAATAGTGCGATTGTACGAACATGCAATGAACAATTGAACATATAATGCCGCCCCCATACCCCGCTCCCCCGGTTCCTACAGGTTTGGGATAAAACTTTTACTCTTACATTTAAAATTAAATAATTTAATTTAACTTGTGTCCATTTTAATAAAAAAAATTGACTTAATTCATAATTAATAGATTGCAATATTAATTTTCTTAATAAATTTTTATTAATTTAAAAAATAAGACATTTAATTTCAAATAATTCAAAATAAAATAGGAAAAATTTATTTCCAACTGAAGGGAATATTATCTAAAAATATAATCAAACCTCAGTTATAATCAAATTTGATTACAGTTTGGCACAATATCTATCTATACCATATACTAGTATCATGTAAGTCAAAAGTACAGACAATTACATGGGCAACATCAAGGTTTTGACGTTAGCAATCAGGAGCTTTTAGTCTATTTGGTTCTAAATGTTTCAGGCAAATTATAATATGATCCTATGGGTATTTTTGTAACTATTATAATCTCTCAATATTTTATAGACAGTTATTATGATTGTAATTACTATTTTTTAGCATAACACCAGTCATAACTAATCAATATTGGCATGTGATAATCAATAATACCTTTGCTGCTTAAAATGTAACAAATCCTTTTTTTTTTTTTTTTTTAAAAAAGATGAATTTTAGATGCATTTGGCTAAATATACCCAAATAAATTAACGGGACAATCAAAATTTATTCACAATTCTTGGGGTTGGTTGGATTTTGAGTAGCAAGGGATGAAAATAACAATTTTGCCCTTAAAAAAGTTATCTCATGCTAGTAAAATGACCCGTTTCAATAAGTATCTTGTTAGAGAAAATGATAGTTGAGACCAAAATGACTATCTATAATATGTTGAGGGACTATAATAGCTGTCCATAATAGATTAAAAGAACATAACGAATGAAAAAAAAAATCTTGTGGGATCATATTATAGTTTGACTTAAACAAGTGAGACCAAATGTATTAAAAGCCCAAAATTCAATCGTCAAAAATTGCAACGAAGGGAGAGAAACGGCCGTTTGATAACCGAAAGAAATCAAATGTGGGAAAAAGAGTTTTGATGAATTGAAGAAGGAAGACCGAAGGGAGGCGACAATCAGGGGAAAAGAAAAACTGAGTTTGAAGGAAATTAATGCCAAAAAATTGGAAGAAATGGGAGGCGGCAATCAAGGCAGTTAAAACCCAAGAAAAAAGAATCCCATCACCAAAAAGCAACTGGATCTGCAATCAACGCGAGTTCTTTTTAGCTGCAAAAACTATGGAGAGTACTCTGGACATCAAATGTCTATGTGGAGAAACCCAGACCCTTTGTTTGGGCTCCTTCTTTCGCCATTTTAGAGGTAAAAGTAAAACTGTTGGTCTTTTCCTTTAAATTTTTTTTCTTTATTATCCTATAATATCTCTGTTTATCATTTTAAATAACTTTTTAAGTTTAGAAATTTTATTATCCAGTTTAAGAATAATGTTAATAATTAATTATTGATGAAAATTTGGGTTTTTTTTTTTACTTTAATTTGGTTATATTTATCTGCTATTAACAATAGGAACCCTTATAGATGTATGCAGTTTCCGACAACGATTGACAGAGACGGGAAAGTGAGTTTGTATCTAAGCAGTACAGGATAGGTCTCTTACTTCTGCAATTACTAGACTTTCTCTGTAGTCTTCACAGGGTCTTTTCCTTCTTTTTTGTAGCTGTGATGCTTAGAGGAAGACTACAGGGTCTTTTCCTTCTTTTTTTTGTAGCTGTGATGCTTAGAGGAAAATTTCATCTTTCCGTTTGTGGCATTTGATTGTAATGTACTTGGGAGCATGTTTCATTATCCATCAATTTGATGAGAACTTCTTTGTGCTCATGCTATATCTGCATACATTCATGTAGAATATGCTTACTTGGCTTGATAGTGGTTCGTGTTACTGTGAATTGCAAGCCTTCATTGTCAAGTCCTCCAGCAACTTTAGATGCCCTTGAGTGGGGTTTCAATTGACTTTTTTTTGTCAGCGAGTATGCTAGTTACATTCCAAGGATTTAGAGTGTGTTCTATTTTTAATTCAGGATATTGGTGTGTAAAATATTGGGAAAAAAAAAAGAAGGTAATAGTCCATTTCAAAACTTAAAAAAGACAACTCTGGAGAACTACCCCGTTGGGGTAATATGATCACATGATGAAAAACAAAGCAATCTGATCGGCTTTAGGTGTTGAAGAGTTTGAGG
Source organism: Parsonsia alboflavescens (assembly GCA_028571225.1). Lineage (NCBI taxonomy): Eukaryota > Viridiplantae > Streptophyta > Magnoliopsida > Gentianales > Apocynaceae > Parsonsia > Parsonsia alboflavescens. The sequence goes on along the minus strand of JAOXNR010000001.1, from coordinate 17,187,202 downwards.
CCTCCATTGGGGACAAAAGATCTTATTTGAGTGGGTGAGGAGAGATTACGCAGCAATCGAGCCATAGAGATTTTATATGGAAGATTGATATTTTTCATCGTATCAACTATTTATAGATTATGACTTTTTTTCATAAATAATTTTTTTTGTGTGTTTTTATGCTTTAACATTTTTTTTTGGGCAATCAGACATTATGACGGAAATTTAGCTTTATAATTTTTTTCAATAATATTTTTGTCAAAACATATTATAATTTACTTTATCTATTTATGATCGACTCCATTATCCACTTATAACTCATCCACTTACTAAACAATTTGACATAAATCTGCCTAATGCATTACCTCACAAAAATCCTAAACAAGAGAAATTTTTTTCAAAATAATGGCATCAAATTATTTTAAACATGAAATACCATTTTTGAAGTCCTGAGGGAGCAAACTAGCTGATGAAGAAGACGAAATTGCGAGGAATTAAGTCATCTTTGCAATGTAGTAAAATAAATGTGCAGTCCCAGTAACAATGGTGCCACTTGAGAGATGAAAACGGAAACAAAGGGTGAGCTTAAAAATGTGATCAGTTTTTAAACGCTTTTGATACTAAAAAAAATGATCCCAAAATTAATAGGCCTCCACACAGGTTAAAAATTGTGTAGGATTGAATATCTTTTTTTTAAAAAAAAATTCTGAAAAAAATTGACTAAGAAATTGACATGACTAGGTTAAAAATGAATTAAACCAAACTCCCCTTTTTTTTTTTGAAAAAAAAATGAACTAAATCAAACTCTTTTTTAAAAAAAAGATTACCAAAATTAAAACGAAAGCATTCAATTAAAATGTACCATAATTATTTACTTGATTATATATAATTAATTTGCATATTTAGTATTAATTAATGAGAAATGCCCAAAGAGTATTTTATATAAATATATATATGTAAATTTCTTCTCATTGAAAATTTAAATTTATATAAATATATATATATATTTATATAAACTGTCAATGAGAAGGAATTTACACAAATGGACTCTCAATGCGCAGGGATTATATCATTATATACCTTTTTGGAATGTTTTAGTATATATTAACAATAACTAAATAACTAGTACCTTTTTGGAATGTTTTAGTATATATTAACAATAACTAAATAACTAGTAGCTTTTTGGAATGTTAGGTTACTAACATGATGTGATTGTTCGGAATTGAACGTTTCATTTTCTAAATTAGTTAAACTTTTATTCAGAAAAATCACATTACAAGGTTAAAATAAACAAGTCAAACTATTTTCTTAAAATGCATGTAAGTCAAATTGGGACATTCAATTTTGGATGGAGAGAGTACTAATTAAGATACTGTTATATGTAAAGTTTTGGAGACACCAATATTCAATTTTTTTTTTTAAAAAAAAAAAATCAGATTGATCAATAAACTCATGTTGACAACAAAAAGAATGAGGTGCAACTTATGAAGAAAATGGACTGTTTTAATTGTTTAATTTTAAATTTTCATTTCATGTATACTCGTTACATTTAATATACATATTTAAGTATGAACAAATCTTTCAATCAAGTACGTATTTACTCAAATCCTACCGAAATCTAAATTATTTTCATATTCTTATTATGTAAAAGTAAGTATATGTGATTTTCTTGTTCTTCCTTGGTCGTGCGTCGTAACATGAGCAAATTAAACCTATTTACCAAAACTAATGCAGTTAGGGCAAGTAGGGTCGAACCCACAAGGAATTGAATATCAGTTTAAATAAAACCAAATAATAAGTAACAAAAAGGGAATTTTCGAAAGAGTTTATAAAATAAAATCAAACAAGGAAACTAAATTAAAAAGGAGAATATAAATGAGAAAGTTGTTAACAAGAAACAATCCATAGGTCAATTGTTATGGGGATAATCATTGATCAAATAACATCAAATTGATCAAATTCCTATCATTTAAATCGATATACTTCTCGTGACGAGAAATAAAATCCCTAATCTAATCAATTAAACTTACGTCGTAACGAACTATAAATTAAATTATCTAAATTGCATAAGCATGAAGGCATCACCAACGTCAAATCACATAAACAAAGTAGTTTTAATTCATGCGACTTAATTCATGCAATTCTCTATCGTCAAACAAAGTTATTAGCCAAACTTAATTTAAACAATAGTTGCTACCTGTGGATTTATCCATCTTAACGATAATATTTAAACCCAAATAGTATAATCATGCAAATTAATCAACTACTTAATAAGATGAAAACAAGAATTGCACAAATATTAATAAACATTATTAATAAGATGAAAACAAGAATTGCACAAATATTTAATAATAAAGATCAAGTCTTTAATAGAAAACAAACCAAATCTCATAACCCCATAACAAAATAACCTACTTCATGTTCTTGTTAACAAAAGACGACTACTCACAAGACATGATTAATAAAACCAAAAACTACATTAAAAAAAAAAAGGAAGAGAAAATTTACCCTTTATCTTCGAAATTCCTCAGAAGATCAATCTTGAGTTGTTGAGCTGTGTCCCTCTAAGACTAAGACAAAGGGCCTATTTATAGGAGTAAAAGACTCCTTACAAATAAGTAGTTACCTAAAACGATTTTAATAATAAAATAGAAACTTATTACAAAACGAAATAGTTCATGAATAAATAATCAAATCCTAATAAAATTGAAAGTCTTTGGCATGGTCCACGATCAACAAACTTGGTCAATCTGTAGTCTCCAACTCTAATCTGATGAATAGTAAAAACGGTGAACAGTGCCTCAATAACAATTTCATAAAATCTTAAGTGTTTTTCAATCAAATATTCCTACAAACAAAAATCAAACATAGGGAAGTAAAATATAACTAAAATAACATAATTAAGCTAAGTTACATAAAATAATGGCATAAAAAGATCATAAAATTTAACATAATTATGTGCAAATCATTAGTCTTTATAACTTGTGCATGCCTGTATATATGTATAAAGAAACTTTAAGTGTATGAGATTTCACCTAACAGAACTCTCTCATTTGGATTTACATACATAGTCAACTCCATGGTGAGTTCCGTTACTTTTTATAGCATTCTTGTATATGCATAAAAGTGTGAAACCACATGAAAAACTATTATATAAGATTTGAATAACAATCATGTGGACCAAAAAAATACCTATTGTGAATGTTTCACCCCACCAACCTCCAAAAGGAAAAAAATAAAGGCTATTCTTGTCATTTAACATCAAAATTTTCACTCCTATAAAACAAGATTAAATCCCAATATCTGAGTACCACCATCATGTTGGGATTTATGCCCAAAAAGGCTATCATTTTCTGAGAAAAAGTGTAAAATATTATAATCTAAATAAGTAATTATTACATATTAGCATAACATGTAATAAGGTCCAAATTGATTTAAATAGGTGATCTGTGTGTTGGGACGTTCAGCATAG
>JAOXNR010000001.1:17145857-17183651 GCA_028571225.1 Parsonsia alboflavescens | reverse complement strand
ATTTTGCTACAGTGTTGTTTGGTTGCTTGTGCACTGTAGCAAATTGCCGTTACGGTAACGGCCGGAGCGGGCATTAAGGCACGCTCCGGAGCGCACCTTAGCAAAACTGTATATATATATATTTATATAAAATATGTAAATGACTATTGAATTGTAGGAAAAAAAAAATTAAATTTGAATGGATGAGTAAATTTTTAATTCATTTCTTACGTTAGGATTTCTAATTATCTCTCATTAAATCGTGTTTCGCATTCTTTAAACAAGAGTTACATTAATTAATGTTACACAAAGCCAACACATTCTGCGTATTGAATTCTTACTAAATACTATCACCATTAATTGTTTGTAATTTGAGTTTTAATTTGTTTGGTTGAAATGACATCTTTCAGTTTATCTTGAAATTTCCTTTCTGCCTTTCTTGGTTCCTTTTTCAGTGTATTATGTTAAAGAATATTCTCCTATGTTTCATTTCTATTTGAAATTAAGATATTGCTTATGGAGGAATCAAATAGATCACTGCACAACCTTTCAGAACAAGATGCCTCAATGAATATTGTCGAATGGAGTTTACAAGAAGATAGAGTTTTTGAGAGAGTTCTGGCATTGCATGATCATAATTCTTCTGATTTCTTTCAAGTGATGGCTACTAAACTCCCAAACAAAACAATCCAACAAATTGAAGATCATTTCCAAGTGTTGGTGGAAGACATCAAACTTATTGAAGAAGTTAATTGTTTTTCATCGCCAAATCATATCACAGCCAGGAAAAATGAGTTCGAAACAACTCCAAATAATGGGCATAATGTTATGACTTCATCAGTTCATCAACAAACTAAGAAAGGAGCTCGTTGGACAAAGGAAGAACATGAGTATATGTCACTTTTTTCTTCTTTTTTTTTAGTTAATTTATGTAGACTAATTCCTTATTTAATTTGCTTTACTTTAATTCTTTCATATAGATTTCTTACTATATATATTCCCATCTAGCTAGCTAATTCATCTATTCATGAACTCAGAAAATTTCTTATCGGTTTAAAGAGATTTGGCAAAGGAGATTGGAGGAACATTTCGAGGAATTGTGTACCAACCAAGACTCCAACACAAGTTGCAAGTCATGCTCAAAAGTATTTCATTCGCATCGCAAAGTCTTCTTCTGCTGCTCCTCGGAAGTGTTCAATATGCGCCGATGATTAGGGTTTCCTCATTTCGACCTGGTGCACCAAAGCCTATAGTTGCACTGTTGCAGTAAATAAACAAATTAAAAGCAGCATTCAATGTTTTTTAGGTTCAATATTGCTCATAAATAAGTTTTTAAGTTTCATTAATAAACAAAAATTAAATTACTACTACAATATTAGATATTTGGGGGAAATATATATACTTGATATTTAATTAGTCATACAGGTGTGTTACTATCTTGATATTTGTAGTATATTACAACATTAATTAGACTGATCTTCATGTATAAGATATGAAAATAGGCACTCAAGGGTGTGGTTGAGAAGTTTGGAAGTGTAACTTACGTATTGTAGATCATGAATTTGACTCGATCTTATTGTATACTCTAACCTTGATGAGTTGTAGTTCCTAGTGAAATAGTCGAGGTGAGTAAAACTGATCCGGATATCGCTAGATGATAAAAAAAAATGAAAATAGAATATTTAAGTTGCTAGTATAGTAATAAGTAGTTTAATTTTAAGTACTAATTAATTAATTACTTTTAAAAAATATACCTACCAATGTAGGTCCAATTTCTTAAATATATGCACCTATAAAAAAAACAATATATACCTTATTCTTGAGAACAAAATCTCTAAAATATGATAAAAGATATTGAAAATGTCATGCATTTTATTCATTTAATCAATATAGAGAGAGGGGTACCCATAACGATAGGACCTTAAATTTGTACACTTGAATCTCCGCAAACCCTACAATGGACTTGCTTGTCCGTATTTCTTAGTTTTCATACTCCCATATTCAAAAATTCACTTGAAAATCTAAACTTTAAATGTTAAATGAAAATCTACTTAGTTCTATTCCCAAATTCTTGTTTATGGTTATATGTCAGTAAAAATTTGTTACCATTTTTCATATAGTTTATGTGTTCATTCCGGTAAGGTAAGGTAAGGGTTTAATCTAATTTTTACTTCTTTTTCATATAATTTGTGTATTCATTCATGTAAGCTAAGGGTAAGCTACAAATGGTAAAAGCATTATGTTAACATTCACTAATGTTAATTTGAAATTAATCCAACAATATTTAAATCTATCAAAGAAAAAAAAGCAGAAATGCAATTTATTATGTCATTTTATCAAAATATCATAAGAAATAGCATTACATTCCTCTTCTTTTAATAGGTAAAAAAATAAATAAATAAATATAAATATATATATATACATATACAAGGATTTGCTAAGGCACGCTGCGGAACGCGTTAATGGACTGGCAATGCCCTGAGGTTACATCATTATATACCTTTTTTGGAATGTTTTAGTATATATTAATAATAACTAACTAGATAGGTTACTAACCTGATGTGACATAATATTAATGAAAGATATTATAATATTACTTTCGTTCGCAATTGAATGTCTTAAACTTTTATCAAGACAAATCGTTAAAATGAACTAAGTCAAATTAATTTCTAAAAATGCATGTAAGTCAAAATTTGACATTCAATTTTGGACGGAGAAAGTACTAATTAAGATACTATTTTATGTAAAGTTTTGGAGATAGCAATATTCAGTTTTTTTATAAAAAAAAATCAAATTGATCAATAAACTCATGTTGACAACAAAAGGAATGAGGTGCATCCTATGAAGAAAGGCGGTTGTTTTAATTGTTTAATTTAAAATTTTCATTTCACGTACAAGGAATAATTTCAAATTTCACTAACATTATCAAAATCTAAATTATTCTCATATTCTTATTACGTGATAGTAAGCATTTATGATTTTCTTATTCTTCCTCTCTATAACGTGTGCGTGCATGTATATATATATATAAAGAAATCTTAAGTATATGAGAGTTCACCTGACAGAACTCTCTCATTTGTATTTACATACATAGTCGACTCCATCTCCATGATGAGTTCCGTTACTTTCTGTAGCATTCTTGTATATGCATAAAAATGTAAAACCACATGAAATACTATTATATAAGATTTGAATAACAATCATGTGGATCAAAAAAATACCCATTGTGAATGTTTCACCCCACCAACCTCCAAAAGGAAAAACATGAAGACTATTATAGTCATTTTACATCAAAATTTCACTCCTATAAAACAAGGCTAAATCCCAATATCGGAGTATCACTGCCAATGATCAGGGCCTAATTAGGACATCTTTTTCCTAAGCAGGTTAATTGTTGTTGCTATCTTGTAAGTATTCTTTTAACATTCTCTCCATTTCTCCTCTTCCTCTAATTATATATTTTTGTTGTCACCTTTTTTTCTTTCATATCTAATATATATTTTTATTAACGTGGGTAAGGTTTTAAACCATTAACAACTCAAACAATTCTCCAATGGCTTCAAATCAAGAAATTTATGAGTGGACTTTCGATAAAAAAGAAATGTTTCAAGATCCTTTGAAAGAACTTGATCTCAATTTTCTAGACTTCTACAAGAATGTGTCCTACAGGATTCCCTACAAATCCATGAACGAAGTGAAAGAGTATTATTATGAACTAATTACTGGAGGTCACTCGTCGAAAAGGAATGATCAATCCCATGTTGTTCAAGAAGTTACTGTGAGCCAAGAAAACCAAAATGATCAAGAACTAACAACAATGGCACGGCATCGAAACTTCCAACAGTGAATCAGTAACCACCGCCACCGATAGTGAACCAAGAGCTACCGGTTGTGGCATATTATTTTGTGGATTGAATTTTACTTGAGTTCTAGTCTCAATAATGTTGGAATTGGTAGAGTTCCAAATGCTATTCCATGGACTAGAAAAGAACACGAGTAAGGCTTTTGATAAGAATGAATTCTTTTATATGACTTTTTATTTGTCAAAGTTTTATGTCTTTGTTTTAAATTCCTCCTCGTCACTCCATCAATTAGTATGTATCGTAATTATTTATTTGATTGTATATAATTAATTCAAGTTTATACAATATTAATGAGAAATGCACATAGGGTATTTTATATATGTATATAAATATAAATATATATATATATATATATTTATATATATAAACTGTCAATGAGGAGGAATTTCACAAATGGACTCTCAATACGCAGGGGGTATATCATTATATACCTTTTTGAATGTTTTAGTATATATTAACAATAACTAAGTAACTAGATAGATTACTAACATGATGTGGCATAATATTAATGAAAGATATTATAATCCTCCTTATACATAAAATGAAAATTTAAAATTAAACAATTAAAACAGCGGCTGTTTTAATTGTTTAATTTTAAATTTTCATTTTATGTATAAGGAATAATTTCAAATTTCACTAACACTTGTTACATTTAACGTACATATTTAAGTATGAACAAATCTTACAATCAAGTACGTATTTACTCAAACCCTACCAAAATTTAAACTATTTTCATATTCTTATTATGTGAAAGTAAATATTTGTGATTTTCTTGTTCAAGTATTTGTGATTTTCTTGTTCTTCCTCTTTATAACTTGTGCGTGCCTGTATATATGTATAAAGAAACTTTAAGTGTATGAGAGTTCACCTAACGGAACTCTCTCATTTGGATTTACATACATAGTCAACTTCATGGTGAGTTCCGTTACTTTCTATAGCATTCTTGTATATGCATAAAAGTGTGAAACCACATGAAAAACTATTATTTAAGATTTGAATAACAATCATGTGGACCAAAAAAATAACTATTGTGAATGTTTCACCCCCACCAACCTCCAAAAGGAAAAAAATAAAGGCTATTCTTGTCATTTTACATCAAAATTTTCATTCCTATAAAACAAGATTAAATCCCAATATCTGAGTACCACCATCAATGATCAAGGGCCTAATTAGGACATCTTTTTCCCAAGCAGGTTAATTGTTGTTTCTATCTTGTAAGTATTCTTTTAACATTCTCTCCATTTCCCCTCTTCCTCTAATTATATACATTTTTGTCACCTTTTTTTCTCTCATATCTAATGTGTGTTTTTTATTAATGTAGGTAATTATTGAAACCATTAACCACTCAAACAATTCTCCAATGGCTTCAAATCAAGAAACTTATGAGTGGACTTCCGATGAAAAGGAAATGTTTGAAGATGTTCTGAAAGAACTTGATCCCAACTCTCCAGACTTCTACAAGAATGTGTCCTACAGGATTCCCTGGAAATCTGTGGACGAAGTGAAAGAGTATTATCATGAACTAACTACTGGAGAGCGCTTGTCTAAAAGGAATGATCAATCCTATGTTCAAGAAGTTGCTGCAGGCCAAGAAAACCAAAATGATCAAGAAGTAGCAACAATGGCACCAGCATCGGAACTTCCGGCGGTGAACCAAGAGCCGCCGGTTGTGCCAGAGAATGCGGGAAATGGCAGAGTTCATCGTGCTAGAAGGACTATTCCATGGTCTAGAAAAGAACACGAGTAAGGCTTTTCATAAGAATTAATTCTTTTATGTAACTTTTTATTTATCAAAGTTCTATGTCTTTGTTTTAATTTCTGCCTTGTCACTCTATCAATTAAGATGTACTATAATTGTTTACTTGATTGTATATCATTAATTTGAGTACTCTAATGACAAAATATCGCTCTAGATATATTTTCCATTTTATTAAATCTTCACATTGACGGATATATTTGAATATGTTTATTAGGTAAATTGTTCATGCTTTTTTCCCTTCAAGTTTTGTGGACTTACGGTAATTTGTCCATGCTTATTACATCCGTCCAAGTTTTGTGGACCTTATTCTAATTATTTATGAATTTTAAGGAATCAACTGGCTAGGCAAAGATTTTGTAATTAATAAATCCAATCTGTCATATTTACTCTATTGTCCTTATTATATGTTATTTTAAAATAAAATATATTCATTCAAAAGATATAAAATTATTTAACGAGTTTTGTGTACGCATAAACTTTTTTTTCATTTTCTGTATTATTTCTACTTAGTTTTTTTTTTCCTTTCTTTCTTTCTTTCTTTTTTTCCTTCCAACCTTAATTCTATGAATAATTTCATATGCAGATTGTTCGTATGTGGGTTGGAAACACACGGGCTGGGAAACTGGAAGCCCATATCGGAGGAATTTGTTACGACAAGAACTAATGCTCAAGTGGCCAGCCATGCCCAAAAGTATCTCCGTTGGAAAGGCAGAAATTTCCCATCGTACCCTTCTGCAAATCCAAATTTGCAAAGTACTCCGGTTTCCATCAATGGTGGCAATTTGGGGAATGCAAACTCGAGCTCTCCTTTCCAAAACAGTTCCCCGAACGTTCCAAACAGGTCTTTTTACCACCCTTATTATCCTCCTGGTTTCCAAAATGTTGGGAATCAAGCAGCCTTTGGCAATGTTTATGCTCAGCAGGGGGCCGGAGATCAAAATCTCAATCCCAGCCAGAATCCCAACTTTTCAAGTTCAGCCCAAGGTGTTAATTCAAGCCAGCAGCAGATTGTCCCTCCTGATCAAAATGGTTCCCAAAATCTGGGAAATCAAGCAGCCTCTTTCGCCAGTCTTTATGCTCAGCAAGGGGGGGTTCAAGATCTGAGCTCCAGCCAGAATCAGAACTTTTCAAGCCAGCAGATTGTCCCTGATCAAAATGGTTCCCAAAATGTTGGAAATCAAGCAGGCTTTGCCAGTCTTTACGCTCAGCAAGGGGGGGTTCAAGATCTGAACTCCAGCCAGAATCAGAACTTCCCAAGCCAGCAGATTGTCCCTCCTGATCAAAATGATTCCCAGAATGTTGGAAATCAAGCAGGCTTTGCTAGTCTTTATGCTCAGCAAGGGGGAGTTCAAAATCTGTACTCCAGCCAGAATCAGAACATTTCAAGTTCAGCACAAGCTGTTAGTTCAAGCCAGCAGATTGTGCCTCCTCAAATTGGTACCCAAAATGTTGAGAATCAAGCAGCCTTTGCTAATTATGCCTATCCAGGGGGAGCTCTTCAAAATCCTTACTCCAACCCCAATCAACCCCGGCTGGCTTTCCTTCCTCAAAATGGTTATCTTATCCCAATTTATGTTTATGCCTCGGCTAATCCTTATGCTTATCATGGTGGAGTTCAAAACCCTAACAACCCCAATCAAACCCAGCAGCAGGCTTACCTTCCTCAAGTAGCCTTTGCGCCCTATCTTTATGCTCAGCAGGGTACTGGAGTTCAAAAAAATCTTAATCCCAACCAGAATCCGAACTTTTCAAGTTTAGCCCCATCTGTTGTTCCAAACCAGCTTCCTCAAAATGGTTTCCCATATGTTGGGAATCAATTAGCCAACTTCTTTCCCAGCCAAATTTATGCAAACCAAGCTGCAGGTGGTGTTCAAAATCTAAACTCCTTCTCCAACCAGAATCAGAATTTTTCAACTTCAACCCAAAGACAGCTGATTCCTGCAGTCCCTCTTCAAAATGGATATTATTCTCCAAATATGGGAAATCCAGTGGCCTATCCAAATCAAGGTGGAGTTCAAAGTCTTAACCCCAACCAAAATGGGAACTTTTCAGGTTTATTGACCACCCCAGCTGTTGATTCAAGCGGCCAGATGATTTTCCCTCCTCAAAATGGTTCCCAAAATATAGGAAATGAAGCAGCAGCCTCTGCCCATCTTTATGCTCATCAAGGTGGAGTTCAAAATCTTAAACCCGACCAAAATGGGAACTTTTCAGGTTTATTGACCACCCCAGCTGTTGATTCAAGCGGCCAGATGATTTTCCCTCTTCAGAATGGTTCCCAAAATATTGGAAATGAAGCAGCTGCCTCTGCCTATCTTTATGCTCATCAAGATCCTAACTCCTATCAAAATGGGAACTTTCCAAGTTTATTGGCCCAACCCGTTGATTCAAGCGGCCAGCAGCTGAGTGTACCTCCCCAGAATATTGGAAATGAAGCAGCTGCCTCTGCTGGTCATCAAGGTGATCAAGATTTTGACAACCTATCTGATTCAATGGATCTTGTTGACTTGAGCTCGCTGTTTTTCTCTCCTGATCAAAATGCTGATCTCCCAAATGTTGGGAAAGAAGAAGCTGCAGCATTTTCCCAACCTCAAAACTTGGATGATAGCTTTTTCCCTTCCCAGATTCAGGACAGTTTCCCTGAAGATACTGTTGGAAATGAATCAGGTTCCGGCAACCTGCAGCAGCAGAATTCTGAAGTCAATCCAGCCGACCATGTGATCGAATCGGCCTATTCAATCTCAAATTTCCCGTCACCCTATCCAAACATTGATGAAGAAACTGCTGTTTTTTCCCAATCAGGTCATGAAGAACTAATCTCTGATCAAGTGAAAGACCTCAAGGTGCTGCTGGGATTGGACCATTCTCGTGTCTCCCCGATCAGGCAAGCTGCAGTGTCCAGCTCAGGATCAACAAATGATTTTGATGCAAAAGATGGCCAGCAGGAGGACTAGAGGAGGAGAAAGAAATTAAAGTTGGTTCCCCCGCCCCATCTTTTTTTCTTGGTTTTTTTTTTGGGGGGATTTATTTCATATTTTGATTGAGAAATTAGGAAATATTGGACTTTATTTGTAATTTTGTTAACTTCTAAATGGGTGGACCTGGATGATTTTTGAATTTCTTCTTGCCAAGTTTAACTATTTGTCATCTTCAAATTATGTGGTGCAAAGAGAATATTTCTTTCTCTTTTTTTTTTTTGTTCCCTTTTATATGTCTGTGGTCATCTTATTATATTGCATGCATTATGGACATTTTTTTTAAAAAAAATATCCTATTATAGGAGTGTGTATGATATACTACAAATTAATTTGGGGGAAAAGTTGAATGTTTTTACTCAATTGGTGATGATTGGGGAAATTTTACATTATATACTTAATGCTTGAAATTTATGCAATTATGGCTAGAAATAGCATGAATTTTTGAAGGGGCATTTTTTGGAAAAGTTTTTTAATTTCAATTTTACATGTATTTTAATTTCCTTTCATGTAAAAATAGTTAAATAGATTTCTTCTAATCTTTTGCATATACATGTATTTATTGTGTATTAATCAAACTTTTAATGATTAATTAAATATTGATCTTATCTAAATTTTAATTTTCTTCTTTTAGAAAATTAGGAAGAAAACGAATCTAAATTTTATCTTCCTGAGTCCCAATCATAAAATGCGCAGGAACTTCGGTGAAGGTAGAAGGAAAGGTTTTAACTTGTAACTTTTAAGGCTTCATCTCATGCACGGCATTATGCATACCCATATCCCACAGAAAAAGGATCATACCGATAATTCCTCCGTTATTAAATATAAATTATCAGTTATTATTTTATAAAAATGAAAGTAAATTTTTTTTCTAAAATATTCTTTAATTATCCTTTTAAAAAATCTTAACCCTATTTCAATATGTTTAGTCAGTTTGCACACCTAAATATAAGTTATCAGTAGTTATTTTATAAAAATTAAAGTAAATTTTTTTCAATAAAATATTCTCTAATTACTCATTTACAAAAATCTTAACCCTATTTAAATATATTTAGTTAATTTACACAGGTCTCGTCATTTCACTATTTAAAAAATGTATCGATGGAATTTGAATTCAAAATCTATAATTTAGTCACTTATCATTTTATCATATCCGAAGGGACACATATATCTACATGTACGTGGACGAATAAATGCTGAATCAAACGACTTTTTGTTCCACCAATTTCAGATTTGCACGAGTCATGACACAAAATATAAGAGGCCAAGAAATGCCACCAGGTGAGGCTTGACGTTTCTTTGTTAAATTGATACTCCATCCATCACTAAATATAGTCATTTTGTAAAACTTAAGATAATTTTTTTTAAAAATATCTTTTAATCACCCTCTCAAATGTACACAGGTGTTTGGACATTTAACAAAAAAGGTAACATAGGAAAAACATTCTCAAATATCTAATTGATTAATAACAATAACTTATAATTAGTTATAAGAAAAGTTTTCTATAATAACTTATATTTAAGGACGGATGAGTATTAATTTAAGAGATAATGTATATTTCGTCAAAGAATTCAGAGTAGAATTAGAACCAACGAGGACCGCCAAATCCTGCATACCCATATATAGCTTTTCTCTTTTCTTTTCTTAGCTAAATAAATAATATTTAACAGAAATTATTATATTTATATACTACTATGGAATGTTACGGAATATACCTTATACAGTATTCTAGTTATGTGTCTAACTATCAAAATTAACAGTCAGTTGTTAAAAAAACTAAGTCTTTTATAAAAAATTATTTTTGCAAATATCTTTTCTAAACTAAACCCTAAAAAGATAAACTAAATCCTAGGGATAATTTTTTTATTATTATTATTATTTTAAAAAAAGGTTAATTGATCGGTAGAGTGTTACGGAGCTCCGGTTAAATCTCTGACGGCCAAAGTTAACTTTCAAGTATTAAGAAAACTTAAATTCTTCTATAAAAAATTATTTTTTATAAACTAAATTCTAAAATGATAAACTATTGGGGTACTTAATTAAATTTTATAATTTTATTCAAAATAAAAAGATAGTTAATCATTAGAGATTTAATTGAAACACTCCATTAGGTGTGGTTTATAGCACCATATAGCATTTTCGTATATATTTATTTGAGATATACAAAATAAAGAAAGAAAGATAATGGAAGAAAAAGAAGGGTTTTAGTATCTTAAATGGTCCCTTCAAAGATATCCTAATGGGTGGAGTGACTAGCACTTAAATCATAGGTTTCAAATTTAAATCCCACCAACACTCCTCCGGATAAACACAATGTCGAGATGTAGAAAAACTAGCTCGGACACCGTTAAAAAAAAAAAAGGCAAATTTTATTTTTATTTTTATTTTTTTGAAAAATAAAATGGTACAATATTTAATTATGTTATCTAAGGGCAAGTAAAGAATTAATCAGGTAAGTCTAATTTTAATATTCTATAATTAATGCATACTAGATTGAAAAATGATACAGTTAACATTTAAAAGGATTATTTCAAATTAAAAAATAATTTTTTTTCTCTAACACACATTTTTATTTCATAACTTATGTTCTCCACCACCTTGTATTTCTCCAATCGTAAATTTGCATTCAAACTCCCTCCATCACTAAATACAAGTCATCCATCATCATTTTGTAAAAATTAAAGTAAATTTTTCTGTTTTCTAAAATGTTCTCTAATTACACAAAAATGTGAACATCATTTCATAAGTTTAACCATTTTTCTATTGAAAAGTTAAGTCTTCATCTTTTTACAAGTGACTAACAAAGTACAAAATTTATTTTTTAGGTGAGATAATATATGACATTCATTTCGATCAAATAAATTGTAAATAGGGAAGTCATGTTATTGTTCTTTTCCATTTTTCTTTTTCTTTTTAAAAAAAATAATAAAAGCAATTGTATGACAATAAAAAATATCCCTAGAATATAGTAAAAACCCCTAATCGATTGCTATGATGCAGGGATTTTTGGATTTCTAAAAATTTTTAAAGTGTTTAAATCCCTGTCTTTTCTTAAATCATTTCTTCTTCTTTTTTTTGGGTTTTTTTTTTAAAGAAGAGAAGAACAATGAAATGATGTCCTTACCCTCAATTTATTTGATTAAAAGAAATGTCCAGTATATTATCTAACTTGCAAATTTATTTTTCAAATAAGAAGAACTTTGTCAATCATCCTAAAAAGATTATGAACCTAACTTTTCAATAAAAAAATAATTAAGTATTTTAAAAGGTACAATAAAAGTTTAAGGATTTAATTGATTTAAATAAAAAAGATGAGGACTTAAAAAGATTAAAAAAAAATCAGCAAAAGTATAAAAGAGCATGCACTAAAATGGAGATTTACTCTTTTCGTTTTTATACCCCTGGAAAGAGAAGGACCTAGCTTTCAAGAAAAGGAAAAACCTCTTGTACAGAGCTCGTTCCAGGACTTTCGGGCCATGGGGTTTAAGCAGATTCAACTTTTCTAGCTGAGGCGAAAATCCTCATCACTGTTCTCGATCATGGAATAATGAACAAGAAGAAATAAGAAGTGAATTTTAATTTTTTTCTAAAAGAAAATTGAAGGGCTTGATGGAAAGGGAAGGAATGTCCGAAGAAATGCCACTGGGGTATTATGGGTTTTGTGCTGTTGGTGGAATGCTCAGTGCTGGGACAAGTCATGTTGCGATTACTCCTCTTGATGTCCTTAAAGTAAATATGCAGGTATGTTGAATTATTCACAGAGTTGCTGCAGATTTATTTATGATCTTAACATTGACCTGTAGTTTTAATTCTATCGGTTTCCCTTTTTTTCCTGTCCTTGTTTGAGATTGTTTATGAGCCTTCTAGATATGTAGAGGGGCATTGCTTATAGATGAGCTATGGTTCTTTTGACGATTTTATGGATTTGGATGGTGTATTTGTTCAGAGAAAAATAAATGAATTTTTTTTTTTGGAGGGGGTCTTTAGGATGGGCTGTATCTTCACTTTGCTCAATTATTTAAGAGACATAATTCTTTCTCTGGTCTGATTATCTTGATTTTTTTCCATTTGGAATTTTGCATCTTCAAGATGTTTTTGGTTGGTTGTTTCATTTAATGGCAGAGAAAAGAAAATAATGACATGGTGGATTAGTTTTGTTTTGAAGGAATGGTTCACTAGCAACTCAAATGCTTAATCTAAGCTCATGTTAGTGAATAAGTAACCATTACTCTTTAGCATGTTAATGAAAGAAACCTCTCATATCCTTCTGGAGTTTGGAAGAGTTGACGGCATAAAGAGCAAGACTTTCCATTCCCTCGTTGATCTTCTGGGTCTTGGAAACTTTTGCTTCTTGTGCCAAATTACGATAAAAATTTGTGAGGTTAATTTGAGCTTTGAAAGCTTTTGCCTTCAAAGCGAAGTCCATACTACATGCTTATGATTTAACTATGAGAAGTAAGTTACCAAATAGGGGTCATTATTTTTCTCTTTCTGTTGTTTAAGAACATCTCATTATTTACTTCCCTCTTGGCTGATTTTATTTTTGTCTACGTTTAAGCAAGGCTTTGCTTATAGGATACTTGATATAAAATTTTTGTTCTAATAATATTAATAGAAGGCAATGAACATTTTTGGACATATAAGGCAAACGATCCTAAACTAGCATTCATGTAATTTGAGTATCCAAATCAGTAATTTCTTTTTACTTCGAAAGTTCCTTGAGTTTTTGATCAATTCTTTACTTATTAGGTGCACCCCATTAAGTATCGAAGCATTGCGACATGTTTCACCTCACTATTGAGAGAACAGGGCCCTTCAGCATTTTGGAGAGGATGGGCAGGGAAATTTTTTGGATATGGTGTGCAGGGTGCTTGCAGATTTGGCCTGTATGAATACTTCAAGAAAGTTTACTCAAATGTGTTGGTGGATCAGAACAAGAGCTTGATCTTTTTTGTCAGCAGTGCATCTGCTGAAGTGATTGCAAATGTGGCACTTTGCCCATTTGAGGCCATTAAAGTTCGTGTCCAAGCACAGCCTCATTTTGCAAAGGGTATGCTTGATGGCTTTCCAAAATTGTACACGACAGAAGGCCTTCGAGGGTATAGAACCACCTAATCACAAACTTGTTCATCTCAATGCCATTATAACCATTAGCAGCAGCATTAAATCTGATTTCTCTTTTCCATCCAATTTCAGCTTGTACAGAGGGCTAATTCCCCTATGGGGTCGTAATCTACCATGTAAATTTCTTACTACATAACTTCAGTTGGTCATGATTTTGCTGTTCGGTGGTTATATATTCATTCTCCTGTTCAATAGATGTCTGGGTTGACCTATATACATACAGATGTAGATGTTCCTCTAAATTATTTTATTTCAGTAGCTACGTCTATCAGGCACCAAATCAGTTAGTGTTGATTTTTTGATTCAATACTGTACTATTTTGTGCAGTCTCTATGGTTATGTTTTCTACCTTCGAACACTCAGTGGACTTGTTGTATCGAAAAGTAGTGCAAAGGACAAAGGAAGATTGTTCAAAAGCTCAACAGCTTGGAGTGACATGCTTAGCTGGATATGCTGCTGGATCTGTTGGCAGCATTATTTCAAATCCTGCTGACAACATTGTTTCCTCTCTTTACAACAGGAGAGCTAATAGCCTTAAACAGGTAATATCCGAATTTCTATACTTCTATGTTCTCTCTGATATTCAATCGTGCCATACATGATTTCTTTTCCCTTACTACTGTGGTTCAAATTTCAGGCTGTGAAGAAAATTGGACTTGTTAATTTATTTACAAGAAGTCTTCCAATTAGGATCCTGCTAGTTGGGCCTGTAGTGACTATGCAGTGGTTTTTCTATGATGCCATCAGAGTTCTGAATGGACTGTAAGGCTTTCTTTCTCCATACACCTTTTTTAAAATCCTTTCACCTGAAACTTGCATCTGATCTTGGTTATTATTTTGAGTCTGATGACATGTCAGTTACTTTGTGAAATAACCGTTTGCTTCTGTGTACACACCAACATATATGCTGTACATGTTTGTGGTCAGATCTGCTGCTACCAACTATAACCAAAAAATGACTAGCAAATGAGAAAGAGCAGTGACTTTGACCTTTATCTGCATGATCACTTGATTAAAAGCAATTCTTTCTTTTTATAGCAAAACTGGGGTTGTTTTTTTCTTTTAAGTAGAGCAAATTTTCCTAATTTTAGGTAGTAAGCATAATGAAGAATTTGACTCTTGTAAACTTTTGTGGGATATTGGCTCAGTAATGCCTAAAGACCAAGTGCAATTATATACAGGTATTGAGTTGGAAGTCTGAAGTTAGACAAGATACATCTCTTTCGCAATGGATACTCATTCCCAAGGAACTTAAAAATGTTATTTTTATGTTGTATGGCAACTTTATCATTACATTAATTGACACTACAATCTGTCTTTGCCTTCATCTTTTCCTTTTCATCATCTTGTTTCTTTTTCTTCATCTTCTTTCCTTTCATTTAGAATTATACACAGGTACATCTCTCCACTCGTATAATATACTCTTATTTGCTCATGAATTTTGCAGGCCCACAAGTGGACATGTTAGCGCAAGCGACAGGTACCAATCTCAGAAAAATGATGCGACTAGAATCTAGGTAATGTTGAACATACAATTTACCCTAAAAGATGACACTAGAGATTTTCTCTCAGCTAGAGCTATCCATATCCTTGTTTTGCTGGGCTCTCGGACTAGTGCAAGCACTGGGAAAAAAAACATGCTGCCTACTGGTTGTTTCCTTCGGCTGGCACCCAACTTCGGTACTGCCATGTATTTTCTGGACAATCAAGAGAACTTTAGATTACTCCTGGATATGGGAATCAACTAATAAGGAGAAACAGAGAACTTTCTCCCCGTCATTTCTAGGTTTTTAGTTTAGGGTATCTGCATAAGAGCTGGAGTATTCCATTGTTTTGCCCCCTGATAATTCGAAGGCTCTGATTACTGGAAAGCAGCTGCTTTCTCCAGTGCTTGGTCAGCATCTCTGTTTATAACTTTCTTGACAAATTAATCAGAGTGTTTTACATTTAAAGCATGATCTTCAGAATGTTGGAATAGAATGGTGTTTTCATCTAAATTAGTTCCATATCAATTAATCCAGTCCTGAATAATCATTGACGAGTAAAACAGTATGAAGCTATAACGGATGATTACATCCAGCACCGTGCTTGAGAATGCGATGCAAGCCATTTCTTAACCAAATTTGATTTATGGCAGTATATCAATTGGAAACTTCATCCAAAAATAAAGACTATAGAGTTGGAAAAAGTACACCTTTCTCTGTCATCAAAAGTTAACTGCATTTTTACAGCATTTTTTAGCAAATGAAAAGGCTGGAAATACAATATGTAAATCTAAAGAGTAACAAAAAGGCCCTGGGGAAAAAAAACACTGATAACGATCCAGGAAAACTAAAATCATCCAAAATGACGCACATAAACAGCAGTAAGATTTGAAATGCCATAAGTACAGCCTGACAGTGAAGACTTGGACTGGTGAAATTCACACATAACTGTCTATCAATGATTTTCTCATCTCATCGACAATAGCACTTGGTTGGCCGCCACCTCTGAGTTTGAACACACTTTCGATGACAGACAATTCAGTTGCAGTAGTATCAGATCCACAGAAGGCAGTCCAGTCATTAACAGTTAAGCCGGCTGCTATCACTTCACTCCCTCGATTCACAGTTCCCGCCACTAGAGGAACCTGAAGAAGCGTTGAAAGTTCATCCAAATCCTCAATAGATGTATGTGGATGGACCTGCTCCAAAATGATTTGATAAGATAAATCAAGTATGAAACACATTTTCAACAATAAACATAAAACAAAAGGATGCAGAAGATGAGCCATAATCAACATGAGTTAAAAATGTTTTCCTTTACCAAGCCTCCAATATTTGATAATGCACAATTGCTTCCCACCAGAATATTTCCGGCAATTGTCTGTCTGAAAACTTCCACCCCAAGAACATCAGCAATCAACTCCTCAGTTTCCTGTTAATGGAACCCAAAAAAAGTGAAAAAGGTTCATTCACTTGACCTCCTTTAAATCCTTCATAAACCAATCTATTACATATTTAAATCTTCTTAAAAAGTGGCCTATTTTAAATAGTGAGAAACATAGCTCATGAACACAGCCAGCAAAACATAAATAAAGTACAAACTTGGCATAACAAGTTTGATGGAGAAGAAATCAACTTCAGCAATGAGTAATCATTACCATTTACAGTGGTTTGATTCTTGTAAACTGACAAGAATATGCTTCTACAAAAGAAAGAATATAATTGTGCATCATCCTTGACACTAGAATTCCAGTTGATATCATATAGAACAATATTTGTCAAAAAAGTAGAATGAAAGGGGGACTGATGGCATTGATGCTTATGTTGGACAGCACCAAGACAAACAGAAAGAATGCGAAATTATTCTTCTGATTTGTTTATTCTATCCAATGAGATATTTATTTAAGCTCCCCTCTTATGAGATTATTCCAAAAGTAATTTCAAAAAGAAAGCCAAACCCTATCAAAAAATTTTAGAAGGGCAAAAAAGCATACTTTATCAAGATCGGTATGTGTTAGAGCAACATGATCATTGCATGCAATGCAGTTGCCCAGTGCAGATAGTCTCTCGTCAATGCGCTGAACGACAACTGAATCTGGAAGACTATTCCTCAAATGCTGAAGCTCTTTAGTAGAAACAAAGAATATCACAAGGTCAGGTTCAAAGAAGTAAATAAAAGTCATAACAAAATCAGGCCAGATATTTTCTATCCCAAAATTATGAATAATAGAACTCAAAGAAGCTCATCAATACTCAAACCCAACAATCAACCAAGAACATATATATCAAGCTTCAGCAGAAGATTTACATTCCAACATGATAAGGTCCTCTAGTTCAGTAAGACAACATGAGATAGATACTTGAACTAAAAACAATCCCTCCCAGAGTGAAGGTAAAGCTTAAATCAAACAACAACATTTTTTTCAAAGGGAGAAACATATGGGATTACAAATTCATAGGAGATCTCGTTAACCTTACCTTGATCAGTAGTAGTATGAGGTAAAAGCAAACCTTTCTTGTTTCCTGCCCCACAAAGAAAAACAATGATTTTAAGCTCTCATATCAAAACCATTAACCACATGGTATCCTAATAAAAATAAAAGTAAACACAGCTTTATATATTCACCAGCACAAAGTCTTCCAATAATCCTAGTTCCACCAATTGAGGTCTTCACAACAGGAATAACATCTGCCAATTCAGACTCAAAGGTGCTGTAGGAAATACATTCATAAGCACAACCCATATATCACGTGCTAAATTAAACAACTAATAACTGCCAAATAACTCCACAGAAATAAGAAGACAGAAAAGGAGGCAACCTGTAGAAAGTTTCAGAACCTCCTATGGCAACCAGGCAATAAGCGTTGGTGAGCTTGGAGAATACCCCAACTTCACATGAATTCTCAAATTGCAATCCTAAAGACAGGAAAAACAAAATTTCAAACTTAACAAAAACAAAATGCAAAATTAAAAACGATCTCTTTGCATATAAATATATCTGTGTTACATACTCGTTGCCATGCTGCAAGAAAACAGAACACCAACAGAAAACCAAGGGAGACTCTGCAGCAATAAAAAGACAAAAAGGGCATACAAGAGAAATATTGAAAATAAAATAAAAAAAAAGCATCAAAATTCAGCAAAACAATAATACCTATAGAAGAGAAGTAAAGTAGTGAACTGGTAGATGGCCGGAATTCTGATTAAAACGTTAGGGTTAGGGTTATATAATAAACAAACGATGGGAGAATTTTCTTCTTTCTTTGTTCTCTTTTAAATTTAATTTCCTGAGAAAAGCAAAGGCAAAAAACAAAACAAAAATCATGTCCTCTTTCCAAGTGGGCCAGGTTCAATTATTCCTTCAACCTTCTAGCCCAAGAAAAGCCCATTATTACTGTTTTTACTTTTCTTCTGGGGTTATATTTCTTGATAATCAAGGAATTCTGAAAATTGGTACCCAAGAAAAGATTGGGGAGTCCCACGTTTTTGTTTTCTTTAATAAGTCACCTTCGTTATCCCTTCGGTGTTCTTTTTTTTTCCGAAATATCTATTATAATAGCATATGAAGTCAGAAGTTGACGCATCTGCTCGCCCTAGTACTCAAAATCTGAAGTTTACGTTGTTTGGAGGTAACGGATTTAATGTTTGAAATTTTTCTTCGAATTATTTTTATTGAATTTTATAAAATTAATTTTTCTTGAAATTATTTTCTTGGAAAACACTTTATTTATTTGTGAGCCCCTATAAAATTATTCAAATTATCTTCTATCCTCTATGTCATAAGTAATTTCTCATTCCTCTATGTCAATAAAATCCTAATATACTATCTATTTCTATCCCCTCTCTTTTTATCCCCCAAATGAGTCCATGGCATTCACATTTATATAGTAAGTTAAATTTTTATTATTATTATTTTGATCATTGTTTCTTATTCAATATTTAAATATATAAGAATTTTTCTTATTGCTGGTCGATTAATTAATTTTATGTGGTTTTATGTAAATTATTGCAATATTATTTTCCCTAATTTTTCATATTGTTTGTGTTATGGCTATGAATTTCAATATCAATATTCGTAAATGAATATTCTTTAATTACATCTAACAAGGTAGATTATCATCCCATATATAGAGAATTAATTTAGAGGGGTTTTTTTTTTTTTTACTTCATTGTTATGTTTTCTTATCTTGATGATGTAATAAAGACCAAGGTACCAAGTCTATGGTTTCTCAAAACCTTAAAATTTGGTATAGTAAGGCTATATATTCTTGATTGACATTTATATTTTATAAGAAAATAAAAAAACCCATAAATAATTAGTGTATACATCCTATGTGATATTCATAAATAAATAATTATTTATTGATAAATATGCCAAAGATAAACATATACATCCTTCCATTTTTTTAATATGATTTTCAAAAAACTAGAAGGAAGAGAGGGGGGGAATTCAAATGTTTAACCCACAATTTTTCTTTTTCTTTTAAAGTAAAATGTTCATATTAGAGAAATAAACTACACATATAAATATCAAAAGTAAATCACCTTAAGATAGGTTTGCAAGAATGAGACACTTGGCTCTACATATTTATTAGTTAAATTTTGCAAAGAGCATATATTTATTAGTGATTTGAATGCCCATTAAATCACTTTTCATTTTTTTTAATAGTAGATCATTAAAAAGTATATTAATTTTTTTAAAAAGTGATATAAAATAAATTTAGAAATAAAAACTACGAGATTTAAAGATAGATCTGAAATGATAAAGAACCATCCATTACAAGCACTAAGATGAAAAATATTTAATTAGTCATAACTTTCTTGCTTGGAGGAATGCAAGCAGATGAATATTGATATTTCTCTATATATTAAAATTAAAAATATCAATTTTCTATTAATAAAAAAATATTAAGAAAATTTTACATAATATATAAATATAGATATATATATATATATATATTTATATACTTGCATATTGCACGGGTCTTCATCTAGTTTAAAATTAAATGAAAGGATCGTACTTATTTTTATTGCAAAGAATAACACAAAGTCCATCAAATGGTACTCTATATATATATATATATAGAGAGAGAGAGAGAGAACTCTTGTC
This sequence comes from Parsonsia alboflavescens, assembly GCA_028571225.1. NCBI lineage: Eukaryota > Viridiplantae > Streptophyta > Magnoliopsida > Gentianales > Apocynaceae > Parsonsia > Parsonsia alboflavescens. Next base: position 17,163,355 of record JAOXNR010000001.1, on the reverse strand, counting down.
ATAAAACTCTTGCCCTTAATCAGCAGGTTCTATGCATAGATGTACTTTCTGTGGAATATCTTCCTCATTTGAGTAGTATAATGACCTACTAAATCATAAAGACAGCCTTTCCCTGGCTGACTAGCTGATTTAAATGTCTCACCACTTGACCACCTGTGTATATATAGATCAGGCAGTTAATTTGATTAGAAAATAGAAAATGCATCCATAACCCTAAGGGAGAGGCATTCTATCGAAGGTTAATTTGTTGTAGATTATGGCCGAAACCGTTTGATCTAGGTGGAAAACCTGGTAAACAAATTACAAGACTAATCTTAAATATTAATGCTATAATAAATTATAAGAATCAGTGTATATGTGTGTGTACACTAATGTAAAAACACACATTGATCAATAAATTAAATGCTACCCGACCGGAAGGTACATGGTTTGTTGATATAATTTATACTCCGTATGTGTCTATCCAAGGCCACACAACTGCCCAGCAAGAGGGTATGTAGTACAATATTATCTCTCTCTCCTTCACTCATTTGATGCTCTCGAGGAGCCCCATGACAAGATAATACTTAGCAATGAGTATGGGATCAATGTTATTACAAGGAAGATCAGTGATTTCCCCTGTAAGCACATTGACAAGGACAACAAAGTTTTCAAACTAGCAATAAGCGAATCCATTTATGATTTGCGTAATTGAACCCATCAACATTATCTTTCCTAATTTGGTGTTGATATCAGGGAAAGATAAATTCAAGATCCTGAAGAATTCAAGACGGAAATCAAAAAAATAAAACCTTCTCCCAAATGAGTCCTCATTACCATTTCTAGGAAGCTTGCTAATTGTAGATGTGATGAGAAAATCGGGATTACGCTTGCAAAAAGCATGCAAGAATTTAGATCTGTGTATAAATGATCACAGAAATTTAGACACAAAGATATACACCAAAAGCTCCTTAATAGGAAGCATTATCAAGATTAGGATCAGAATATCCCAAGGCAGATCCTTCAGCGATTGACACCTATAAATAAAGCCCAAGATTTTCAGCTTCTTGTTCCATACTAGATCCATATCCCTGCAAATACGGGATTCAAACAAATGCAAAAATAATCATGGGAAGATTTTTCACTTGTATTTTCCAACAACTAATTAAAACTAATCATGCTTATCAAGTACTAATAATTTTTAACTTAAACTATATAGATTCCCAAATTTTTTCCTATATTATTAAAAAAAATTAAAAAAAAAATTGAAAGTTTAGTTGATGATATACAAGGCAAATTATAAGTTCATTTCTTGATTTTAAAAAAAATTGATACATAAATAATTTTAAGTTGAGACTTTACAGTCGTGGCTCGAGATATACTCCTAATATATAATTAAAATTTATGGAATAAACAACCTAGTCCTCTTCCTAATCCATTAAGGAATTCAAGTGTGAGTTCAAAGCATGCCAACGTATTCTTTTCATATATTGAAAAAAATCAAACAATAAATTTGAGTTAGAATCAAATTCTCTAACATTTCTTACATATGTCAAAAGATTAAATAACTATTTCACTAGGCAATAGCGATTCGAGGGGTGGGGGAAGAAATCCCAATCATGAATCCCTTAAAATAAAAATCAAAGTTGAGACATTTATCGGACGGAAAAATTTCTCCGACTCCAATGATGTATTGAAGAAGAAAATTCTAAATTCTAAACCATTTTGGAGAGATATTTATATACAATTTTTGCACGACCTCTTCAATGAGTATGTTGACTTTTTAGGTTAGCTACTATAGTAATCTAATTTGCTCGTTGTAATTCAAAAGGAATGTTGGCGTGTCGTAGTAAAATGCATTTAAATCTTTCTCATAATCACGATATATCTCAAATGTTTAAGTTAGTAAGACTTGACATTTAAAGAGGTAATTACCGACATAAATTCTAAACTTTCACCCTTTACCTAAATATAACCATAAATTTTAAAATGATCTTAGAGTTATTATACAATTCATTTATTATATGGGTTCTATTAAGAATTTTAATGGAATAGGTAAATTAAGGGGTTCCCAAAATGGCAGGTGGAGGACTGACTAAATTGACAATTAATGGTGGGAATTCTACTTTTATATCAGAAAGTCTATGTTTCATCAAAAATTCTATTGCTATAGAACAATAAATAACAAGAATACATTGGTCCAATCAAATAAACATCTTTCACAAGTTAATTATATTATTTCACAAGGAAAATAAAAGAGTTGAGATAACATTATTATATTACTCAAAATACTTTGGTCTAACCAAATAAACATCTTTCTCACAACATGAGACAAATAACGTTATATATCATCATATGTAACCTGGTTTATTTAATACCTTTTTTCAAGCGATCCACCAAAGCCTTCAACATCTCCATATTGTTCTCCACAGTAGACATAACATTACTTGGGCTCTCAACATCATAATTCAAGCCCTGAAAAAATCTTCATCCATCACCATTTCTCACAACTATTCCATTCAAACAATTCTAGACATAGATTGGAGATCCTAAGCTACCTTTAGCTTCCACAATATCAGCTAACAATATATCCCCAGTTAGTGAATTTCCAATTGGAATAAGATGACTAGGACTCCAAAGAGTTCAACTTGGTACAAAAGAAAGACTCCAAGCCCTATGAGTTTCTTTGTCACCCCAATTTCAAATATAGAAAACTATCCAACCCAGATTGAAGGAGAATATAAACATTTTATCCATAATCATTTGAACTTCCCATGAATTGAAGGATAGAGAAGAATAAGTATCATATCCTTCGTGAGATGAACTAAACTTCTCTATGGTTGAATCAAAAGCCAATACCTTAAATCCAATATAATAGTAATGTAGCATAAACCAAAAAAAGTCTCATCAAGCGAAATACCTTTAGCAATTGAGCAGGCATGGTAATAGTTCTGACTCGCACGAGCTTTCTCCATGAAAAATCTTGGCTAGTAACATTCTTTTCATTATCAATTGTAATAGTGAGAATATGGAATATGATCTTGAAACTTCGATGTCTCATTGCTCACAATAACTTGTACACATCATTAGAAGGATGAAACACAAGGTAATACTTAGCGATGAGTATGGGATCAATGTTAGGACTAGGAAGATCTAGGGGTGAGCATTGGGTCGGTTAACTTCCCAACCCGACCCGTCCAGACTATAAATGGGTTGAGATTGATTAGATTTTTTGATTAATAGATAGGTTTGAAAGCGAACCCGTTGGGTTCTGTTCATATGGTTTCTGTGATTTCTTATTAATGCTATGACATACTAACATTTGTCGTCCTAACCTAGTGGCATAAGGCGTACCATTATATATCCACATGGTCGTTGGTTCAATCCCTACAAACGGTAAACAAATTGACAAGACCAACAAAGTTTTCAAAATAGCAACAAGAGAATCCATTTATGATTTGGGTAAGTGAACCATTCAACATTATCTTTTCCAATTCGGTGTTGATATCAGGAAAAGATAAATTCAAGATCCTAAAGAATTCAAGACGAAAATCAGAACAATAAAACCTGCTCCCAAATGAGTCCTCGTTACCATTTCTTGGAAGCTTGCTAATTGTGGATGTGATGAGAAAACAGGGATTACGCTTGCAATAAGCATGCAAGAATTTAGATTTAAGTATAAATGACCACAAAAATTTAGACTCAAACATGCACACCAAAAGCACCTTAATAGGAAGCATCATCAAGATTAGGATCAGAATATCCCAAGGCAGATCCTGCAGCGACTAACACCTATTAATAAGGCCCAAGATTTTTTAGCTTCTTGTTCCACACTAATCCATGTCCCTGCAAATATGGGATTCAGACAGATGCAAAAATAATCGTGGGAAGATTTTTTCACTTGTATTTTCTAACAACTAATTAAAATTAATCATGCTTATCAAGTACTAATAGTTTTTAACTTAAAGTAAATAGATTCCCAAATTTTTTCCTATATTATTAAAAAAAAAAAAAAAACTGAAAGCTTAATTGATGATATACAAAACAGATTATAAGTTCATTTCCTGATTTAATAAAAAAATAATCGATACATAAATAATTTTAAGTTGAGACTTTGTGGTCATGGCTCAAGATCTACACCTAATATATAATTAAAATTTATAGAATAAACAACCTAGTCCTCTTCCTAATCCATTAAAGAATTTGAGTTTGTGTTCAAAGCATGCCGACGTATTCTTTTCATATATTGAAAAAAATCAAACAATAAATTTGAGTTAGACTCAAATTCCCTAACATTTCTTGTATGTGTTAAGAGATTAAATAAAAATTTCACTAGACAATAGCGACTTGGGGGTTGGGGGGAGAAATCCCACTCATGAATCCCTTAAAGAAAAATCAGAATTGAGACACTTACCGGACGAAAAAATTTCTTCGACTCCGATGATGTATTGAAGAAGAAAATTCTAAATTCTAAACTACTTTGGAGAGATATTTATACACAATTTTTGCACGACCTCTTCAATGAGTATATGGACTTATTAGGTTAGCTATTATAGTAATCTAATTTGCTCATTGTAATTCAAAAGGAATGTTGGCGTGTCATAGTACAATGCATTTAAATCTTTCTCATAATCACGATATATCTGAAGTGTTTTTATTTACCATTAAATTAGTAAAACTTGACATTTAAAGAGGTAAATACAGACAAAAATTTTAAACTTTTACTCTTTATCCAAATATAACCGTAAACTTTAAAATGATCTTAGAGTTATTGAACAATTCATTTATTATATGGGTTCTGTTAAGAATTTTAATGGAATAGGTAAATTAAGGGGTTTCCCAGAATGACACGTGAAGGACTGACTAAACTGACAATTAATGGTAGGAATTCTACTTGTACATCAAAAAGCCTATGTTTCCTCAAAAATTCTATTGCTATAAAACAATAAAGAACAAGAATACATTGGTCCAATCAAATAAACATCTTTCACAAGTTAATTATATTATTTCACAAGGAAAATAAAAGTGTTGAGATAGCATTATTACATTACTTTGAATATTTTGGTCCAACCAAATAAACATCTTTCTCACAATATGAGACAAATAACGTTATAAATCATCATAATGTAGCTTGATTTATTTAATACCTTTTTTCAATCAATCCATCAAAGCCTTCAACATCTCCGTATTGTTCTCCAGAGAAGACATAACATTACTTGGGCTCTCAACATCATAATCCAATGCCTGAGGAAATCTTCATCCATCACAATTTCTCATGACTATTCCATTCAAACGATTGTAGAAATAAATTGGAGATATTAAGCTACCTTTAGCTTCAACCGTATCAGCAAATAATAGATCTCCAATTAGTGAATTTCCAATTGGAACGAAATGGTTATGACCCAAAGAGTTCAACTTGGTCCAAAAGAAAAACTCTAAACCAAATGAGTTTCTTTGTCACCCTTCTTTCAAATGTAGAAAACTATCCAACTCAAATTGCGGGAGAATATAAACATTTTGTCCATGACCATTTGAACTTCCCATGAATTAAAGGATAGAGAAGAATAAGTATCATATCCTTCGCAAGATGATCCAACCTTCTCCATGGCTGAATCAAAAGCCAATACCTTAAATCCAATATAATTGTAATGTGTCATAAACCAAAACAGAGTCCCATTGTACGAAATACCTTTTAGCAATTAAGCGGGCACTGTAATAGTTTTGACTCCGTAAGAGCTTTCTCCATGAAAAATCTCGGCAAGTAACATTCTTATCATTATCAAGTGTAATAATAAGGATATGGAATATGATCCTGAAACTTCCATGTCTCATTGCACACAATAAATTATACACACCATTAGCAGGATGAAACACAAGGTAATACTTAGCAATGAGTATGGGATCAATGTTATTACAAGGAAGATTAGTGACTTCCCCTGTAAGCACATTGACAAGGACAACAAAGTTTTCAAAATAGCAATAAGCGAATCCATTTATGATTTGGGTAAGTGAACCATTCAACATTATCTTTCCCAATTTGGTGTTGATATCAGGGAAAGATAAATTCAAGATTCTAAAGAATTCAAAAGGGAAATCAAAACAATAAAACCTTCTCCCAAATGAGCCCCCGTTACCATTTCTTGGAAGCTTGTTAATTGTGGATGTGATGAGAAAACCGGGATTACGCTTGCACTAAGCATGCAAGAATTTAGATTTAAGTATAAATGATCACAAAAATTTAGACACAAACATGCACACCAAAAGCTCCTTAAGAGGAAGCATTATCAAGATTAGGATCAGAATATCCCAAGGCAGATTCTGCAGCAATTGACACCTATTAATAAGGCCCAAGATTTTCAGCTTCTTATTCCACACTAGATCCATATCCTTGCAAATAAGGGATTCAGACAGATACAAAAATAATCATGGGAAGATTTTTCATTTGTATTTTCTAACAACTAATTAAAATTAATCATGCTTATCAAGAACTAATAATTTTAAACTTAAAGTATATAAATTCCTGATTTTTTCCCTATATTATTAAAAAAAAAAAAACTGAAAGCTTAGTTAATGATATACAAGGCAGGTTATAAGTTCATTTCCTGATTTAATAAAAAAAAAATTGATACATAAATAATTTTAAGTTGAGACTTTACAATCGTGGCTCGAGATCTACTCCTAATATATAATTAAAATTTATAGAATAAACAACCTAGTCCTCTTCCTAATCCATTAAAGAATTCGAGTGCGAGTTCAAAGCATGCTACCATATTCTTTTCATATATGAAAAAAAATCAAACAATAAATTTGAGTTAGAATCAAATTCTCTAACATTTCTTACTTATGTTAAGAGATTAAATAAAAATTTCACCAATCATGAATCCCTTAAAAGAAAAATCAAAGTTGAGACACTTACCTGACGAAATTCCACCCATGGTAAAAGAGTGCTGATGGGATTTGAACTCGAGACCTATGGTCGACTCGCTCGTCATTCCACCCATTGGAATGTCAATGAAGAGACTATCTCAAGTATTGTTTTTTACCATTAAACTAGTAAGATTTGACATTTAAAAAGGTAATTACCCGCAAAACTCCTAAACTTCCACCCTTTACCCAAATATTACCATTAACTTTAAAATGATCTGATCATCATATCAACTTTCAAAAGTTGCCTAGCCACACCCCTCCATCCAAATGAATTGTTAATCCATGAACGCACAAGGATATTTTTTGTCTTTCGCAAACCTTTTCTACTTTCTTCTACTTGAGTTTTCTTCTTTCTTCTTTCTTCAATTCACATCTACATTCTTTTTTTATTATTTAAAATATTTAACATATTCCTAAATAGTGGCGGACCTAGGTCCCAGAAGTCAAGAAAGGCACTAATCCGACCAACTATAAAAAGTTCTTTAAATAAAAGGGATAATGTTCAAAACTTATTTCTTATTTTTCTTTTACAAAAATCATACTAAATGGGTTAAAAGGATCTTTTTAAAAATAAAATATTTATTTTCTATAAATTATTAGCATAATAAGATAAAATTTTATGTCACAATTTCAAATCTATGTGAAGTGAATCTAAGTTTATTTCAATTTGAATTTGTTTTGAACACGAAAATTATCCTCAAGAGATAGATTTTCTTTTCAAAAATTTATCCATATCCTACAAATATATATATAAATACATATATATATATATATATATATATATATATATTTATATTTATATTTCAATGCAAAACCCAAATATATAATTGAATAAAATAAGATAAATATCACCTAAATTTTAGGTCCTAACTATTTATAATGTTACTGTTGAAATATATTAATAAATAACAAATATAAAATAAGCTTTAAAAAAATTATATTTTTCTTAACGGGTATTTTTGAGTTGTGTTATACTCTTGATTCTCGGAATTGATGAGAAAATAAAAAAATGCTTCCCAAAGAAAGTTTCTCCTTTTTTCTCCCCTGCATTTTATTTTTAAAGAGAAGATTTTTATATTATTTCTAAGAAGATACACAAGGCTTTAATAATATTTTAAGGTGGGTCACAAGATATTAAATAAAATATTTTAAATATAATTATGGTAATAACTATGTTTTTTATGGTGGGAAAAATGTATCAAATAATAATTTATAAATATAATTATAGTATTAATTATACTTTTTAATTAGTACTACAATTATAAATATAATGGTGGGCAAAACAGGACATTCAGTTCCGGAAGGAAGGAATATATATTAAACAAGTTTTTTTTTATCATAAAATGCCTAATTACATTGTACCGGCTCCAGATATTCTAATATTTCTTCTACACCATCTTCTACATTATTTTTTACATCACCCAATAAAATAATACTATATATTATTCGATTTAGATAAAGTATTAATATACTTGTATATTTATCATTTATGATGTAAAAGATGATATAGAAGAAGTATTAGAAAATCCAAAGCCCATTATACCTTTGTACAGTTTTTTTTTTTTTTTCCTGTGAATTATATTAAGATTGATTATGAACCTAACAGGGGTCCATAATTAACTACGTAATCCAATCTCACAAAACAGCCGCCAACATTCTAAAAATCGATAATAGTATATACGAAAATGGAATATACCATTAAATCAAATTAACGGTTCATTTTTTTATTTTAAAAAATAAAAAATTTGCGGGGTTTATATGAAAATGGAATGTACTGTTAAATCAAATTTACTGTTTATTTTTTTTATTTAAAAAAATAATAAATTTTTGGGGTTTATACGAAAATGGAATGCACTCTTAAATCAAATTAACGGTTTTTTTTTTATTTAAAAAAATATTAAATTTTTGAGGTTTTAATTTATGCTTTCGAAGTATAATATATAAAATATATTTACAAAAAATAATTTTTTTTGCTGAAAATAATAAGAGGTTAACCGTTAGAGACTTCATATGAAATGCACAAATACACTCTATGGCATTACTCGTAGTATATGTATATATATACTATTCATGGTATTGGCAAAAAGAAATATCTGAAGAAGACTCAAATATGCTACTTTTCGTCCTAAAAAATAAAAGTTGCTAGGTTTTTTTTTTTCCTTAAAAATATATCTATTCCACAATTATCAATATATAATTATAATATGTAAATAAGCAGGATTGTTGCAGAGAGCAATGGAGGTCAAGTTAGGGTGGAATCTAGTGGATAATTATGCGGAGTTGATCATGTGGTGACTATTTAAATTTTGATTGTATTTAATTATCCTTGATTTTCATGAATAAAAAAAATATATTTACAACTTATATTATAGTATGAAAATAAAAGAAAAAAATAGCACACAAATATCCAAACACTACTCAGTTAACACCCACCCCAGAAAGAATGCATTTAGCCAAATTGCTTAACATTGATAGGTCCAAAAATGCAGACATTGGCCGAACAAAGGAATCTATCATGTTTCATAATTCAATCCATGAGCACACTTTTTGTCTGACTGAAAAGGGCAAAAAAATGATAAACTATACATAAAGTTTCATCATTCAATGAATGATTAAAATGTTAGGTCATGACTGCTTCTTCTTTTTTTTTTAACTATTACAGAAAGAAAAAATAAAAATAAAATAAAAAGGGAGGGTTTAGAATCACTGAAAAGTCAAAAGTGCTCTTGTTAATATGTGATTTTCAAAGCTCAAAGTATCTGATAAAGATCATGATTAGGCTTAAATCAAAGATAAATTCAGTTCTCCTGCCCACTAAACTTCGTGAAATTAGCTACTTGACAGGACCAAATCTTCATGTCCTTTGCTGAGTTTTTCATTCTGTGACCTTTAGACCCTTTCAAACTTGTCCCCCTTTCTTTAAATCTTTTAATACATATATTATTATTATTATTATTATTATTTTGTTATTATAATTTTCCTATTGACGGGAGAATTCAAACGAGAGACCTTGTCCTATTTTAAGGTTAGTCGCCTACTTTTTACACCCCTCGTCTTGCCAATATTTTACATAAATAATAACTCTATTGATGTTTGTAAACAACTTCACAAGACCTAGCATAGAACTTAACTAACAAATGCCGTGTGTGTCCTTTCCTAGACCCGATATAGCTCACGGTAGACCACACGACGACACAACTTCTCAGGACCTATGTTCTAATAATAATAAAATAAAATAAAGATATCCCCTTGACATCCGCCAACCACCCCTTGTCTACAATGCCGGCCGACGGTTGGATATGATCTCCAGATTCATGACTACCCCCAAAAAGGGGTTTCTCAATTGGCGGTTGCACTTCAACTGCCACCCACTTAAATGGTCATTTTCTTACCCCATATATTACGTCAAAAAAAAAAAAAAAATCACATGTGAGCTCTTTTTTAAAAAAATATAAAAAGTTGCACCTTGCATTAAATTCAAAACCTACATATCACATAAATAAAAAAAATTAATAAAATATGTCCATGGATAATATCGGTGTCTCCTATTTTAAGTCAAATATTCCATTCAAATCTTACGATTTTACGTGTGAAAACTAAATAATTTGATAATTTGGGATGTGAGAATGATGTAAATTTTAAATAAAGAAAAAGAAATTATATTTAATAAAATGTTTTTGTTTTATGTCCACTTCTCCCAATGGTACCGGAAGAGGAGTGAGGACCCAGAAAAAGGAAAAAATAAAAAAGAAAAGAAAGAAATGCGTTGACTACGGCCACTGTAGTCACAAGAAAGCCGCCTTTCGAAAGGTACCTCTGACTCTGAAATCAAACGGATCCAAAGATTCAATAGAAATAATATGCCCAAGCCAACCCACAACATGCTCTTATCCACAAGGGGTCAAGGAAAAATACTACTACTGGTCGGAGTAAATAATAATAAATGAAAAAGGTTCAAACATTTACGAGGTTTAAGCCCTTCTGTAAGAGTATTAAATAGTTCAGTAATTAAATACTAAAAGCATATAATTCAAGATTATCATATGGAGTAATCCCTTTCGTAGGAGAGTCCAAAAAGAGAAGTAGGCTTTTGAAGGAAAGAAATTACTACCTGAATGTGAAGGAGGAGGTGATAAATTGGCAAAAGATGTAAAACTCACATTTCATTGAAAAATTGGGGATTGGTGACTAAACAATTTCTTCTTCTTCTTCTTTTCTCCCCATTTCTGCCGAATGAGGTCAATTGTACATCTCATTTCAGTTAGAATACATGAAAATGATACAGAAAAGAATTTTAAAAGAGGATTTGAAAAAAAAAAAAAATCTACAAATTCGTGGATCAGAAGGCAGGGATCATAGTAGTATTTCAATAAAAGATTTAACTTCTTTTTGAGTGAAGTGAAGAAATTCCAAACAGCAAGTCTCAGCCCTGTTACAACCCGATAACAGCTCAATTTTCCTGTACAACAAACAACACAGCATGTGAGGATTCTCCCTTTGAGGCCAACATTTAAAATAGTGTTATTAATGCAGCCAACATGTTCAAAACCATTGCATGTTGCTAGGATGTTACCTTCTCACCTTCTTCTTTCCCCTCCTTAGTTTTTGTTTTATAATAATATGGTTCTTGTATTGGGGAGAGAGATGGGGGGTATATCCAGATATATCCAAATCCAGGAATCATACCATTAAAAAAAAGAAAAAGAAAAAGAATCTAATGTACAGCAAGCAAGTCTGGTGCTAACCCCACCATTCAAACCACTGGCCATGGTGTTCTGTCTATCTGGGGAATATGTTCAGTAAAGATTTAATAAGCATTGTTTAGAATAAGGATAAAATGACATACCACATATGAGCATGCTACTGTGCTTTTTATGCTTTCACATGGTCTGATCCGCTGCGCTTGCGTTTATTAGATCTTGAAACGAAGCATATTTGAGCCCAAAATTTCTTTTGCTTGACAGGTTGTACCTTAACATCCCTCTTTGCAACAAGATCAGCCATATACTGGACAACAGCCTGAAGTGCCAAAAAAAAAAAAAAAGTGGGTGGGTTAGTCTTGAAAGATATTAATGGCAAGTACGAAAACAGAAGCTCAAAGATTACCTGAGCTCCCATATCAATAACATTTCTTGGTGGTACTTCAAGGGGATTTCCTTCAGTGTTTAGGATACGTAACCGAGATAACATCCTGAAAGAGTCTGGAAGGACTCTTATCTGGTTATTGCTAATATCCAACTCTTCAAGCATCTCTAGATTGCCAATAGACCGTGGCAAAGATCGCAGGTCTGCAAAATTGTTGCTTATGTTCAACTTGACAAGTGTAGTAGCAAAGCACAAACTCTCAGGCACAGATTCAAGCTCATTGAAACTCACATTAAGCTCCTTCAAGCTTAGGAGAGATGCCATTGTAGTAGGCAATTGTCTAATGTTATTGTATCTCACAGATAGAATTTCCAGAGACTGAATTCTGCCCACAGCTTCCGGGAGAGCTTTAAGTCTATTATAATCTGCCCGAAGCTCTTTAAGTGAAGAACACTGACCGATAGCATGAGGAATCTCCTCAACATCATTTGTTTCAACATCCAATATCCGCAGGCTAGCAAGGGACCCAATTGTGTCTGGAAGGGATGACAGTGAATTAGAGCTCAAATTAAGCTCCTCAAGGAGGACCAATCTGGCAAAGGTAGGAGGCAGTGATTTTAACAGGTTCCCACTTAAATTAAGATGGACCAAGTTAAGCAGATCCCCAATAGATTCAGGCAATTCAATGATCCTGTTGGAGTGCAAGTCTAACTTCTGCAGTGAAGAAAGGCCACCTATGGTGTCTGGCAGAGCCACAATCCGATTCTCAGACAAATCCAAGGTAATCAAACTAGATAGTTTTCCTATTGAATCAGGAAGCCAATCCACTTGGTCCATCAATTTGGCCTGGAGTTTAAGCTCACGACTTCCTTTCTTTGCTGATACTTCAATTAGACTAGCAAGCTTTATCAAACTCAGTTTTTCCCCATCTTGACCTACAAAATACAAAAGATTGTCTTATAGCAAAACAATACTGTAAACCAATTGGAACTCCAATTCAACAGTGATATCATCTCCCTAAACTGAATGACAAACACAAACATAATGCTCTACACTCCCCTTATACCGATTTTTTTGGGGAAAAAGAAAAACGGGAATAACAAAGCATATGGACATACCAGCACCAACAGCAGGCTTCAGAGTGGAATCAAGAATCTGGGGAGAGGGTGAAATGTCACCTCGAAGCCCAGAAACAATTCCATCCACAAGAAATCCAGAATTTGCCTTCTTCAAATAACTATCATCCTTACTAAACAGTTCAGAGGTTTTCACAGGCTCTTTCTCATAAAAGTTCGTCTGTGGGGTTGTCCTTGTATTCATAGTCCTGGCCGGAGAATTAGAACTATTTCCTGAGAAGGATGCAGATGTCAAAGACATGCTGCTTGAATCCCTTGAATAACTCGTGGAAGATGAGGATGAAACATAAGCATTGGACTGAGATGAATTTGAGGATGGCAAGCATTTTGAAGCTCTCTGAATCAAATCATCAAGCACAGAGTGGACGTTTTCGAGATCCAAAAACTTTAAAGCTTCCCTCTTCTGCTCTTTGCTTTGGTAATAAATCAAATTCCTCTGCATCTCTTGCAATATTTTGAACAATTCATCTGGAACATCTCTCCGTTTATTCTGCCTTGTAATGGCTTCCAGCCTCAACTGATCTTCCTTCTCCACGTTTTGAATTAGATTTTTGGCGGCCTCAACTTCTTCAATCCCCGGTCTTGAAGGTAGAGATCTGTGTATTCTCATGATCTCTTCCACAACCTCTTCAAGCGACATAGATTTCTCCATTTTATTCTTCTTTCTGAATTTCCAACCAACAAAAACAGAAGAAAATGAAAAGCTGCAGAACTAAGTAAATACGGAACAGGAAAAAGAAAAAAGAAAGCAGCCCATAGAATTGAAACCTTGTATTTAAAAAGAGGAATAAAAAACGAAATTTTCTTTCAAATTATAAGATTCATGAAAAAAATGACTAAGAGATAATTCAATTCCCCCTTCAACTTCATGAGTTTCTAGAAATATCGGTTGAGCGTTGACAAATAAATCAAAACCCCTAAAATTGGATAACCCAGAAAGATATGGTCCTAGAAAAAAATTTTTCCAAAACAGCAGCTGCGTTAAAAGATTAAGACAAACAAAAACCCATTTCGGAGCTGACTGAAAAAACCTGTTTCTGAAACAGTCAAAACATTCAAAAACAACCCACACAAATTCAACACAAAATGTAAAATGTAAGAATATAAACAACAAGCACCTACATAAATACATGTAATAAAGAGAGAAAGGCATACCCACGAAGCTTATCCTTTTTCTAAAAATGAATCAAGAAATGTTGAAGTGGGACACGAATGAAACAATTTTGGGAGACTTCAAAATTTATGGTACTATACATATGTTTTTACATGGAATCTGGAACGGCAGAGGGAAAAAGAAGACAGAAGAAGCTTGTTTCGCTATACAGCAGACACAAGGATTTGGAATTTCATTTGGGGAATGGAGTTTATAACCCAATATAGATACAGTTTTCAGATGATTGCTGCATTGCATAGCTGTTTCTTTGTGGGGTTTTGTAACTATATAAATATAATCGATTTTGTTAAGGCGTGATTCATGCTCCAACCGTTATCGTAACGAAATTTTTACTACAGGTTGGAGTGCGCATTAAGGTGTAAATCCGTAAATATATATATATAGAAATTCTATTATGTACGCCAACCGTGTGCACCTGAAGGAAAAATAATTGAAATCTTCTATGACATTGTGTTTTTTCAATTGCGATATCGTAAGAAAGACAGATTGAAAAAACATAACGTCGTAGAAAGTTTTCACTATTTTTCCTTCAGATGCACACGAAAAATACACAGTTTGATACACGTAATAGAAATCCTATATATATATATATATATATATATATATATTCAAAAATCAAAGGAAAGAAAAAAATATTAGGAAATTTTTTTCCAAAATTTGTTATTTTGGAAAAAAAGGATATATTTATTTAGGTTGCCAAATAGCGTGAACCCGAAAATGACTAATCGGCTATCAGCAAGATCTCCACAGCGTTCCGTTGTGTATCTATTAATTTTTTGTGGTTTACGAGAATGCCCCTAGAGATTAGAGAAATGACGTCAAGGGCCGCAGCTTTTTCCTTGAATGCTCCGGACAGCTATGACATTTCCCTCCGGAGAAAGATTTACGATTGCACGCATTTTTCTTGGCTTTGCAGTTTTGCAACTGACAAATAATAATCTTTGATGATAATAATAATAATTGACAGCCAGCCTCATCATTCCACTGCCGTGCCTCTCTTCACGAATCCAAGGGCTCAATATTATAAAATATTAAAAATTCAAAATTGTAATATAACTCAACATTCTAATTTTATTATAATAATAATATACTTTTTACTTTTGAAATTTGATGTCTACGTTTTTCATTTTAAATCATTCAAAAATAAGTATTTTATTATCTAAATTAGTTAAAAAATTTTTAAGAAATTAATATGATTATGTGTAAAATGAACTAAAGAAACTTATTTTTTAAAAATTTATGTAAGTTAAAAAGGGATGTTCAATTTTATATAGATTGAGTATAAATTAAATAATCTAAATAGCTTTCATTCTTAATTAATTTTTAAATTCAGATTAAAAGATAGTTGAGGGACAAAGCATAATATATTAGAAAAAAATAATTATTATTTACTGAAATCTATTAAATAAATATTTGTTTTGGGTGGGAAAAACGAAACAAATATGTACGTAGTCCTTGCTATATTTTGAAATTTCTTCATTGATGTCATGAAATAGAACTTCTATCTATTCTTTTTTATCATTATATTACACATTTTATTTGAATTTTAAAATTAAATATTTTATTTTAAATTTATATAGAGTTTTGATTAAAAAATTTTATTATTAAACTTAATTCATTTCGATAACAATTAATCAATAAATGCATAACTGGTTTAGGTGTGTAACACCCAAATGGAATATTCAAAGTGTAGATAAACAGAAGATGGAGAAACAGATATAATCATTCTAAGTCCATGACTAATCGAACCTTCCAAAAAAGGTTTCAATTTCCTAATATATATTCGTGTGTCACTTAATTTATATTAATAAAAATTACATTTGTAATATTTAATTATTATCTTTTAATATATTTTACTATTAAAATTTAAAAAGATAAATTAAATCATAGGAAAATTTGATATTTTAGAGACACGTATTAAATTTCTACTAATATAACAATTGTGTAACAAAAAATCCTAATCCTTCCAAAAAGGTACACAAATTGCATGATAGTAAAATATAAAATGCCTTTTGACTTCGGTTAATTATATAAATATCTATATAAAATATTTTGATAATTTTATTTGAAAAAATTATAAATCTAATTATTATTGCTTTAAACTTGTGTTGGTCGATATTTAAAACAAGTGATAAGTGATTTATCAACGTTTGAAAAATATCATGAATGTGACCTCTTTAAAAAGCTAGGGTTTGAGGAAGTTTGTGATTAAAAAAATTACTAAAAATAAAATAATTTACTAAAGATGCACACTTAGTGGAAATAGGTCGAATACGGTCAAACTTAATTTATGTGTTTTTACCATTTAATTTTAACTTAATCCTAATATTTAATTTGAATCTGAGAATTTTTATCAATTTGTTGAATTAGTAAGCAAGGATGTTAGCTCTTTTAAATGAAACTTGTAAGTTGGACCCTTCTTTATATAAAAATGAGTGTCGTTTTTCTTCTAATTATTCTAACCTAACGTGATTCCTTATATCAATGTTAAGGTTAAGAAGAATAGAATATCAATAAAATACATTGGAGTATCATTGACGCAGAAATAAGTTGCTCAATTTTAAACAACTAGTTAATATAGAAAATATATATATATATATAAAAATAAAACAAAAACATTTCGCAAACTAGATAATATATTTCCTCCGTTCGAAATCAAATATTCCATTTTTCATTTTGAATGATTCGAAATTAAATGTCTCATTTCTAAAGTTCAAACCGGTACATTCAATTTAGAATAAAATATATATTTATTAATAACATGGCATGAGAGCAAAACTACATGTATTATTAGCAAGAGATGAATCTCTTGAATTAAAATAAACAAAAAATATGCTACGAATGAAAATTCCCGGATTTACATGATTGTTGCTTCATCCAGTTAACATTGATTGTTTTATGACTTTTTTCGAAAAGAAAAACAAACAAATTTATCGAATAGAATCTAACAAAAAGGAAGCATAATTCTCAAGATCTACTTATCAATCTTCGTCAAACGTGAATATCCCAATTTAACTTATTAGTATTTTAATAGAAAAGTTTGATTTATTTCGACAACACATTATATTATTAACTTCTTCTTTTTTTAGCAATGTCCGAATCGATTCGTATGTGATAAGACAATAAAATAACTAGTTTTATATAATTTTTAATGAGTTATTTATTGATAATTCTGGTTATTTTATGCCAATTTGTGG
>JAOXNR010000001.1:17109671-17144484 GCA_028571225.1 Parsonsia alboflavescens | reverse complement strand
AAAATTGCAAGGGCATAAATGTCATTTTATACCATGATATTAGCATATTAAAATTTAGTTTTCGTGCAACGGAAGTGGAAAAAAAAAAAATCCTCCAATCAAGTAATATATGGTAGTAGTAGATGAAATGAAACCAAATGCTTGTAAATCAAATTGAGATATTCAATTATGACGATATGAGTAATTAATTTTAATGGGAATGTTATTGTCCAAGATAATGCTCTTAGATTGATAATATCGAGACAAAGTCCAATGTATTTGTCTCCCTCATTTTAAAAAAATGATAAAAAAAAAATTGCAAGGGCATAAATGTCATTTTATACCATGATATTAGCATATTAAAATTTAGTTTTCGTGCAACGGAAGTGAGAAAAAAAAAATCCTCCAGTCAAGTAATATATAGTAGTAGTAGATGAAATGAAACCAGATGTCCACGTTCGTTAGAGGGACACGTGTACAGGCTTGGTTGTACAAAACGCCACTTCCAACCATATCCAGCTGGCACCGCTCCTCATGCCATAACCGTTTTTCTGTGAGCCCTTTTTTTGGAGTTGTGAATTGCGACGCTGTCTTGCTGTAGAGAGATGGGAAGTGGAGCTTTGTTTCCGTGTAGGCAACCTCACATGCCATTCTGTGAGCTGGCCCTTCCTTCCTTCATTACTCTGGATTCTGGACTCACTCGGAGACGGACCCATGTCAAGGTCAAAACAAATATTGACGGGGCTTCACAAGTCCCCCGTGCACCAAGAAGGGCCCATTTGATCCTAGGTGTCAAACTAAAGGCCCAAATTTATTATCCATGATGAGACTTGTGTAACTTGGGCCACCCACACGACTACTAACATGGTTTGTTGGCTGATGAAATAAACATTTTAATTAATTACAGCAACATAATTTATAAAATACTACTATAATCAAGTTTCGATATGTAGTGACTGGGACGACACGCGCACGCACACGGGGAAAAAAAAAAAGAAAAACAAAAGAGAGCGAAATCGAACAAAAAAATTGATATATCAATGAAGGAAATTTCATAACGATGTGGAAAACAAGATAATTTTTTTTTTTTACAACAATACTATAAAGCAATGTACTAAAGATATGGCCTAATTTGATAGTGGATTTATTTTGGATACAGAATGTCATGAGCTCCTATTAGGTTTGTCCATATAAACCGATCCAGTCTAGCTTAGCTTTAATATACATAAATCCACTTAAAATGAATCGAATAGGACCTAAACTCAATTTTAAAGGATTTACATCCATTTCAATTCCTTAAGTCAATGAGCAAATGCCATATATTTTCAGGGGCCTCTTGACATAGATTATATTAGGCCTCATCCATGTTGTACACTGTGTGATCATAGCCTAGACTTGTTGCCAAGCCTTCCCATTAAGTTCCATTTGTCTAACCCGTGATTGCCCACTTCCAAAACCCTTTCACTCACCAAAGTCCATTGTTGCCAAGGCAATTCCGAAATCCTCCACCTAGGATGCCTAACAAACACCCAAAAGTATCTTTTACTCACATTTTGATCCAATCTATTTGAAACTTTTGAGCCATATTGAATTGCTCAATTTTCTCCCACTCCTCTTAGTCTCGAACACAATCAATCATGGTTACACATTCATTTGAGAGTTGTCCTCTAATCGGGTCACCTAAAATTACATCATGCTAGGATTAAGGACCATATTAACCATACTTGTACCAATCATAAGGATGCTTGAGATTTGAATCATCCGGGTGCATGAACCTAACCAATCTATCATAAACCCAACCCAATCATTTGAAGTTCTTCCTTAGAAAAATTATCTGAGTAATTTCCATGAGAATTTTTTAGCCTATAAAAGAGGTTCTCTACCAATTTCTTGCTTTTCCTATGAGCATTTTGCTTAGGCTGTCTCCTAATCTCTACATTGCCCTCGATGTGTCCAGAGGAGGTACCTCCAGGCTTCCTTTTGCTCCTTCATGGTCCGTGATGTTCTTAGTATTCTAATTACTACAATTGCTTCAAAGTCAACATTCAATATAGAATCTTGAGTTTTAACTAAGTATAGATCCTTTGTTCTTCTCAAGAAAGTACAAGCACTAATTTGCACTCTTAATTGGTTGCATGACTTTTTCCCAATTATTACAAGTATATGTTGTTTGTCTAATTTAAAGAATTGAAATTTGTTGTTTTTTAGTACTTGCAAACTTAATGTTAATTGATTTTTTTCCCCCTTTTGATTTAGATGAAGATGGGAAGATTAAGCAAATAATGTTCAAAGTTGATTCAAATATTTTTTAAGTTGGAAGCATTTTGGGGGAGAAGTTGTGTAGTAAGACTTCGAGAGTAAATGATGAGGGGCTTTGGCATGTTAAAGAAGGAGTGGAGTGGGGTGGTTAGATCCCAAGCAAGAGGGTTCAAGAAATGGGAAAATGAAGAGCCTTGAATTTGGGGGAGACTTGAAGGGTTTTGGGTTTTGGGTGCTGAGAGATTTGGGGTCTGCATTTCTTTGAACATAGAAGTGTTGGCCAACATGAGTGTCGAAGGTGACTATGCTCATAGCTCTAGGGTATTCTTCTTTGAATAAGGAATTTGGGAGAGAGACAGAGATGAACGTTCAAGTTATCAGATAGAAAAAAAAAAAAAAAGAAATCTATAGGTCAGTTATAAGGGTTTTTTTAAAAATTTTTTTGAAAAAGCTAGTTTAGTTTGATGGGTCAGTTCCCATTTTAGTAGACCTGTCCCATGAAGGCCTCATTATAAATAGATCATCTAAATTTTAATACGACTCCGACCTATAAATTACCGTGGATCCAAGTCCAGATTGACTAATGCACTTTTATTGAAGAATTCATTCACCTTTTACGGACCTAATGAAGCCCAAGACAAAATTCCACTGGTGCGTCATTTGTATTTATAGCTTAAGTTTGCCATCAATTTCTCTTCCCTTATAGCTTATGGTCTAGAGTTATCGATACCTTCGAAGTAGAACAAATCGGTAAAAGGGGGGAAAGAGAAGAAGGTAGAGGAATGGAAGGACAAGTTTAGAGTACTGAAGACAGAAGAGGAGAAGGTAAAAGAGGAAGGAGGAGTTCATAAAAAATGAAAGCAAAATTGGGGAAGGAGAAGAAGACCGGCAACAGAAGAACAGAGAGTGGAAGGAGTTCAGAAGAGTAAACGAAGGAACGGGGACGAAGACGTTCATGTGGGAGTGGTCCACCGGAGCTACTGGAATCATCGGAGCTATCTGGTAGGGCAAAAACCAGTTGAACTAAAAGCTATAGCTGGTAGCTTAGGTCAGGATACTTCCACTTAAGCCCTACGCGCTCCACCACGCCTTCGCATTGCCCAAGAGGAGCGGCTCTGATAGCAGATGAGCTAAAAGCTATAGCTGTTAGCCTAATCCAGGATACTTCTACTTAAGCCTTCCGGACTCCACCACGCTTCCACTGACGGGATTTTCAAGGTGGCACTGATGAGGTTCGAACCTCTGACCTTTAAGGAACTGAAGAGACTTAAGCTTGGCTCTGATACCAGTTGAACTAAAAGCTATAGCTTTTAACTCACCTGGTATCAGAGCCAAGCTTAAGTCTCTGCCGTTCCTACCCATCCGGGTTCGATGCCTGACCCATGCAAAATGCGAAATAAGAAAGTTCCAGAGAAGTGTTTGACCCTTGTGGATAAGACCAGAAGGTGTAAATTGGAGATTTTGAATCTGGTGGATAAGGTCAAACCCTGACTAGGATACTGAAGAAAAAAAATAAATGAAGAAAGAAAAAAGGGGCGTGAGGGGCGGGGAAAATCAGAAATTGAAAAAATGAAAACACCGCCAAATTATTTTGAGGTTCTGGGTCTATTCTTCAAATTAATTCAAAAATTGAATCTGGTTAATGGTTGACTTAAATAAGTTTTTAACCCACTTCTCTATTTTTAAGTTTAGAAAGTTGGACATTTGGGGCTGTCCCATATATGTTTTTTTTTTTTTAATAAAAACAATTATTATTACATTCTAATAATTTATCATTGATTAATTGAATAAAGGAAAAGGAAAGAAAATTACACATACTACTTATTATCTGGTTAGTAGATGAAAAGACGACCACGCGCCAAATTGAACTGAAAAAAGGGCAGGGTCTATTTAGGAATTCCACATTACGAAGCCCTAAATTCCCATCATCTCGTGCGCCATTCCTCTTTCAAACGCACGTCTGTCCCGTTCTTTTTCTCTCTGCCACCCTTCTTGCCGCCTTACTTCTCAGGAAGGGTGACTGTAACGGTATGTACCATCTATACTGTTTTTCCTCTCCGCTTTTTATAAATATTCTGAAGATGTTCGATTTTGTTGTTTTCTTCTTTCATATGGCGATAAAAATCCAAGTTTTATTGTAACGGGATTGTGATTTTTTGAAAATTTGTTGGGTTGGTGTTATAGAATTAGTTTCGGAAGAAGTGCAGGCAAAGAGGATGGGTGTTCAGTTGGCTGCTGATGATAACAGTGTGGAGCTGGATAATGCAAATCTTTCAGACTCGGAGTTGGTCTATTATGTTAGAAATGCCCTCAAAGCTGTTCCTGAGGTGAAGTTTCAAATTTATTATTATTTTGGCAACCCTTTGGTTCTCTGAATTTTTGTTTACTTGTTTATGGGGTGTAAAGGAAGACCCTTGTTGTATAGAGTTTTTTTTTTAATACTTTCAGAAGATATATCTGTTTAATTTGAACTTTTAAGATCATTTGCAGTTTTTATCATGCTGGGGGAATTTTTTTCAAGGTCTATTTTGTTTGGATATTTCACCAATGTTTATTCACTTACTGAATTCTACTTTGTATTTCCTTAGGGTGATAATGGTAATTATAGCCACCTGGTTGAGTTGATGAATCGTAACGAGCGGCTAAGCCCTGAGCGGGTGGCTTTACTCGTGGTATGCTATGAATCTTTACCGCAAGTACAGTTCTTTTTGGCTTCTGCTGGTGGGCCTTGCTGGAAGCTTTTTCGTAGATTGCTTCAATATAATTTTCTTTTGACTTTTTGCTTAAGTATTTTGAATTTTGCATGGCAGACATGTTTGAAGTCTTTGAGTGGAGCTGTTTCTTGTATAGATGTCGTACACCATAAGTCCCTTCTTGATGCTGTAAGTTAGGAGGTTATTTGCATTTTTTACCATTAAGTTATTATATACATTATAAACATTCTTTTGTAATTCTCAAGTAGCAAGTTCCTTTTTCCAGATCTCTCGAATGAGCTTGTGGAATTACAGTTCCGGTGTCATGGATGTGTTGGTTGAGCTCATTACATCCTTGGTATGCTATTATTCTTGTTTAGTGTTGTTTTGTACATTGAACGATAGTGATTGTAACCATTGGACACTTGGCCTCTCTGATGCAAATGGCTAGATCTTTATACTTTGTATTGACTTTATGTTTATCTCCTTGTAGGCTGGATCAAATGGAGTACATGTTGATTGGTGCTTGCAAATGCTTGTAAGCAATTTTTTGCCACCGCCTTCTTTCATGAATATGCTCAAGAAGCCATTTGGTGTAAGAAGAAAGGATCAAGTACTTGATCATGTGCATTCAACACTGAAAGACATTGCTGATTTAATTCCTCTTTCCCCTTTGAGACTGGAAAATATAATCAAGGAAAGAATGCTAAACATATTCAGGAAGCAACCTGTAAGTTTAATTCTCTGGCCTATGCATTTGGAAAGGCATTTTTTATTTGTTTTTATGGTGCTGGTTCAGGGCTTATTTCATGTGATATATATTACTCTCTGTTTCATTTATGTTTTAGATAATTTTGGTTACTTTGAGGAGTTGTTATAGATTTCTCAGTACTATGCTATTCCTGTTAACTGTCTTTTTGAGATCCTACAAGAGATACTTTTTATTTCTATTAGGAAATCAAAAATCTGTACAAGATTGGAACACCAAAAACCTACTTTAGGAGTAGAAGGGCTTATATTACCTTTTTCTGATTTATACTATATTTACTGCTTTCCAATTACTGGATGGCATGATCTATTGTTGCTCTGATCAGTTTACTTCTTTTTCTCTTACAGTTGACAGTTGCCATGTATGTGGAGAACATGCTGAGATTGGAGAGTGGTGCAATTGGTGAACTTGTTGGAAGTACTATGCTTTTGGCAATATCAGATACTTTGATTGATTTGGATGTGAGTCCATATGTGCACTAGAAATTCCACGCGTGACATTATCTCTGAACTGATTTCTTCTCTTGTATTTGGTTTCTTAC
The DNA here is from genome assembly GCA_028571225.1 of Parsonsia alboflavescens. NCBI lineage: Eukaryota > Viridiplantae > Streptophyta > Magnoliopsida > Gentianales > Apocynaceae > Parsonsia > Parsonsia alboflavescens. The sequence goes on along the minus strand of JAOXNR010000001.1, from coordinate 17,138,243 downwards.
AGTTGGAGATTATCATTTTACAAGATTATGGTAAAGGTGTCTTTGAAATGGAGCTAGAGGATCTTGAGCAGCCTAAAGATGATCATAGAGGTGGTGATGTGGTAAGCTAAAATTCCCTATTCTGGTGTGCCTCATGTCTAATGCTTTGCCATGAAATTCTTAGAATTGATACTAGATTTTTGTTTTATCTTTGTTCCTTGGACATATTCATTGTTTTGGCCTGTAATTATACAAATAAATTCATGCTTCAAGCAAAGTAATTTAGGAAGTAAGTCACTTACTCTTGCAGAGATGTTTGCTTTGCAGCTTTCAAGGCAAGCATTGGATAGCGTGATGGTTCTCATCTTTGAACACCTCAAATCCTCTCATGAGAATGGCCGGCTGCCCCAAGTAATATTTACTGTGATGCTCTCTGACTTTGACGATTTTCACATGGTTGCTTATGTCCTTTGAATGGTACAGGTTTTTGAGACCCTACTCCAGTCCTTTCATAAAACAGTTATGACTGCTTACAACCCAAAGTTTGCCCAGGTATTTGTCTCTTACTTCCCCCTCCCCTTCTATTCCCATGATAAGGGAATAAAAAGTGCATAATAATACAATTTACCGTCTATTCGTTATTTATCTCTAGTTTTTTTCCTCCTATCTATATGTTCATGACTTATCCTCATAGTTTCTGCTCACTTCTCCCCGACAACAACATCCTGTAATTCATCTTCCTTTCTTGACTTGAAGTCCTTTTGCTTCTGCAGTTTGTGATCTTCTATGCCTGCTCATTAGATCCTCACAATTGTGGAATGAGATTTGCAGATACTTTAATTAACATTTTTGAGAGTAGTGACTTCCCTGTAGAAAGGTGCCTTTCCTTATCTCTGAATTTTTATTTATTTATTTTTGGTGCAAGGCAGAACTTTTTTGCTCATGCCATATAACTAAATAATGAATTCCCATGTTTCATTAGCTAAAATTGACTTGTATTTCTCTTCTGCTCCTCTTTGCACACAAAAACTCTGAATTGTCTGTTTTTATTTTAACTAATATCCTGTACTTGAAATAAACATATTTACCGTCTTAACTTTGATAATTAAATTAATCCTTTTGAAAAGGATTCTACTAGAACTTGGATATTTAATTGATTTTTAATGAGGGTAGGGGATAACTTGTCCAGAGTCAAATCTCTTGTTCTTTGGCCAATGTCAAACTTGGTTATTTAATTTTGGATTTTGGAGGTTTTCATTAGTGAGAGGTGTGTCACAATTAGAAGTACCAAAATTGTTCCAATCTACCAACTACAGGTATGTTATCTTCTGTATATTAATAGAAACTCTTTGTTGTCCCTTTGAAAGTTAATGGATGCATTCCTTCTAGATGCATTTCAGTACATAAGCATGAGGAATGGGGAAATTAAGCTAGGGTTCTACTTCTTATATTTAGTTTCCATCCTCATTTTTACCCATTGTAATAGTTCTGCCTTGTTTATAGTAACACATACTACACATCTTGATGGTATTTATCAGCGACTTATTTATTACCATGTGCTTCAATTGCAGGCTGACCGCTGTTGCCTATCTTGCTAGTTACTTATCGCGTGCAAAGTTTATCTCCGATCGACTTGTTGCTGATATGTTGGAAAGGTTGTTGAACAGTTCATAACTGCCGATCAAAGGCTTTTTTTGTGTTCTCTCTTTTATCTGCTTGTTTGCATTCTCTTGGCATGAGGATTGATGATAGAAGCTTTTCTAATGCTTTTCTGATATTTTGCTTGTTTCAGAATGCTAAATTGGTGCCACAGTTACTTGAAAAATTTGAATGAGGATACAAAGCCAAAAGTTCGTGAACTTTATTATGCTGGTTATCAGGTATGGGGGTCTTCAAGAAATAGAGTGCATTGTTTTCTCTCTGTTTCCTTCATTAACCAGTTAATGGCAGTTATGTGCCTTTTGATTTATGAAAACTGTGATGAATCTTCTGGGGCTTGTTTTATCATAATCATTGTACTTTATAAATATCTTAATGAGGTTTATACGGTTCTAACACATGTTGAAGTTGTGCATTAACATTTTATGGTATCCCATTGACAAAATTGAAAGCCTACTTGAATTATGTGCTACATGATTATGGTATCCCAGTGGTAGCTGTCCTTTTTTTTTGGTGTGTATCATTGTTGTCGAGAAGATTTTTTATGTTCTGAAAACCTTTTTTTATCTTTTGAATGCCATGTCTAACTGTGCAAGAGTGATCTTCTATTGATGTTATTTGACTTTTCTTCAGGCAATCGTGTATGTCCTTCACTTCCGTATGAGAAAAAAAAGTGCTGCACGTCGTCTCCAGTCAAGACTTTCTACTATGCCAATAGATGATATTTTGAGGCATAAGTTAAATCAATTGAAGGTGAAAGACATAACGGGTTTCCATCAAGCAGAACCATTGTTCTCCTCATATTTCTGATTCTGTTCCCTTTTTCTTTGCATGTCATTTGAGGTCCCCACTGGGAAACAGTGCACTTAACGTGTCTCTTGGTTGACAGGTGTGTCTTTTATCCAGAGTAAAAGAATCTCTTAAGCAGCCCAAATATAATGGACAAAAGAGGATCGACATGTTTTTCCCTTTTGATCCATACTCGCTGACTGAATCTGATAGGTTCATCCAGCCTAACTATATTTACGATGATGAAGATGAAGATGAAGATGAAGGATCCAGGGACAAGGATAACGAAGATCAAGGATGTAGGGAGAAAGTTGATGAAGATGAGGATGAAAAGGTTTCTGAATTTAGTAGGGGTGTGGATAGGATGGAAGTATGTGATAATGAGAGTCTAGGCAGTGTTGATGATGATGAAGCAGCTGATCATGATCTTGATGGATTTGACTGTTCTTTAGACAAAATGTCTATTACGCCCAAGAGTCCATGGACACGGCCATTTGAGAGTGATATAAGAGGATATTTAAAGATGCCATCAAGAATCAGACCTTCTACAAGCCCAGAATCGTTGTGATTATACTGCTAGGGGTTTTGTTTCTAGAGAATCGTATCATTATTATAGTAAGAGTGAGAGAATAACATATCAAAATTTTTGCAAGTCGGATTTTGGGGTCCGAAGTTGATGAAGGTCGGTGGTCAAAGCTTATACGAGTTTTTGATGGTTTCTTTTTTATTGTAAAAGATCATCGAAGTAATTATAATTCCAACAGCAAGAAATCTATTATTTTTGAATGAATAGGTGGTACAAGTTATCCATGACTCCATCCCAATTCTACTTGAACGTTTAACAGGGCCAAGTAATGAATGATTCCCCTGCTGTTCTTGCTGCTCTGACAATTATTGTCAATGGTAGAAAAAATGGCTTTGGTAAAGTTTTGTTGTATGCATGAAATATTATACGTGCGCGAGACACCAAATCCAGTCATGAATTCCAGGACTCAAAGAGGATAAGATACACTGGGGCACGGGAAGTGGGTTGGGATAGATGGGCTCAACGAATGCGCAATTTTGACAGTTTTTTTTGCCATAAGCTCGGATCAAACTTAACTGAATGCAGCTTAGCATGTCGAGCTTTTTCTTAATGGTCACTCAACTCTTATCAAGCTTTTTAGCATTCTTTTAAATAACCCAATAAATAAAAACAAACTAAAAATTTATCTGCATAAGCTTTGATTTGTAAACAAAACAAATCTAAATAAGGTCAAGCAAAGGTTACGGTGAGCTCTGCAAGCATGAAGATTTACTTGTTCAGTTTTGAGATGATTTAATTCTTCCACGCTCAAGAACTTTGTATAGTTTCATCATGATGGATACTGGAAGAAGTTCATTACAAATTCTTTGTTTACGCCTTTTCAAAGATGTGATTAAACTGCTTAACTAAATAACCTGGAGAAATAGAAAGATGTAACATAAGCCCCGGTAGCCACAGGTCTGCGCTAGTCCTAGCTGATATGACATGTAACAGCATCTCCGATGAGTCAGGAAGTAACCTACATGGTCTATGGTTTGCAATTAATCTACTCCCTGTGATCTACTCTAGGCATTCAAAGCCAATAGGACTCATTTGTTAACAAAGCAATCAAAGTTGAGAGCGAATTGCCTCACTTGGTAGAAAAGGATTTAGACCATAATGGGCAAGAGTTATTTACAAAATGCCTGGTCTAACAAACAAGGGCACAGTGGGGGGAGGTATCATGAAGGTGGAGGGACCGTTGGTTCTGCGTGTCCTTTCTTGAAGGTTGAATAATCTCTCACCTCATGCAAAACTTGATCAGGGTTGACTACGATAACCAGGAAAGTTAAAGAAACATTAGTTTGACAAATGGGAAATCAACCTGGCTTCATTGTCTGTTAAAGATGATCAAAACCTGAATAGCTAACTCTGAACCTGGCAAAGCATTTCCATCATATCTAGGAAATTTCCCATTACAAAGCAATAAAAAATACATGAAACTAAGCAGGTATTATCAAGTGGGACTTTGAAAATGTAAAGTACCTTGTATAAGATGGAAAACACAAAACAATTCAATTACTTTAGTGAAGCCCTTGTCAATCTCCTGGTGCATCTTTTAGTGAATGCAACTGGTTCATCACCCTCTGCTGTCTGACCTGAAATATCATATCTTCCTCCAGTCGACATACATTATACCATAAGTACAAAGGAGAAGGGAAAAAGCTCGAAATACTCAAACCAAAATGAGAAAATTGGTAACTAAATGCACCCAAACAGTGCATTACAGAAGTCCAATTTTACAAATCCATTATAGTGAAAATCTCTGCTGCATGAATTATAGATGAAGTGAACCTTCAACACTAAAAAATCTTCACCAAACCTCCAAATTGACATTTAAATGTAGAACTTCCCTTGTGTTTCAGAGCAAAACTGGGATACTTGTAACAAATTGGAAGAGATAAAGAATTATGAAATGATGTAAGAGTGGGCCTAAACCATTGCCAAATTTGGATATCTTTTCTTGGCATAGTAAGATGATTTCTAAGGTTTTTTCCCTCCATTGGAAGAGATAAGGAATTATGAAATGATGTAAGAGTGGGCCTAAACCATTGTCAAATTTGGATATCTTTTCTTGGCATAGTAAGATAATTTCTAAGGTTTTTTTTCCCTCCAATAAATTAAGATGATTGATAAGTAGTTAATGATTAGGTGTGCAAGGTGCAAGCATATGTCTTGCCATGCCAAAATGAATATATCACGTTAATAATTGATATTACCATAATCTGAGTACACATGATCATGTTTCATTAACTTGCTCAGATCTTTTCATCTCTCAGTTAAATCCACAATGTAACCTGTAGTTATTTTCTCAACATGAGAAGAATGAAAAGCTGAATCCAAAGAACTTTAGTGGGGAATGCATAGAAGAGCATTGTTGAGTTTAAACTGAAAAGCTGAACTGAAAGGAATGACTAGCTTTTGGGCACAGTTTCAAGAATCAGACGATCTTAACCCTCCCTAACATTAGCAAGGACCTTGGGGTTAGCTCTAACTCTAATTAGGGATTATCTGTTTTTGAAATTCTGTTTTGGTTTTCCTTTCTCAACAAGTTTAGAATTATTCATCATCATCATCATCATTATTATTGAAATTTTTTTGCAAATGTTTTACTATATGTTTAGCCAAAATTTAAAATCCAAACTAAAACCAGAATTCTACACCTTTGATCCAAATGCATGCCTTCCCTAAAGTCAAGAGTTTAATGCCCAAAATGAATGAGAAATTAGGAACTCAAGATACTGTAAATATAACTTCCTATCAGGATGTTACATCTCTTCTTAAATAAAAGAGGCCTCCTTGCATTTACCTTTTTTGGCAATTTTTGAGGATCTATCCTCAGACTCTACCATATCCTCAGAATTACTCTGTCTGGAACGCTTCTCAGAAATTGTGACTATTCCATCTTCCACCTTCTGCTCTGGCATGTTGCATCTTCCATTGAAAGGTTTCATATAACAGAACCTGTAAGAAGAATTTAAGATACATACATTACAAAAAAAAGTTACAAATTTCTATACTTTCTAAGTGCAGAAAGTGGTACTAGATCCTCCCTTTATCCCAAAACATCTCCACAATCCCAAAGGAACCTAAGGAACTTTTCAAAGGAATAAAAAAATGTCAAGAATGTAGTACGTCTCTAGTTTATACAATAACAAATTCCAAGAGAAGTGATTTACGAAAAGAGCAAAGAGAAAGGGGCTAACATGCTGGAGGAAAATAATGGAATCAGGCAGTTAAACTTTTGTATTTCAACTTTCAAATCTCTAAATAGGAATACCATTCTGCAGGCAGTGTCTCACTGTTGAATCCAGCAATCAACATTCTCCATTTCCGACACTTATCACACTGCACCCACTCATTGTCAGGTTTGTGCAGAGCACTACTACCCTTTGCCTGCAAGCAGGATAACACCTGTGGTGAAACAGCTGTGTGCGAGACAGGTGATGTGACAGCATAAGTCATTCATGTGGCTTTTGCTTGATTGTACCATATGGATACACGACAAACCAAGGTAGTTATGTAAGCATTATGAATGGGTTTTATCCAGGTAAACTGCGCTTAATATTTATTAGCAGGAAATTGGAAGCGCTTGAAAACCAAATGAAACAAGTATTATCACCTCCGTGTCTTTTAAAATCCTTCATCAATATCTTTAATGGTCAACACAGAATTTGTTGTTCAACAAAGTAGACAAATGTTTGGAAAATGGTTGTCTCTATGTACTTTGTGTACCTGCATCCAAACTAATAAGAGAACTACAATATGATAAAAACCAAATTCCATCAATCCTAAGTCCAGTTCCTCTCTTTCTTTGTTTGCATTACTGTGCCTACCTCTTCAGCTGGAGAATAAGCTTCATTCCCCTAACTACAGTTAACGGTCCACAATCCACTCTCAAGAATTCAAAAACATAAGGCTTTGTTTGCCTTACTGTGCCTGCCTCTTTAGCTGGAGAATAAGCTTCATTCCATTAACTACTGTTAGCAGTATACAATCAACTCTCAGGAATCCAAAAACAAGTTACTGATCTCATATTTTAGCTTCTCTATAAATAACTTTCCTAGCTGCATCTTTAGCAGTTGAAGAAGAGTAACTATCTTTTACTCTAAAGGTACATCTTATAATTGCACAGTCAAACAACTGAAAAGGAGAAGAAAATTATGTAAAAGAATTGAAAAGATTGTAGGAGATGAAACCTTCAGAAGTTCATTTGATCACCTTTTCCTCAAGATTAGACAATTTGGAAGTTCTGTTATGATTGTTCAGTTCTTCTGAAAAGGAGTGGGTCTGTCCAAATATTGAGTGCTTCAAGAAAATTTAATTTCTAACTTGATGACAGTGAAAAAGAGGAATCTCAGAGCAAGGTGGATGATTTCCAAATCTTTTTGCTGGCGTGGAAAGAAAGAAGGATACATTTATAAGATCATAAGAAAATGAATTTGGTTTTCAGATATTTATCTTCTACGATTAAGATACTACTTCCTGTACTTCACAACATAAGTTGTCTAAGGATGTTTTCAAAGATTCAAAAAACAATGCATTTATTCAGTTAAAGTACCAAAAAAATCATTGTCAAATCACCTAGGAAATAAATTGGAGTAAGAAAGACTTCTAGGGGCAATAGCTAAAAAAAAAAAGAAGTCAAATTTTGTAAAAGGACTTATTATTAGGTAGTAGCTTCCAGTAAGAAATTGCGAATAGATTTATAGATGGATAGGAAAACAGATGTTTTTCTTTTATTCTTAGTGCCTTGTATCTCTTCTTATTGATATAAGAATCTCCTTTTTTTTTGTCTAAACAGAACAGCATTGACAGATACCTTGGTAACCACAAGAAAATTGAACTACAACTGCCAGGATATTTTCTTACAAGCTCCCATAATGTAGCTTGATTATTGACCATAGCGTGACCAGAAAGAAAGTGCATGTTGAGGATTCCACATCAGCCCCTTGTAAAGGAAAATTATAGTCTCCCCCCCCAGAGCTAGTTTTTGGGATTGAGTTAGGCCCAAACACATTTTTAACATGGTATCAAAGCCTTCGTTTGTTTGCCGATGTTAGGCCCCCATATTTTGTCTGAATTTCATGTGTTAGATATTCAGTACTGGGTGTAAGGGAGTGTGTTGAGAATCCCAAATCGGCCAATTGTAAGAGCAAATTATAATATATATGGAACTGGGCAATCCTACCCCCTTAAGCAGAGATATTCAATGCTAGAATCAGGTGAGAAACAAATGGTACAATGGTCAGTTGGCTAAATCATGAAATTACCAGATGAAGCTTGTCAACATGTTTGTCCAAATATTGGTCTGTTCTCACACCCAACCATTTCTCTAGTTCTGCATAGACTTCACAGTCCTGAAACCCTTGTTTATTGTTGTGAACCCATGCAAGACCATTTTCATCCTTCTGCAACCGGAAAGATTGATAAAGGCCATGGAATCAATCAAACTTAGCATTTAACTTCTTCACACTTATAACCTCTACTTCAAAATATTCATATTAGAAAAGGACAACAGTCAATCTGTTAAAATTGCATGCAGATGTGCATAACTGCAAATATACAGTAAGAAATTAAAAACAGTTGATTCATAAAACCTGTACCATCGACTCTGTAACATCAATAACACCAATGATGCCACGTCCACTGTCACCATTGTGAATCATGCTACCAACTCTCTTGTATGCCTATAATAAGAGAAAAATCAATGCAGAAACAAAAGAAAATTGATTAGTTCAAAGGCAGTTACCTGAAGAAACCCAACGATTTTACTCCCAATAACACATGGAGTAGCCACATACTAGACACAAGGTGATAAAGGATTAAATAAGGCTCAAAGCAGAGAGAGAAGGCCTGTAAAACCCTCATCATGCAGAAGAGAAATAAGGTATATTTTCTTGCATCATTTTGAGGTCTGTATCTGTGAAAAAGGAAGAAAGACTAGTCTTGGCATTAAATTTACTGATTGCTGGCATATCAACATGTTGGATATCCCAAGAGTTAGCACATGCTCTCTCACTCTTGCTGCTTGTGGTGGCAGTGGAGAGTGTGTTAAAAGTGAACACTCAAGTGACCATCTATCTTATCATCAATGACATGTTTTGACATAATAGAAGATGAACAAAACCTAGGTACTAGTTACTCCCTTTGTCCAGAATTGAATAAAAAATTTTGATTTGCACAAATTTTAAGATAATTAGTTGACTTAGTTCATTTTTAAACTTAACCTTATCAATTTTTTAACAAAATTTTAACTAATTTAGGAAACAAGGCATTCATTTCCGAACAACCCAATATAAAAATGTGAATATTCAATTCCGGACAGAGGAAATATTATCTTTCCTTTTTCTCGTCGAATTTAGGGCCACACATTTTCAAGAATACAAACTTCGATATTATCGGTTATATGGAAAAACTATGAGACAACATATTGGATGGGCCATTTGCATTATCATGTCAAAAAGTTTTGTAATACCAAATTTTTAAAGTGCTTTCCTGTAAATGATAATTGTACAGAATTTTTTTACTCAGATGCAAGAGATGGCAAGCACCAATAACTTTCACTCGTTAGGAATATTGAAAAATGCCCTTTGCAGTGGCTGGTAGGGCTGTAAACGAGCCAAGCTAAGTCGAGCTCGAATCTGTCAAGCTTGGGTTCGACTCGTTTTGTTTATGTTTTTCTAGACTCGGGCTCGCACAAGCCCAAATTTTAAAGCAAGAATTTGGCTCATGAAACCTTTGAAAGGCTCAGGCTCCACTAATTAAAGTTAAAAAGCTCAAGTTTTGGCTCATTTGAACTCGACTTGAAACGATACCTGCGCTTGTGTGTTCTGATGTATTTTTCTTAAAAACTTTTAAAAGATATTAAAATATTATCTATAATATATGAATAAATAAAAAATACTACATATTTAATAAAATATACTTTAAATAATAAATAAAAATAAAAATAATATATTAAATAAATTATTATATATAATATTAATACATTATTAATTAAATATTATTTATATATATTTTAAAAAGCTCGTTTCGCAAATCAAATACAAATGAACTTGGCTTGGCTCATGCTCGGCTTGAGCTTGATTAAGGAGAGTCGAATTCAAGCTTTTACTGAGCCAAGCTCGCTCGTCTTATTTACACCCCTAGTGACTAGGTCTTTTATGTGCATTGATGCATACCTTCACTGTAATTCCATGTCAAGATTTTCATTGCATCCCTTGCAAGAGTAAGCTACAAAGTAAGTAAAGAAATAAGAGAAACACCTCAATCAGACGCCCATGCCAATATAGGAAAATTCCACAATTTGCCTGCTCCCATTCCAATTGACAGCGTCCAAGGATTAATTGAACTGGCTTCCCCATGATAGTACCATTTTCTACAACAGTCTTATGCAGAGACTTGGCCAGAGGTCGAGTTTTAACCTACTCATGTTCAAATTTTGAAATTAGTTCTGGTTGTCCTGATGCAGCACGAGAATGAATGAATGATATCCAAGAACCAATAAAATGGGAATAAACAAATATGTAATACCAGTGCTCCTTGAACATAAATCTTCGTGCGTGGTTCAAAGAAGATGACTTCCAAATAAGACTTCAATGAATAGTCCAGAGGCACCTAGAGAAAGAATATATGACAAATTGCATTGACGAGTAGCAGTCAAAAAATTTGATAAAGAAAAGACAATTTTCCTGACCATTTGAGACATTTGACCTGGACGAGATCTGACCCGTTTAGAACGAATCATTATATCACCTTGATGAAATGAACTCCCACCACTCATCCCATTCTCCCAGAGGAAGCTATAATTTGATCCCCATTTGTCCAAGTTCCATATATATATTTGTGTTCCTGTTCCTTTTTCATTGAACAGACCAGCTTTTTCACCTATTAGGTATTTATTGAAGGGAGAAAATTCCTTAATAGCTTTCAAATTGTACTTTGCCAGACCCTCATCTTGGACATTTGAATCAATTTCCATGTGCTGCCCTATTTTACGGTAGCTTACAATTGGGATCACCAAATTCTGAAGCTCAAAGAGGCAAAAGAAAAAGATAAACTCAGGGTCATAAATAAATTACAAGAGAAATAGTCACAGAGACACAAAATGAACACGGAGAAAAAGTCCATCACAGTAAGTCCCTTACATCTTTTCCATCATTTAGTGACTGAGAAAGAAAAGCTATAGATCTGGAGTTCGCACTCTGAGTAAGAACGAGAGCATCCTTCCCAAGTCTCATTGCCCCCGTCTGAAAGAAACGATCAAATATAGATCAACATTATTACAAAGAAAATTAACACATAAGTATGTGGATAAACTACTTGCTAGAGAGAGATAAGAAATCATCTTGAAAATTCTCATTCCCCTCCTGTTGATTTTTGAGGAGACATGAGACACTGAGTAACTGGAAATATCCTTCAAAAATAAATTTGATTGAGACAAATTTTAGCCAAGGGCTTGTCTCTTAATAAAGTTTTATTGAGAAATCACTAATGCTACCTGTGAGATTGGGGAAACAAAGATGCTCTTAACATAGAACTAACAGCTAAAATACACAAAAAATGCTTTCAATATACCCAATATCAAAAAATTGAAAATGAGTCTTCCTTAGTTTGTTCTGCAAATAGAATGTGGAATGGCCATAAACAGTTTTTGAAAGTTAACATATCCAAAAATTTTAGGTGATTAGAATTGGAAAGTTCAATTTCCCTCACAACGAGATGCTTTTTCTAGACTAAGACAACTGGACAACGGAAGCACATTTCTTCCGTATAAAAGGGAATCAGCCGAATACCTTAAATCCAATCCCAAATCTACCAATACGGTTAGGACCATCATTTCCAGGTTGCTTGTGCCCAAATGATATCATTCTCAGAATCTCTTTATGGGTCATCCCATGGCCATCATCGATAATTGACAGCATAGGAATATCTTCGCCGGCATTTTTTGAATATATCATATTGATAGAAATTTCCAATCTGTTTCCAAGTAAGATGAGAACAATATATACACAGTAATAAAAAAGAATAGAATCACTCCTACATTAATACACTGCCTCAACCTTGCCCAAATAAAAGGTGACCTGAGGCAAGGGAAGATAATGAAAGGAAAAACAGAAAAATATAAATTGAATTGACTGATATAACTAGAAAGAATTCCAAAATTATAAAAGTAAATCAGAAACTTAAAGCAGATTTTTTACCCACTTGTTCGCTTTAGCATCTTTTGAATTGTCAATAAATTCAGCAATTGCACCAAAAATCCAGCTTGAATGAGCTTGACCAAGAGTCTTTAAATAGCTAGGATCCACCTGAACCAAATTTCTCTGCAGAAAGCTACAGGTACCAACACCATCTTCAGGTTTACAATTGCTCACGACCTTCAGATTGCAAGCTTCATCTCCAACATCTGGAAACTTAAAGTCACAAGATACGTTCTCCTCAATGGCACCAGAAGTCGATACAGCATCCTCACTAGTCATAAGTTCCGGCTTGCTATGCATGCAACTTTCCGTCGATTGCATGCCAAAGTGCACAAAACCAGAAGAGGTTTGAGCATTTGAAGGTAGACCTGTTGGATCAGACACGACCTCAGTGGCAATTACCACCATTGCAACCCGGGAGACAAACTAATTAAGTTACAAAAGAAATAAATTAAACTTGAAGACAAGTAATTCAACACTCTTGGACACGGGGACAAACAGTTCAAGATTGCTCATGCAATCAAATTATTCAACATACAAACTTTAAATATTAAGGGAATTTAGAAACTTGGAAGCACCAAAAATATTTAACCAGAGTGAATCATAGCACATGAACGAGTAGAAAGATTTATTCAGGAGGAAGGGTTAAGGAATGAGAGGGTAAGAGGAAGGAAGGCACTCACCCAACCCACCATTCTTTCCACTATCATTTATATTCTGTCTTTTATTTTCCTTGAAGAAGACTGTTACATGCTTGATGTTCATCCCCTCTTTGGGAGGAAGTATGTAGAAATCATAATATTCAAGCTTTCCAGTAGCAACCTTCAAAGTCATTGAAGAAAATAAAAAAGGAGACAGGAAAGTGATTTAAAATTTAAATACAAAATTAAACGTTTGCTTTTTCTCTCAAATACTACACATTATAAAGAAAAATGGAATTATTTTATCATTTATCTAGACGCGAAAGTGTACAAGATGGATATACTAAAAAGTGAAAACAGAAGGGAAAAAAAAGGGGCTATGTTAAATTTTACGTAAAAGGCAGCCAATTAATATCACATGTTTCAGTATTGCAATTTTCACTTCCCTGAAAGGATTTTCCCTCAGCCTCAGATTGGATAGGACATGGCAATGCTGCTCAGAGAAACTTGCGAAACAAAATTATGCACAACCTAACTTTGGGGAATGTAAAGGCTATGCATTTGGCTAGTTCTTCCAAAGAAAGAAAAGCATGTTGAAAATGCATCCAGATGAATTTTAAACCAATGCATTCGGACCTTTTTGTATCTCTGAAGGAAACCCAAGAATTCTTGCCACTCCTTTTCCTGGTGACCATTTTCAGAAGCAGATAATAAAGTGCAGCAAGGCAACCCAGGGGGCAGATGAATTTTCTCACGCCGAACTATATTCGATATGCTCCAAGATACTGGACTGTAAACCAATCACAGATATTAGCTAACATATCCACTACATGTCTATGAAATGCATCAATTTCAAAAAAAACTGCTGAATAATGAAAATGAGCCTCCAAACTATTTCAGAAGCCTGTAGAAATTAGTAACAAACAAATAACAGACAAAAAAAAAGGAAAAAAAATGCTCTGGAAGTTTCCTCTCTTTGATCTATTATGTGTAATTTGTATCTAAATGAACACACAGAAACTGCAAACCAGCCAAATTGCAATTTTAGGATCTTAGCCAAATTGCAATTTTAACTACATAACTCAAAGGGTAAAAAATGTGTGCACTATTGCAAAAGTGAAAGATAAAACAATGTAATTATGACAAACAAAACAGAAAAAAAAAATGCTAAAATTACAGTTTCTTGGGAAAGATGCACACACATTTTACCAGGAGGATTAATGCACAGAGTCCGACATATGGTTTTCCGGTCCTTTGTCAGCAAAACATAAAAGGGATCTGCAAATGTTATCATTCAACTATGTTTGAGTTCAAAAGGTAAAGGAAGCATAACCAGGATGGAAAACTTTAAATGTCATGAACATATATCTTATTAACTCTTTATGATCACAAAGAAAATGAAAATACAAATTACTTAAAGCTTCTGTACCCCAATATATAGTGGCCAGATCACTTATCTAATAAATGGGGGCACTGAGCAAACTAAAAAATATATGAGGCTTAGCATGGGCAAACAGATATCAGGTAACATGAGGCAGTCTGCTTAATAGAGATAAACATGAAAGAATAAAGGTTCACTCAAATATAGTCGGAGATCATATTAATGCCATCCAAATAGAACTGCCTCACAAATTTTTTTTTTTTACCTCAAACAAGTAACTAATATTCAAATTTTTCTGAGACAGAAAAAAAAAGTGAAATGTATCTTTCTTACAACATTTAAACAAAACCTGTTTTATATCTATCTTGTTAATTAATTATGTGGAGAATTTTAGCATTCAATCAACTATATATTATTACTACTCTAATATACCACTCCACAAGTGTTACACATCGACTAATATCACATCAATTATCCAACAAAAAGAAATAACAATTTTATCCAATTGAATTTTTTTCTTCATACTCTGAAAAAAATTCTCTCTTTCAAAGCTTTTCCAGATACAGCCTTAGTTTCCTCACTTGCCAGGCTTTACCTCCTATATAAACTAAATATACCAATATGAATATAAATATTAAAACAAACAGGCTGAGACTGTTGCAGCAGCAGGTTTTTGGCTGTACTTTTCTCATCCTCCACATATGCATCAAAATACAACTCATCTAAAATATGAAAGTTTCAACTCTGTACAGGGTGTAGATTAATATGACAGATTTCTACATATTTGATTCTGCTACTAAGGAATCATATGCAAAAAGCATTTTATGAACCACTGCCTGAAGAAGCAACAGCTTATTCATGAAACCATACAGCAAAGAGTGAAACTTACTATCTTCTTTTGACTCCTTTTTTACGAAGAAATCTGCCATGAGTAAAACCTGCAACAATATGCAAGTGAAAGAAAAGTAGGAAACTTAAAGAAGCTGAGAAAAGAAATTTCAACAGAAAACCTAAAAGACTTCATTATTGCTCTTGAATAAGTAAAAGTGTTATATCTATGTGGTAATATTTCACGGGTGTAAATAGTACAAAATTATAGCAGATTGTGCTAATGTGTGAAAGTCTTTAGCATTATACCAGAAAGAAAGTCAATATATGAACATTATTTTAGTTTATGTAGTTTTCCTGGCAGCCCTGAAACACTCGAGTTCACTATGCAGTACGCCCAGATTACTACACTAGGTCATTTCCAAAATTTGATAGTAGTTCGCAAAACACCAGAGTTCAAGAAAATAGAAGAAAAATTGCAAGGCATTTCGCATCCAAATAGAAGATTTCATCGGCATGTCTTCAAAATTACTTGATGTGATAAACTTTATTTGAAAATAAAGGAAATGATCCAACAATTATCAGAAAAAGACCATTAAACAGATTCCTCTTAAAATTGTGCTAAAACTGAAAATGAGAGAAGAAACAAGTAAAAGTAACAGAGAATGAGCAATTACCCTATTTCCACAGAAGATTGAAGCAGGCTACAAATTCACCAGAATATGAACTACAGAAATTGTTCAGTTGAAAGGCTATATAATTTGAAACATAAGCAAGTTGGAGCTGAACAGATGAGCAAATGAGCTTATGCATTAAGTTCATGTCATGTCCAGCAAACAAAATAAGTGAAGAAGCACTAATTATTATCTCAGCGAAAAAGACCATAAAAGATAGGGATTTAATATCTCACCAACTAATTGGTTAAAAACCATACCATGAACAATTGGATTAACCGTGTCTGCCATTTTGCACAACCAAACACTCCTAAATAATAACATCTTAGTAGTCCATTCTGCAGAATCCTAACCAATTTAATCAGTATATTAAGCCTTAACAGAAACCTAAAATCTAAAAGAGAATTCATCATCCATATTCGTTCCTAAAGTCCCTAACCGATCCATAAACACAAAAATTAAGCAGAAATAAACCAATATATTTAAGTTATCATATTTTGCGATTTTATAACCGAAATGTGACTCAATTTCAGAACTATACCCTACCGTTAGAACCCTAAATGCAAGAACAAAGAGGCACTTTGCATGTGTGTACGGTAAGTAATTCACATACTACCAACAGAGATAATGGTTTGGTGGCTTACCGAAGTTGCACCGACCGCTTAGTCGTTGTAAGATAGAAAGTGTGTGAGACGGCGTCCGCGGCAAAGTCCAAAATAGACCGGCGGAAGAATTTTGCGGAGTGCGTATGTACTCGACGGTTGGAGTGCACAGAAGAGAGACGAAAAGGCGCTCTCGGGAGGAGACAGCTATCTTCTGATTTTAAATTTTTTGGTTGAGTTTTCCTTTGAGGGGGAAAGATTGGGTTTTTATGAGTTCTTCACAGATTGCCAAATGCATGATTTTTCATTTAGTTTCGAGGCTCCTTAATTTCCGAAGAACAAACCGATAGTAATTAAATGCTCCGAGTAGTATATTAGTATGATTTATGACCCTGGTAACGCCTCATGATCTCCGGTTGTATCAACTATGTGTGTTACATAATAAGTAGAAATTTAACTTTCTTACTATAAATATGATGTTTCTGAGGATTTTATTTATTTTTTTAGATTTTAATATGTAAAATATATTAAAAAATAATAATTAAATGTTACAAATAAAATTTTTGTTAATATTTTATTAATATGACAAGAAATGATATATAAATATATAATAAAAGATCCGAACCCACTAATAACTCTTTATAAAATTCATTTTATCATCTAAACTTGAATATCTTATTTTTATTTGTATAAAATTAAAAATATATAATTTAATTCATTTTTTTAATAGAAAATTTTAGTTTATAATCATTTAATTTTTTTACAATAATTAAAAACTTAAAAAATATGCATTACCTTTATCAAACTAAAAAGACCCTTTTCAAATTATGCAAACAATTCAAGAAAAAAAAAAAGGTTAATAGGGGTAATGGTGAAAAACAAAACAAATACTTATCAAATACTCTCACAATATAAATTATATTTTGAAACAAAATTTGAACTTTGTAATGACTTATATTATGAAATTAAATGAGAACTTTATCAAAATTTAATAAAGGTATTTGACTGCCTTAGTTTTTAATATGCTTTATAATTTTGGTAGTTAAATCTATTATATATACTTAAAGCGAACTTTTAAATTTTAAAAAAATTTAATTTTTTCATTGATTCTAACCTATAGGCATATCACATCACCCATACTTTTCTTATTTTATTTTGATTAAAAAATTCAATAAATTATATAACAAATGTTTCAAGATAAAAGAATTCATCTAAACTTTTCATTTTTCAAAAAATAATTAAATAAATTATATATCAAAAGATGAATTTATGTAGAGAGACTATTTATATTTTTATATTGATATAAATATTATATTTTCAAAGGATATAACCAAATACTAAATATAAAAAATATATATTTCTCTTTCTTCTTGATGGGTAATAAAAGAAAGAGTTACTACTTTTAGGGCATAACTTTGACAATCTATATATTATTATATAAAAGTAAATCAGGTCACTCCATTGACTGACAAGATCCATCATTAATTACAATAATAAAAAAAGAAAAAAAATCCTAATTCATTATCATAAAAGAGGTTTTTTGATACAAAAATATACTATATGATAGGTTGTTTTAAAAGGTATTAAATAAAAAAAATTAAAATTAAAATTCTCCTATCAACCATCTTGAACATATTTCCAAAATTATTCTTTATTTTTTTACTTATTTGATTTGATATATATAAACATTTTCTTTAATAAAAAGTAAATAATCTAATATCTGTATCTATATCTATCTCCGTATGCAGATAAAAAAATTAATGATCATTTGAATTATTACTTATTGAAAGTTGAAGAAAAACAAAATATTCATCTTTTTATCCATTTATTTTATTAAAAAAATTATTCATTGATAGTTTTTATTTTGTCAAAAAAGTCTCTTAGTATTTTATTACCCTTTTGTATATATAAAAAGAAAGTGTTAACAATATTTTCAATTAAATAAATATGTAAATATAAATTTTAATTTTAATTATCTCTTGACAAAAATAACTTAAATATTAAAGGTTATTAAAACTCTTCACATTCTTAACTATTTATTTATACAATGCAATAGTGATAATATTTCTAATTCAAAAGGAATTCAATTTAAAAGAATAAATAAAAGTTCATCCATTCATCTATTTGGGTGAAATGTTAAATTATTAAATAATACTTTCAAATATTTAGGAGACAATGATAGAATTTACATACATTATAATTTAGAAATCAATAATCACTAGTTATAATTGTTAATAATGATCATGATTCACAGGTTTTAAATTAAATAAATTTTAAAATTAGGTAAACCAATACAAATTTAATTAATTAAATATTCATTTAACTAAGAATTTAGTTGTCATATTCTTTTAAAAGTAGTGTACGTAAATAGAAAATTTGAAAAATTAACTTTTGATTATAAGAAAAACTACTCATAATGATTTAGTATATATTTTTTCGATATTTAAACTTTTAAAAATATGATAATTTAAACAAGGGACCGATGACATATTGGATTTTCTAAGTAACTTTTTTATTTTTAGTTCTATTACACGCGGGAGGATAATTTAAAGTCCAAAATAATATTTCTTGTTACAAAAAATATTCATTTAGATACCATTTAAAAAAACTTCATTGAACTTATTTAAACGAATAATACATTATTAATTATCATTCTAAAATATAATGATTAAAAAGTAAAGACACAACACACTGTATAATTCGAAATAACTATAATAAATCATAATGAATTTAATTAATTGAATTTGTCTAAAAATTTTCTTATTTTTTATTTTTTGAAAATATATTGATTCAAACAAGTAGTGGATGTTACATTAAATATACTTTATACAACAACACATCTCAATATTCTATTTATCCAAGAGAATGTTGGTGGGATTCGAATCCGATATCTACAATCCTACTGCTTACCATTCTATCTATTGGAATGTCTCTAACGAGATCGCAGATTTTCAAATGCAAAGATTAGCATAAAAGAATTCCATGATAACATATAGGAGTTTCGCTAGAGAAATTTTCATCTTAATGTAACATTGATATATAGAAAAGAATATGAATAATACTATTTATTAAATTTTGTTTGAGTTCAAATATGACATTTAATTATGAAAGAAAAAAAAAAAAGAAAATTATAACATAGGTATTTTAAGAAACATTTACTAGCATTTTTTGTTTGAAAGTGTAATTAAATTATTTTAGTAAATATTTTCAATTATATTAATTATGCATCAAGAGAATTAAAATCATATATATTTTTATTAATTATGCAACAAGAGAATTAAAATCACACATTTTTTTTTATTTAAAAGAAAATACATTTCATTTTTTTTTTGAGAAAAATGATCTTCGATATATATTTAATTGCTTCATTTATTCGGAATTTAATATTTTCATTTTCATTTTGATTTGTTCTAAAATAGTTAAATTTTTATTAAGAAATTAATATATTGTTTACTATAAAAAGAACTAAATCATCTCATTTTCTTAAAATTTGTGTAAATTAAAATGAGACATTCAATTATGAATGGAGAAAAAAATATTTTTTAGGTAAAATGATCAATTTAATCACATAATATTTTTATTTTGATCATGTAGGTTCATTTTTTTTTTTTTAATCTTTCAAAAAATTTTTTTTTTTCTGGTCAGTCCATATTATTTGTAATCTTTTAAGTCTCTTAACTTTTTACCTATAATCAATTAGGTCTTATAACTTTTTTGTTTTAATTATATATGTTCATATTTGTATCTCTTAAGATATTATAACTTTATATCAATTTTTTGATCTAATTAATTGATAAAAGTTATATGACCTAGTTTGTTATCGATAAAAAGTTAAAGGATCTTAAAAGATTAAAAAAAGATATATGTGACCAATAAAAAAAAATTATAGAATCTTAATAAATGAAAAAAAAAAGGGATTTATACGTCCAAAATAAAAAAATTATAAGACTAAATTGATAATCTAACCTATGTTTTTTACTGCACACTCGTGTCTACGACTCTACATGCATGATCATCAGTGATGACGAAATGGACCGGCCAAACAATTATATCGCATTTCGAAACACGATTCATACAAGACTTGCGGCGCGCAGGGAAAATATTTCTAAAACCCCAAAAATTAGGGTTTAAGCTTGGAGTCATATTCTTCCCCAATCAGTGCTACTGTGTTCGGGATGGAGATTGACCTCGGGAAAGTTCCGTTTGACATCGATTTTCATCCTTCTTGTCAGCTTGTAGCCTCCGGACTCATCAATGGAGACCTCTTGGTGTAAGTTCAATTTATTTTCAGAAAATCGTCGTTTTACAAAGAAGACAGAGAATTTGTGGTTTTCATTAATGGAAATTCATTTATGTATCTCAGATATCGTTATGCTACTGATTCTACCCCACAGAAGTGAGAATACTGCTCGAGTTTACATGTTTGTACTTTATGTAAATTTATCATAAAATAGGATGTTGTTAATACCATTTAAATCCTAATTTTAGGCTTTTGGAAGTTAATGCTCATACTGATTCGTGCCGAACCCTCCGCTTTGTTAATGAGGGACGGGGTAAGATAATTGACCTTTTAGAGTCTTGCCGTTGTTTATGTATTTGTTTTAATGATGGCCATTACCGAATAAATTTAGAATTTTATCTCTAATGAAATTGATATTCTGGTTAGCTATTGTGACGGGTTCTCCAGATTGCTCAATTCTTGCAACTGATGTTGAAACTGGAAATGCAATTACTCGGCTCGAGAATTCTCATGGGTGGGTATCAACCAACAAGGATAATGATTTCTTCTGCCATTTGTATTATCTAAAGCTTATTGTAACTATGATATAGTTTTACAATAAGTATGAAGGTGGGTTGACTGTTGACTAGGGGAATGCTGGGCAAATTTGTTAGAGAAATCTTTAAAGATTTCTGGAGTTATTGAACTTGCGGTCTTTTGTTGATATTGCTTTAAGCATGCTAGAACTATTTGTTTTCTTTGCAGGGCAGCTGTAAATAGAATAGTAAACTTATCAGAATCGATCATTGCATCTGGGGATGATGAAGGCTGTATTAAGGTAACTTTAGTTAAAAAATACATAGTAGCAAAAGTCAGTTCTCCTCATGCTCCCTGCATCTCTTTTTGTCTTTTTCCAGCTGCTAGCTCCACAGATAATGAACTCTCCACAATGCTTATTTTAAGATCCCATCATTGAACTCGTGTAGACATATACTTTTACACATGGGACAAACTTTTTTATCTTTTATTTATTATTATTATGTTGGTTCTTTATTTGGCTAAATGATAATTCCGGTGAATTTTTTTAGGCCTCCTTAGGTATGATATAATTTGTTTTGAGCAGAAAAGTTTCTTCTCTGACATTTGCTTCAAATCTGGATATCTGTACTGTCCCTGAGCAAAAAGAAAAGAAAAAGGAAACTTTCTCAAAAGCATTTTCCATGTAACGTTTGGAAGAAGAATACCAAACAGTGATTTCAGTTAATGTAGAACCCATTGGAATATCTTGAACTGCTTTAGTTTAGGGGAGTCTATTTAAATTCGATCGTTGACCATATTCTTTTATCTTTCCATATAGATTCCTGAAACATAGGGTTCATATCATTTCCTAGAAAAAGACACACACATCACACAGTCATAGATGCATGAATAGTGTAGCTTGATGAGCTATGGTTCTTGCTGGAATTTCAGAAAAGATTGTATTTGGTGATCTTGTATGACTCAGGTCTGGGATACCCGACAGCGCTCTTGCTGTAATTCTTTTGATGCTCATGAGGAATATATTTCAGATTTGACCTTTGCTTCTGATTCAATGAAACTGTTAGGAACAAGGTAAACAATAGCCTGTCTCTCTGTAATAAATAGTTTTAGATAATCTATGGTGATGTTTGAATGCTTTTACATGAAGCTTTCATGAATTTGTTTTTCATGAAGAAAAGTTTCTACGTACAAAGCATCCTTTTTGATGATAACACACATAATTGTATTTTTTTAGGTTCTTTTTGTATTTTATTTGTTTTCCTTTTATTTCAGTGGTGATGGAACTTTATCTGTTTGCAATCTTCGAAGCAACAAGGTATTGTGTCTAGTCGTTGGCTTGGTTATTCTTGTGTTTTATCTTTTGCATGCAGCTTGTAGCTTGGTTTTCTTGTGTCTTTTCTTTCGGTGCAGTTTGCATTTTATATGTTTATTATAATAACCTATGCTCTTATAAGTTTCATCCATCTTCTCTATCCCTATTCTAGATCCAAACCCAATCCGAGTTCTCGGAAGATGAGCTACTCTCTGTGGTGATTATGAAGGTACGAGTATATCTTGTTAATTTTGATTTTCAGTTTCATATTTCAGTTCAATGCTGCTTGTCTGTCTTCTCCCCCCATGCTCCCTCTTTTTTTTTTTTTGAGTGGTGAGGGGATTGTGATTTGTGACATGATTGTTTCTCCGGTGGGATTGTTTCTCCTCTAGGGAATTGTCATTAAGGTTTCACTTTTTTTATAAAATGATCATTCGCCTATTATAAAATGATTTTTCTTCACTATATTTTGCTGCCAGAATGGTCGAAAAGTAATATGCGGGACTCAGACTGGGACATTGTTATTGTATTCTTGGGGATTTTTCAGGGATTGCAGGTATAATATGGTTACTACTATTTTGGTTGCTCTGAGTCAATCTATTGTAGACAAGATTTTATTTTCTAAATTGTACCAGTGCACTGCACGGTCAACTTGTCTTTTATTGTATTCTTTCTTGCTGGGGAACCTAATGTACACTAATTTTTCAGTGATCGCTTTATTGATCTATCTCCGAACTCTGTTGATGCTTTGTTGAAGGTGAGCGTTTATTGTTCTGAAATTAAGAAGATAAAGAGTTTTGAATTATTGTCTAGAAAACTGATGCATTTTCATTTTCTTTCCTTCCTGACATAAAGCTTGATGAAGATAGGGTAATAACTGGATGTGAGAATGGACTGATCAGGTTAAGTATCTTCTACGTCGATGGTATAATCCACCTTAATTTGCTTATCAAACTTACAAGTTTGACTTCTTTGAGATTTATTTTCTCCTATTCTGCTGTTTAGCTTGGTTGGCATATTGCCCAACAGAATCATTCAGCCAATTGCAGAACATTCAGAGTATCCTGTTGAGCGTCTGGGTATGGCTAAAGCAAGACACTTGCCGTTTGTTATGCAGAACTTGCTTACTTTTCCTGTCCCCCTCTTTCTCTCTCTCAAAGACTTGATCGAGAAAAATCCTGTGCAATTATTCGTTTATATATGCTTCTTACTTGTGGAATAACTGATGTTGCAGCTTTTTCGCATGACAGAAAGTATCTTGGCAGTATATCACATGACATGACATTAAAGGTGGTCATCTGTATTCCTTTCAGATGCTAGTAATGCATGAAGTGGCTTGTATCCTACATTTTCCAATAGATTCTTAATACTCGTTTACTATTTGGTGCTCAGTTGTTTGATCTGGAGGAGTTGCTTCAAGATTGTGCGAATACAAGGAGTCATTCAGCTGTTGTGGATGGTGGCAGTAGTAGTGATAGTGAAGGGATGGATGTCGATGACAATCTTCCCAAACCTTCCAACAGAGTAAAAGGTATCATTCAGAATTCAATTATGGATATCATTTGATTGTTACACCTGAATGCACTTGTTTAGTTTCAAAAGTTCTGATATCTCGAAGTCCCTGTGTGACATCATCTAAGCTAAAGAGACAAGGAATTTACAGTGTTTTATCTAGTAGATGTCAGTAGTGAAATAAGACAGGAACTACACATACCAAATTTTATGACTAATAAGTTCTGCAACCATCGATTGATGAAGCTTCCTCTTTATTTGGACTTTTCTGCATTTAATTCATGGGATCGACTCAGATCCTCTAATGCTTACTGTTCACTTCTCTACACCCCATGTACCCTTTGACAGGAACCAAGAGAACGAGTAAAGGACAAGACCTCAGCAACTCAAACAATTTTTTTGCTGATCTATGAGTGCTTAACTTCTGCATTACTTGCAAGATCTTAAGCCAGATATTTCTGAAGTGACGTTGTGCATGAACAATCATTTTCATTTTGATGAAAATGCAATTCTAGGAAAGCATCTTGGTGTAATTCAGGTCCTTGAAAAAGAAAGAAAAGAAAAGGAAAGGCTAGTCTTGGAGTTGCATGTGTAATTTACGTTTGTTTTGGGGAGTTGACTTCTAATTTATACCCCGCAATTATGTTAAACTCGCGATTCGTTTTTCTTCTTCTTATATTAGTAGAGCCGTGTTGGATATTTGTACAACGGGGGGAAAATTTTCACCAAAATATAACCACGGTAATATTTTCTTGTGAAGAAAAAATAAGGCTGTAAATTTTGGTTTTTCGTTTGTCCCTATAGAGTATAAAAAATAAAAAGAACTCCATTTGCTTTTGGTTGATTTCTTGCTAAGAAGTTTTATGGAATGGAGCTTGTTATTTGCACCAAATAAGCATGACGTGTTGGCATATAAAACTTTCTCATAATCGTGTTTATGGTGATTAATTTATACTTGAGTTTTATCTAAAAATATTCTTTTTTCCCAAAGTAATAAAAAAGAAAAAAGTCTCTAGTGAATATACCTATCAATTGGGCCGGTCCATCCAGATTCAGTCCCAATTAAATAGATCTTAACCTACTTGAGTCCTAATCCCCTAACATTTAAAGGGGCTAGCTTATGGATCCCAAATATTTTTAAAAAATTAACGAGTTGTAACGGTAAACGGAATAATGTCTTCGATCCATTCTCTTGAGATGTCTAGGATCCCTTCAAGTACTTTCCAATCTCGTCATCAGCTTTATCTTCCAGTGGGGAGACTTCCGCCTTTGGAGACTCCAGAGGCTTGCGTGTTCAAAGCTGACCTTCGTGGGGGGAAAGAAAAAAGAAAAGATAACAGTTGGCAAAAATCCCAAGCAGGCGTGCCATAACCAAGAAATGCTTATGACCAAAATTTCTACCCCAAATGTGAGGTGAATCTAAATGAACAAGATAATGAAACAAATCTAAGCCACGTTGGAAACTAGAGTTGACATCTGGACCAAAAAGGTACTTGTGGCTATCGATACAAGACAAGGACCAAAATCTAGTCCATTCTCTTGTTATACGTCTTCTGGCCAAGACCATGGTCGGGAAGATAAGGACAAAAATTATCAAGAAGAGGATATCCAGAGTAATTGGCTTCGAGATCGAGATTGAAATAAGTCGAGAATTGGCGGATGTGGATCCATTTGTTTGTGCAGTCTGATTCAAGATCCGGGTCTTGGGATGTGGAGGTGGTGCTCAACAGGAGGAAGACAATAGATACTGTAAGTATTGCCGACGGTGGGGGCAGTGATGGGAGGAGCATGTTGGTGGATAAGGGAGGAGATGAGTGGCGGAGAAAGAAAGCAGTGAAATTGAAATGGATCTAGATCGGGTTGCCCCTATTTGAACCCAAAAACTTCCCCCCATTTTTTTTTTAAATTTTTTTATTTTTATAAAAAAAAAAACCTAACTCTCTTTGGCCCAGGGGCTAGCCCCCTTTCTGGGTGGGCCTAACCCATTAAAGCCCACATGTAAATGGATTAATTCGGTCCAACCCATCTATATAGGGGGGTCCTGAGACCCCCATAAACCCTAACCCAAGTTGACAGCTCTACTAGTGAATATTCATATTATAGATATTCTAAAGATTTAGCTGGACTGAAATGGCTTCATCGTATATTTGTTCGATAGATTAATGGTTACTTAAATAACTATACTGAAATGGCTTCATCTTATATTTGTTTGATAGATTAATGGTAACTTAAATTGCTATAAGTGGAGAATTGGTAGATTAATGGTCACAGGGCATCTCCAATGGGCATGCAAAAAGGGATACATCAGAAGAGAGAAATAATGAGGGAGAGAGTGAACCTTTCGGACATCTCCAATGGGGATGTCAAAGGAGATGCCTATGGCTGACTAGGAGAGAGAGGGGGAGAAAATCATTGGAGATGGTGAAAAGATGGGATGCACAAATGATATAGGGAGAGAGGAGAGAGAATCGGTGCGAAAATAAGTACCGATGAAAGTGAATGAAAATGCTGGTAAAAGTGAAAGTAATAAAGAAAGTATGAGTCTCAATAGATTTTCTTTTTTTTTTAGTTCAAATAATTTAATTACTCCAATGGACATCCCACAAATTTGATTTTAGTGACTTCAATGGTAATGACTAAACATTTTCTTTGTATAAGAAAATTGCAGCTTTGTATAATGAATATTGTGGAAGAAATGGTGGAGAGTCCAAAACATGAAAATAGTGGAAGGATGAATGAGATATGAATGGGACGAACTTTGATTTTGAATATGAAACCACGGATGGACAAAATACCTCAACTGAAGTAGATGTGAATCATAGGCCTCTATCGCATTTTACAGAAATTCTACAAACCAACGCTAGTCTTCATTTTTAATCTACAAATTCTGATCTATGGCATTTTTTTTTTTTTTTTAATGAGTAAGAAAACAGTTGGATTGAAATGCTCTTTAAAAATTAACATGTGCCGGTCACGTGATCTGTTCCGCCGTGAGAGTGGCTGTAAATTGGTAGTTTGGAACATTTCAGCTACTTGTAAAAAACTTGAGGAATAATTATGGTTGAAAAAAAAACATTTGAGACCGAACTATATTTTAACCCAAACTCGTGGGGCCAAATAGGTTAAAAGCCCATAAATCAAAAATTAGTGAAGTTTTATAACTAATTAAATATTATCTTTATCATTTTTTTTTCCTGAGAAAACAAAACAAAAAAAAAAAAAAACAGAGAATCGAATTTATTGGAATAATTTTATACTTTTTAGTCAAAATTAGAAAATATAATGAACAAAAGGACTTTTTCTGAAATTTAAATTGTTATTAATATTTAAAAGGTTTTTTAAAAAATTTTTTTTTATCCCCTATACCCATCCCCTCAAGGATCAACAGCGGCACCCCTCCTACAGTGTCTCTTACTCAAGACCTTCGGGCAATTAGTATTGGTGTTTATTATTAAACTAGCAAGACTTGACATTTATGTAATTACCAGCAAAAATCCTAAACTTTCACACTTTATCCAAATATATAACTATAAACTTTAAAATGATCTTATCATAAGATAAGATCAAACATTAAAAAGTTGCGTAGCCACTCCCCTTCATCCAAATAATCGGCTAATCCACTAATGCACAAGGGTGTTTTTATCATTTGCAAACCTTTTCTACTTAAGTCTTCTTATTTTTCTTTCTTCAATTCACATCTATCCCTTTTTTTTTCTTTCCATTTAAAATATTTAAATTAATATTCCTAAATGCATAAATAAATCTTCTAATTATAAGCTATATCCCCAGTCTTCTACTAACAAGAGTTGCTTTAAGGTGACATTTTTAGTGGTGCATTATAACCACTATTTCATTTCGTTAAAAGTTCAATTCTAGGAATTTATGTATGCATGTGCTGACTTCTACTTTTATTCCTGGGTGTAATTCAGGTCCTAAAAAGAATCGAAAAGCTAGTCATCAAAGGCTGAACTGTGCCTCCTGATCATAACTGGACATGTAATTTACTTTATACTAGTATTTGTTTTTGAGGAGTTATTTCTATCTATTAGCAATGTCTGATGAACTCTTTATTTTTTTCTCTCTTATAACAGCTTTTGAATTTGTTTGGAAAAAAACTAATTTTAACAGAAGTGTTTGGATTTTTTTTTTTTTTGTTTGTAAGGAAATATAATATAATAATAAATCTTTTGATTCTTTTCAAGTAAAATATTTAATTTGACTTTTCACATGAATGGACTCATTTTGTGAAGTATGTGACTTCATTTTATGCCCAATGAATATAATTCTTGATAAATTATGAAACTACTGTAGTTTTTGTTATTGTTTAATGATTTTTTATGTATGTTTAACCTAAACTATTCTTTTATATTTAAATTAGCAATCTTTTTTCTCACAGACCTTTTACAATAAAATATTTGAAAAAATATTTTTTGCCATTTCATTATTGATGTGTTTTTTCATAGGCATATTTTAGGAGAACAAGAATTTTAACTTAATATTGGTAAAATGGTCACAAATGAGTTAAGATTAGATAAGTATTTTTTTCATGTAAATATTTTCCTTCCTTTTTTTTGGACAAAACTAATGAATATACTATTGAAAAAATGACATATATCTCATTATGTACATTAGAAGCTCTATTTCTTCAAAATTCTTATATATATA
>JAOXNR010000001.1:17077380-17109571 GCA_028571225.1 Parsonsia alboflavescens | reverse complement strand
TTTTTTTTTTTTTTTTTTTGAATCTCTCCAGTGAAACGACGTTGTTTCACTGGTTTTAGAAGAAAAAAAAAGGAAAAAAAGGGAACAATCCAAAGCAGAGTAGAGAGCTCCCCACTGAATAGCCACTGACGTCATCGAAAAGCACCCCCCAGCACTATAGTTGCCATCGGGACGGCCACTGACACACCTACACACCTTCTCGCTGCAGCTCTCTCCATCAATGGTCTTCCCCAGCACTAATTTGGTTTGCCGTGCCATCGATCTCTAGATTTGCATTTCTTTATTTTTTATTTCCAAAACCACACAGCACCCCCCCACAACTATTGTATCCTACACCATCAACAAGCTTCGCCTTTGCTGCGTCGTCCCATGCCGTCTTCTACACCATCAGCAACCTTCGCCTCTTCTTTCCTCGATCTCTCTATGCCTTCAACGTTCTTCACCTTTTTTTTTTTTCAATAACAGTGAAACAACGAGATTTCACAAAAAAAAAAAAAAGAAATAGACCAATGTTGTTTCACCATGCTGCACACAGTATAGGCGCACATTGTAACAATCTCATATACATATATATATATATATATATTTATTTATTTATTTATAAAAATTCATATACAAATACTGAAATTTCTTTGGAAACTGTTCAAATCTTTCCATCACAAAAAAATTAGCAATGTGATACAATGTGTAAATACTTCAGGAATGACAAGAAAAATATTCCTAATCTCCTGGCTAGGGATGATAGGAATGACAAGAAAAATGTTCCTGATCTTTTGGCTAGGGATGATAGCAATCACAAAGGCACTTTTGTGCTATTTTTATTCATTTTTTTGTTTTCATACACTTGTTTCCTGTAAAGGCGATACAAGCCGTAATGGATCAAGATCTCTAGGCTTTTGTGTACACATGTCCTTTCTGTGGAATACCTTTCTCATTTTGAATAGATTAATAACCCAGTGAATAATAAAGATAACTCTAACATCATATATAAGTGTTTTGGTAGATTTCATATGATATTTTGAGCTTGCAATTAAGAGATCACGAACCCCTCCCTCATTTAGATCTGGTAAGGATGCCAATCTTAAAATGGAGGGATGTGGTTGACCTTTTTTTTTTTTGATAAAAATGTCAGAAACAAGATTAGACTAATCTTGAAAGCCTTCTCCAGATATGCCGATCAATTAAGGGTTGTGAAGACAAATGTATCAAATTAAGGATAGTAGAGGAAATTAAAAGCTTATTAATTTACTTGTCTCTCTAATCACCACTCGACCACGTATACATATAGGCAGCATAAAATTCATCAATAACCCTACAAGAAAGGCATTACATTGGAGGTTTGATGCAGATTATGATGGAACACACATTGATCAGTAAAAGCTACCCGAAAAGTCTACAGAGCATGGTACGTAGTACAATATTCTCTCTCACCTTCACTCATTTGATGCTCTATGCAACCTAAGTTTGCTTTATTTATTTATTTTCTCTCAAATCACAACCCACAAAATACATTTATATATAATATTTAACGAGCGATACGTTTGTAAGTTAGAGAGTGCTATAGATTAGACAGAGAGGCAGACATGGGTAGAGATTTGAAATGTCTTTACTTGATTATAATTTAATCTAAGAAAAGAACCATTAAGGGAATGGATACTCTAAGACATATATAGAAATAAGAGAATTTGGAATGTCACTAGAAATCTCGGGGTGAGTTGTACATCATTCATCATAGTTGCACTAAAGGGATTTGGCTATCTAGAGAGAAAGGATCGATACAGTCTCCAGTACTGAATGAACTTTCCAGAATGTACATGGAAATCAAGATAAATCAAGCTCGTTTGATGCTTATTCATCGCACAATGGAGGGATTGTTTCCTGTCTGTAGCCATCGCCACCTCAAAGCTTTAATTTTTCTTTGAAGCAGAATTCAGACTAGAATGGATTTGCCAAAATCATAGAGGTAAGACATGCTAAAATGTGATAAGCTTCTTCTTTATCTAAAACACATCATAATTTAATTTTAAATAAAAGAAATGGGTTCTCAAAGAAAACTCTGTGAATTGAAAGCGAGTATTTGATCTCTTGCAGAATATGGGTTTTGTTAAGAATTTTAATAGAATAAATAAATTAAGGGGTTAATCAAATGGCAAGTGGAGGACAAACTAAATTGACAATTAGTGGTGAGGATTGTACATTTACATCAGGAAGCCTTCATCGAATAAAAAATTCTGTTGTTGTAGAACAATAACCATCATTCTTTGGTCCAACCAAATAAACATCTTCCACTAGTTAATTAGATTATTTCACAAGGAATGAAAACATTTCTATCTCACAAGGAAAATAAAAGAAGTAGAGAAAGAAAACATTATTGCATTACTCAGAATACTTTGGTCCAACTAAATAAACATCTTTCTCACTACATGAGACAAATAACATTATATCATCATAATGTAACCCAATTTGTTTAATACCTTTGGTCAATCAATCCACCAAAGCCTTCAACATCTTTGTATTGTTCTCCACAACAAAAATAACATTACCTGGACTTTCAACATCGTAATCCAAGCCCTGAGGAAATCTTTGTCCATCACCATTCCTCATAGCTATTCCATTCAAACTACTGTAGACATAAATTGAAGATCCTAAACTACCTTTGGCTGCAATAGTTGCAATATCGGACCATATAATTTTTAGTACAACAAATCATTTGGTTTCTTCTTCGTTTTTTTGCCTTGTTTATATATAAATGAAGGGCAGCATTATTTCATTGATGTCAATGGATTCTATTATGAATTCCTAATTTGTATCTAACAAAATAATTTTATAATCGACAAACAATGTCATATATAAATATATTTTAATATAATTATATGTTAAGTCCATATATAGTCATGTTTGAAATCTCCTCTTAAATCAGACGAAACTTGTGCATGCACCTCACCTGCCTAGAGTCTACAAGGAAGACTTAATTATTGAGGAGAAAGGTCAAAGTCACAACTTACATTATAAATGTCTCATTTTCCAATCACTAAACTACATTTTTGAGTGCTCAACTTATATTATTGAATGTACATACACTTTTCTATATATTTTGTATATATCAAATTTAAAGATAATGCAATACAATTAAAAACAACATGTCAAAAGGTTTTTTTAAAAAAAATTTTTATAAGTAAAATGTGGGAAAAGAAAGATCATAATTTCACAAAAATACTTTTTTATTTGAAAATTACTAAGGGCATGAAATAGGTATTATAATTATTATTATTATAGTTTGAGGAATAAATAGGCATCTCATTAGGAATCTTTTATATAAAAGAAGAGAACAAATCAACAAGAACTCACGAAAATTAAAATTTGCATTTTTCAAACATGCTATATATTTTTGTAGAAACTTTAGATATCAAAGAGAGAAAAAATTCCATCTAGATCTAATGAACCTAGTCTGTCATATTCAATAAACATAATTTTTAATAATTGTTAAAAAAAAAATGAACAATAAAACTTTTTATATTCGATTAATTATTAAAATAAAAAAACTTTTATTAATTTTTTAAAATTATTTAAATCTATCATATCTATTTAAGGTAGACTCACTAAAATAAAAAATCACAGCTATCTAATAAAACTTTATAGGAAAAAAAAGAAAATTCACGTTAAAT
This sequence comes from Parsonsia alboflavescens, assembly GCA_028571225.1. Classification (NCBI taxonomy): domain Eukaryota; kingdom Viridiplantae; phylum Streptophyta; class Magnoliopsida; order Gentianales; family Apocynaceae; genus Parsonsia; species Parsonsia alboflavescens. The sequence continues at coordinate 17,105,906 of JAOXNR010000001.1, read as the reverse complement.
AAAAAGCCACATAAGATGATTCATAATCATTTCAAAAGAAAAAATACATTAATTTGAATAGTTACTCTTGTCAATTAAAATAATGATTTATTATTATCTAGTTGAACTTGAAAGTTTTAATATTTTATCATGATTGAGAGTTAATAATCCATTATTCAGTGCAAACAAATTTCAGTCCAGGATTGAGACACTCCAAACAATTTGGGATTCAATTTCATATTCATAGATTTTATTGTCAGATGGGCATTTAGTTTCTTGGAAAACGTAAAAGCCCGTAGTCATTATCCAAGAATGCACTCATAATTGACTCAACCCAAGAAGGTATTGATAAGCTTCAAGAGACTTGATCTCCACATTCAAAGCTCCATCTAGAAATCTCCGAATGGACTGGGCATTTAGTTTCTAATTTTTCTATTCTGGGACAATTTGCAATGAAAGTGGGGTATCCAAACACAGCAATCTTTGTATCTTGTGGTCAACAACTGCAAGAACTCTCCTACTTGTCCCCCACTACAGCTGACCTGATAATAGTGCTCTTCCACTCTTGATTTCATAAGAAACTAAGTTTGCAAGACCTCACCTTTAGGTCTCCTCCAGAGTACTGAGGTTCCGATTCATTTATGACTAAAAATTGTAGGTAAACCTTTATAGATATGAACAATGAGATTCTTGGTAGTACAATAATTTACGTGAACGCAGCATGTCCAATAAGAAGAAAAATGGCGAACTGAACAAAATAAACAATCGAAATCTTGGTAAAATAGGGGCAATAAACCGTACCTTTACATCAATCCACCCATCGAGAACTCCAGGATAATTTAAGGGGTCTATTCATTCAACTGCAGCAGACTCTATTCTTGCTTCTACACTATCTCTAAGATCGAAACCAGGCCTCGAGGGGAAAATAAATATAGTAGATGCAGCCACAGAGGGATGCACAACAGCTGAATACCTCACTGATGTTACAGTAGCTCTGGGAAGTTGTTGTGAACCTGAGACTAAAGGGACAAGTCTGAAACTCAAAATCTTCTCAGATTTGGGTAGAACAGATATTGTGTCATCGTGAGGGCCAGACAACACAAAACTCTGTGAATCTGCAAGCGAGTATTTGATCTCTTGCAGCATATGAGTTCGGTTAAGAATTTTAATGGAATAGGTGAAGGGGTTCCCCAGAATGGCATGTGGAGGACAGACCAAATTGACAATTAGTGGTGAGGATTCTACGTTTACATCAGGAAGCCTCTGTTTTATCAAAAATTCTGTTGCTGTAGAACAATAACCAGATTGGTCCCCGTGCCCCAAATCTCTCTTGCATCTCAAAATGATGGTCCCTATAGTTAGCTTCGATACATTTACCTCAGGGATGACAAGAAAAATCTTCTTGAACTCCTCTCCTGGTGCAAGAGGTGCAGGTTTCATGAAGTCCTCATCCTTTTGTCTTACCGTGCAAGCCCCATCAGTCTCTTTCTCAATATACATTGACAGCAACTGCAACGGCACCTCTGTGCTATTCTTTGCAGTAACAATAAGTATGCTTGTTTCCTTTAAAGGCAGTATGGGTAATGGATCAGGATCTTTTGTTGTCTTTACCATTGATGGTAAAAGCGGGTCCCATCGAAATGGTAACATATAACTATGGTTGATCGTCAAGGAAATCTTGCCCTCAATCTGCAGGCTTTTGTGTACATGCACTTTCTGTGAAATACCTTCAGTGACTTGAGGAGTATAACCCAAAGAGACATAAAGCATGACAGGTTTTGGTCGATTCCATTTAATTTCCAGCTTGCAAGACCATGAATTCCCCTCGCTTAGAATTGGTACAGATACCAATCCAAAAGAGGGCTGAACCTTTTTGATACTGTCAGAACCAGGATCAGACTGATCTTGAAAGTCTTGCCCTGATATGCCCACAAGTTCCACATGAAGATTTTCAGCCGAAAATGGTTCTACTTCCCTAGGGCTGAGCAATCCTCCACCTCTTGTATCCACCAGGTTAATCTTCAACTCTCCAGAATGGACTGGATGGCAATTAGAGGTGATGGTCACATGTACAATAAAGTTTTCCCCGACTAATGCAGGACCAGCAGAACCCAATTTCAGATCCACTTGGGGATCTGGTTCCTCAACCTGAATGGCTTTCTGACCAGAGAATGCCAGACCAGGATCCTTTGTTGGTATAGCTTCCACTCGGTCTTCAAACTTCCAGAGTGGTAAATCATTCATCGAGGCAGGGCTTTCTGCTCTACAACAAATGGTGAAGTGGGGACCTATTCTTGCAATGACGTATATGCACTCAAGCTTACCACTTTGTTCTGCAACAAGCCAAAAGGGAATCTTGTGTGAGTAAAATTCACAAATAAAACTGAAAGCAATAATGGAATTACACAAACTAGAAAATATTCACACTGAGAAAGCAATTGATCTTATATCTGTATTTTTTGAAGGGGAATGTTTTCTTTTGTTACCCTTTTTCCGTTTATCAGAGACCCCTTTTTTTCTTCTTTTTGGGGGGTTCTAGGAGAAGGGAGGTGAATTGGGTGCCTTATCAGCAATTATGAGATCAATTCAAGAAAAATAAATGCACAATTGTGATTACAACAGTTTGCAGGCAGAAGAGGTCTGTCCATGGTTAACCAGAGCTACTGAGATAAGGAGTGTGCACAAAAATTAATAGTTTATCATGTCATTGACGGAGCAGCAAATGTAAATGCCAATGCAATACCTGATGCTGCCAAAAAATGTTGAAGTATTAAACAAGCACTTAGAAACCAAAGATTAAACCACTATGGGGAATACATGTGTTAGGCTAGGAGATCCCCCATCTTAAAGGATACTGACTCGTAAAAATAAAAACATTATCCTAATGAATGCAAAATTATATGATGGAAATCAATAAAATCAGTTGTCTAAGATCAATAATTGTTCTAATGAGATCTGAAGTAGATTAATAGATTTTTACGTATAGTAGAACAGGTGCAAAAGAATTCTAGAAGGCACTGATTAGGTCAAATGGTGTACAATCAAAAGTTTTAAATCAGATTAAACATGTCAAGAAATTCACAATTGGTTTATTTTTCATATATTGATGTTCTATCTTTCAAAAGAAATTAAGAGTCCTGAACTCTCTACAACTATTCCCAAATAAACTTAACCTGGAATGGTCTTAGTTTTGCTAAAGGACAATAATTTAAATGAACCAAAATAAATTTTGAAACTCCAGAATCAGTCATATTTTCTTAAGAATATCAGTCAATCAGCATTCACTTAAAGGAGGTTTAAATTGATTCAAACAACCAAGCAACATGAACAACAGTCTGATGAATGACTTTCAACAGCAACAAAGGAAAAGGTGATTTTTATTAACTTACCAGATTTTATCTCATATGTCAACCGTAGCCATCTGTTTGTAATAATTTCCAGGGAAGGAGCCGTCTCCACCCGGTGACCAGGTTGTACATTGGAAATTGCAGCTAACTGGGGCCTCTGACCATTTACAATAATGAAATTACACTCGGTTTGATTAAATTGGATCTCCAACTGATCAATTTCAACATTCCGTGGCAGCTGTGTTAGAAGTGAAATTGTAATCATTGTGGACATACCAGGCTTAACTATTTGTTCATGAAAAGCAACCGAAGCAAGAAGTACTATTCTAAGGGCACTGACAAGATCAATCTCAAAATAAAGAGGATGATTATTAGTAACTCTAAGCTGGTCGTTCTCTTCATTCAAAGCAAATCCTAATTCTCCTCTAACAACTCCAAACACCTCCTTGTGTATCATTATCCTTTGAGAAAGACTGGGAGGCCCAGCAGGACCACAATCCTTAAAAACATGGGCACGGGCATTATTTGATACAGGTAGTGCAGCCATTTCAAGTGAATGCTCAACAAAATCTTTCACGGAACCAATTTTCCTCGTGCACTCTCTAAGGTAACCTAAGACCTCCCACAGTAATGTTACCCAGCCCTCTTGTCTATAAAGATTTGCGATGTTGTCAAAAATCTGTTTCGCATCATTGAATTCATTTAAAGTGAAATATTCTTTACCCAACTGTAATGCACAATATGACGCCATCCGCAAGGTCTTACTTTTGCTGTATGTTTCAAAAGATTTCTTAAAGAGAGCAATAATTTCAAAAGAATCCTGAAACCTCTTCCCCTCAGCTAGAGAATGATGCACAAACTCTGCATCCGTAAGTCTGCAAAAGCACATTCAAATACAAATGACATATTAAAGAACAGTGGTGATGAAGGGAAAAGACCTTGTAATTACTTTGTCGTACTGTCAAAAGAAATGATAGCAAAGAAGCCAAACTCACGGTAGCATAGTAAGTGACTCCCTGTTCTCAAGTAATTTAACAAACTGACCAACATAAGTAGAAGCAATCACAGATTCCCCATTCTCATCAATCTCACAAGCATTTTCTGATATTGATAATGCAAGTTCCAGACACAAGCTTTTCTCCTTCAAATGTTGTGCTGCTGCCTGTTTCACAATAATTTTTTATAAAAACTCAGAAATTAATACGATTACCAAGATCATATTGGTTAGTGTCTGCAAGACATCAAGACCAAGCTGCAGATTGGCATGACAGTCCACTGCCTGTATCCTGTCCTGAAGAAAATTGAAAACTTAAATGGAGTTAATGACCTGATAATAATAAGCTGAAGAAAATTCAAACTCAGTCAGTTTGTCAGAGGTGCTCAAAACAGAAGATGAAACACTCTGAAGAGCAGAGGAGCTTGATTCCAAAAGTTCTGCAAACACCAAAAATTGTCTGCTTAACCACTCCCAATGAAGAAAATTAACATCTGGTTCTCCCACAAGGCTCCTATATGCATCAATGTGTCGGCGGAACCACATGATTGCTTCAGCAATTTTCCCGCCATGCAAAAGTAGTGTTGATATCTTAAAATGCAATTGCTCAGCAACAATCTTGATCTCAACTAAACGTTGAATTGGGGGTAATCTTGTAGATGTTCCAACCATCTTCACAGAAATATAATAAGAGGAATATTAAAAGCAATATAACATAGGACGTAATGTTCTTTGATATATACATCATGAATATCCAATGCAATTTCATCCTAAGGTAAATCACATATTGCACGGTAGAAACAACTCAAAAGGGCTTTATCTCATAAGGCCAACCAAAGGGAAATGCAAATGCAATATCTTGTCAAGCTTGATGAAGGAAAAACATATGTACCCACACCTATGTGGTTAGAAAAAAAACCAGAAAATTGAATGGGAATGTCAAGTATTCAGACTTAATTTCCTACACATTGAGAGAGATAAAAGATGCTAATAAACCTTTTATGCAGTTCTCCACTAATGAAAAGTCAACTAAATCTCAGACAAGGCCTTAAAAAATTGTTGGAATGCAAATTTCATGCAATGCTGTGCAGTTTGCAGCAAGGACACAATAAGATCTGCAAAGGTGCAGTGTTTAAAAAAAAAAATCTAGGACATCCATGCAAGGTATTATGAGTAATGGGATCGCAAACTGTGGTTAAACCAATAAATTATTGGGAGGAGAGATTAAAATTTAGACAGAAGGAAGGCTGGAACATGATTTATATTTTTTCCTTCTTAGAGATCAAGAGAAGAGTACCTTAACTTTCCAACAAATTCACAGTACGATATTGAGTCTCAACTAAAAAACAGAAGATGAACTGAAGATTTTTCTTTTTCTAAGATCATAAACTGCAGGTGTTTATCAAACTCAAAAATTCCTATGCAAATATATTGATTGATAATTCAAGACTTCTAAACCCTTTATTTCAGCATCTATGCTACAGTCTATCATGCTTAACACATAAACATATAACATGAATTAATGCAGTGGCATCTTCAAATGGTTCAAGTGGTGAACAATCAATAGAAACACTAAACCTTGTGTGCTCCTTTACTGTACAAGAGCTGTGCTGTGCTATGTAAATACTGATTTTTCACTAATCAAGTAAAACTTTATTGATCAAAGGAGTATAATAATATGTTTAAAGTTCCTTCCTGGATTTGTAATGAAAATCAATAACCTCTCGTAAAGTATTGTAGGCATCCTCATATGACCGCAAAGCCTCAACCCAATCTCTACGAAACTCTGCACACACAGCAACCTAGAGATTTGGAGGATCAGCATAAATCATGAGACAAAGAAAAATACGGAAAAAGGGAGATGAAACAAATAAATAATTAAGGGCCTCTCTTTGCCATTATAAAACAATCTTTGATGCATAATACATGAAATAATTGACTCAATCTACGTGCATAAATAAATCAATCTTTTTGCCATTATTGATGGGAAAAATATTCTTAATGATAATGGAACGTTGAGAGGGACAATGTCAAAAACCTTAACTAGAAAAATCAGAAATATGTCTACCTTGCCAATCAAATACTCCCTTCGTCAAGAATTGAATGTTCCATTTTGATTTGCACAAATTTTAAGAAAATTAGTTGACTTAGTTCATTTTACATTTAACAATATCAATTTCTTAAGAAAATTTTACTAATTTAGGAAATGGAACATTCATTTTCGGATAACTCATAATAAAAATGTGGACATTTAATTCCGCATGGAGGGAGTAATATTTAAGAGATAATACTTCCTCCTCTCGATCAGTAGTTCATAACTAGCCAGACATAGAACTTCCATTATGATCATGGCATGTTTCTACCAAGGAAGCTTTCCAATTTTAATCACTCCTATCTCCTTTCCAGTTCAGCTAAGAATATGTTTCTCCTTCTAATTATGTTGATACATAAACTTTCAAATATGTAACTTCAAAGTTAATCAAATGACAAAGTTAGTCTTTTGGTACTGGAAAGACAACAAATAAATAACAACATGGGGTTCAATCCTAGTATGTGATATTATCAGGATTGAAATCCAGATTAGTTACCAAAAGATGAGTTGGAAAGTAACAAATATTACTCCAGAAACAAAATATAGATCCTGAACACAGGTAATATAACAGCCTTACTTTGAAAGAGTAACGAATTTGTAACTCAGTTGAATTGAAATTCTTCTTTTCAAGGCGAGCTTTAACTTGTCGTCCTTCATCTCTGTAATATATATTTGCAACTTCCGCTAAAGTGTTCCGAAGTCTGCAGGTGGACTTCTATTTAAGGAATCAATATAAAACAAAAACCATGTGGAGAAACAAAATACTAGAGTTATCAATGAATGATTGACATGCCTGTTTAGGGATTGTTTGAGTTCTAATGGATCATTAGAAGTGAAGATAATTATGTACTTCGAATCTAGTTCAGCTCGCTTTTTAAGAGCAGTCATTCGATCTTCACTAATATCATCTGCATTAGACAATTAGCATATGTAGTTAAAAGTGTAAAATCCGATCTCCCCCCTGCTCTCATTCATAGTTTAAACACAGAAAATAACTGGCATTTCTACAGAGTCAAGCTCCAATCTAGTGCTCAATCTGATTAAACTAAACGGTTATAAATAAACATCTACAGTATTTCTGTTTCTAGCCATCACAGTGTAAGAACAGTTTTCGGCACCAGTTCCAAATAACTTTCTGTGGTAGCAGTACTTGAACATAGCTTTAGATGATAGTAAAGCAACATAGGGTACAAAAAATAAATCCAGGATAAGCTGATACAAAACATGAAATAGTCCAGCAATACAAGAATATGTATTTCAGTTACAGCAAACCTACAACCTGCAACTAATGCATCCCAGAATAAAATGATCTCAAACATGATAAGTTTACATGATGGAAAATTTTTGTTCATTTATTAAAAAATACTACATTTTCCATCAGAAGTAGTCAAACCCAATATGTTTGTGCTTCCATCAATTTGTAGCCACGAGAAACATTGCTACCCATGATGCAGCAAATCTTAGCACAAGATTAGTATAACCACATTACGTATGGACATCATGTGCAAAGTCTTCAGTAGCCCACACAAAGTCATAAACATGCTTCATGATATACTGAGTTCAAGCATCAAAATCATACCTTTCGAGTTCGTTGGAGCAACCACCACCACTACCAATCTGATATTCCTTCCTTTTATCACTCCTCTGTCCAATATTGAATAAATCAAATAAGCAGTTAACATACATGTAAATAACAGATTGCACCTCCTATTCGTCCACTATAGACATACGACCAAAAGAAAATGAAGTGAAGTAAATAAATAGAATATATTAAGAAGGAGAGAACTATACTTGAGGTTTTCCAGGTCAGTGCAGACCTGGAGCCATTGAGCAGGATCACCCGAAACGTGATCAGAGCTGAACAACGAGGCCACAACCGCAGGTACTGTAGTCCGGTGCTTGGAAAGCCAGTCCCTTTTCAAAATACCACCGATTGATCGACCTGGAGGATGATTTTCCTTGACGACCCTAGCGAACAATGAGATCTTGGAGAAATCCGGCAATGCGAGAGCATTTATAGGAGGCTGTTCCGCATGAAGGTGAGCGGTGATACTAGTGTGAAGCTCCGGACACCCCACAAGAGCAGCCAAAGCTACCGGCGGGGTACGCAGCTCTTCTGGGTACTCTTCCATGAATTGGAACAGGGGTTTTTCCCAATTGCAGGGATGATGATGTGGTGCTGAGGAAACTGGAGACACAGTGTTCCCGTTTGGGGGTTTTAGTGGACTCGTGTGAGTTGACTCGGTTTGTGTAGGAAATGTTGAGGATTTTGGATCTTGGCCCGCAAATTGACTCATAATCCATACTCATCAAGGCCCATCAGCCCAATGTAGATAATTACTAGTAATAAATTAGTAAATTATACTTCCTCCCTCCATTTCTTTTTAAAAATCATTTTTTAAAAAAATTATCTCAAAATAAAAATTGTTTTGTTTTTTCAAAAAGTCTGTTTAGTCCTTTTCTCCCTTCCACAAGAGCATTTAATATAAAAATTTCAATCTTACAATTCTAATCATATTAAATATTATTATTAAATTCATATAAACATTACTTAATACAACAGATATTTTAGTCCAATAGAAATATTAATTAGATAAACAATCATTACCCCGATTTATGTTTCAAAACCTTAAATGACTTTTAAAAAGAAAGGGAAGGAGTATATAGTATTATAAAAATTTTAATTGAAAGATTTCGAAAAGTATATTGAAATTGGCTAATTAGTTCAGAGTACAATTCTTTTCATTCTAACATAGAAAATAGGTTAAGGAGTACCTGTAGCCAACCAAATAAAAATTACAACAAAATTAAAGTAGAACCTCATACTTTTGAAACCTATTTTCTATGTCAAACCAAATCTCAACAATCTGTACTCTTATTTTAAAATTTTATTTTTAAAATATTTTTTCAACAGCACATTGCTAATCTGCTACACCATGGTCCATGTTGAGATAACAGAATAAAAGGAAAAAATTAATCATCTATAACTCCTTCTATCCTTGCTCATAAATCATTTGTAACAATTTTATCATTATTAAGGTAATATTTTTTTCCTCAAAATATTCCTATAAAGCATAACATTAAGGGAAAAAGAGAGAGAGGCATCAAAAAAAAAGTGAGTATTTATAAATAATCACCGGGAGTACGAAATAAAGAAAAAAATCAATAATTTATAACACAGTACAACTACAAAACAATGGTCTTTGTAAGGGCCTCCCCTCATATCGATGTCATCCAATACCCAGTAGAGACAGCTATCAAATGAAATGGAAAAGCTAAAAAGAGCTAACACAGCTCATGAAAACTAGACCTAGACTCCTCCAGAATCCTATTTTGATCCTAGTGCATTTGATTGACCAGAAACCAGCTTCCAGCAATCTGTCAACAATGGATTCGAGTAAATGCCATTTTGCCCACAAGGAATATCTGCAATGTGAACTGGAGAGTATTCCACCTCTGCTCCACATCATACAAGAGCTCCAATGCACCCTCCTCCCTCACCATAACGCTTCAATAGACCTGTTAGAGGAAAGTGAATTCAAATCAGTTGATTAGAGAGCATCAAAAATTAAATCCTGTAAAAGAATTAAAGAGTAGAAGATCAATCTAGCCCATACTTCGCTATTCAAGAAGACAGGGTGCAATAGTATGCATGGAAAGGGAACATTTTTAGCTTATCTGATGGGCCAAGTTGTTAATATAGCAACTCAGATATCTTCATCCCAGTTGTCTATCAAACGGGGAACAAAGATTTAGAACATAAGAAGCCTTATTGGTACTTCATACTTGTAGCTCCAACCAAGCACCGTTTTAATTAAGGGGCTTGTCAATGTAACTTGTTTTAAAATCCTTAAAAGTCTTTAAGAAATTAGTTTAATCAACTAGTCATCCAGTTTTGCAGGGACAACCCAGAGAGATTCAATATCCCAGTATCGTGCATGTTGATTTACTAGTATAGTAGATACTAGTTTGTCAATTTTCCTAGGAAGTCAATAGCTAAAACAATTATCCCTTATCAAAAACAAAGAGAAATAAATTATATACCTTTTGACAGCAGAAAAGTTATTTTGCAAGGTCAGAAATGAAGCCCATCATCGGGTAATGGTTATCTCAGCCCTACAACACAAGAACTAATTTCACATAAAGCTACAAGAGAAAATACATTGAAAACCTTTCAAGCTTTAAGATATATATGTGTGTGTGTCTGTAAGTTCACCTTAAGATTAAGCAATTTCATCCACCATTTAACCAGCCATTTGATCAGAACCGCTACTCTGAGTGAACTGAGTACTTGTTGGAAGAATAACCTGCAGTGGTCCAGGAGAAGGTAAAGGTATACCTACAAAAAATGACAAAAGTGATAAGAGTTCTTGAGACCATCGATAGAGAGATATCTCAGCAAAAGATATTAAGCTCTGATAAGTATTCCATTTCTGTTTCCTTCTTCTCTTGTTCTTTTTGCATAAACGTTGCAAACACAAATTACAAGACCATGAAATCTCAAAAATTAAACCCAAAAAAAAGTGCATCCAAACAAAGCATGTATACCCCCTCCTCCATTAATAAAAAAATTTTAAAAAAAGCCACACAAGAGTACAGATGGATTTTAATTTCTTTACATATTTGGGGAGATAATCCATAAATTTCTTGCACTCCTGTGAGAACCTTTCCAAACCAAATTTAACTAACGAATAGATTAAGATGCACTAGTTACCAGATTAAACACATTTTAGCATGGTCATACAAGACAACTTCAAGCCCTTCACAATCATGCTCACAGAAATTTAGCTGCACAATAAATCAACCTCTGACTAGCTAAGCAAAGACATCTATTAGAAAATATGTAGAGGAAGAGAAGTAAACCCAGAAACAGAAGATGGTATAGAACCTGGGTGATGTGGAGATTGAACTGTTGGAATAATTTCTGTGGTTGATCCACAGACAATAGGCCTGGCATATTGCAGCATAGGAGGACCTGGAATCATATAACCACGAACTGATCTATAGGGAAGGCTGGGTGGTGAATGGTGCCCCATTTGACCATACACCACTGCATTTGGGCTCACCATACCTGCCATCCCATACATCTGGAGCAAATAATAAGACACGTGAGAACCAGAAAAATCCATCTATTTAATAGAAGAAGAAAGACCAAGAATCTGGAGTTATGACCCAAATATCTCAGTTTACAAAAAATCACAGTATATCTTGAAAGAAGCAATAACCTATCTATGAAATTGAAATTAGCTTTGAATGCAACCACACCTGTGAATAAAAATATTCATGTCCATAAGCAGGGTACCTGCAAATAGAATGAAACTAATTGGATCTCTTTACATCAACTAGATGAAGAATTCATCAAGTTCCAGTTTTTTTTTTGGGAGGGGGGGGGGGGGGGAGAGGAGGAATTTGGCACTAACAAGTTTATAAAAAACAATATAATTATGGGAATTTAAATACATACATGATATATTGATGGTTTTCAGTCATACTGGTTAGAGAAATCAACTAAGAAATATCTTAAGAGCACAAGAAACCTCAAAAGCCAGAAAACTGAAAAAGAATTCTGACTGACATTTTGAGGACAGCTTACGGAAAACAAGACTACCATGAATGATAAACTTGTAATGATTCTATTTGCATATGAATCAAGATCTTTAACCAGTGCCATGATATTGGGAACTGATTAAGTAATCAGATGACAAGGAGAACAACCAGATACACAGGGCAATCTTCTCTTACAACAATGCTATTCCTTCATATAATCTTCCTATAGTAACACTGTCATATAAATGTAGGATATCATCAGCAACCTACAGCTTCAAAATTGATTTCTACGAAATGATAATCAATCTTAAACCGCAGGAGCAGAGCAATCACCGATATGGAAATGCAATTGCCATTGTCACGATACATAGTTAGCAAACTAATGGTAGAACACTACTTGAACAAGGCTAGGAGGTACATTTTTACACCAAAGCAGTTAATTAATAACTAAATTAACTTAGGAAACCCAAATGGACCTCTACAGGGCTCTTCTTTATGAGTGCAATAAATCTATATACTTTGAGGTGCTGGAGATGAATATACCAATTCAATGATAATCAGTTGTCTAGGCCACACTTAGCACCTGGAAAAGGTCAATGAAAAACATTGAATCAGATGATTCTTGATAAACTTGGAATTTCAACTCTTTATTCCTGACACAGACAATACCTACCATGCAATTAATATCATGAGTCCAGACGTTGTTGGCTCACGATCTAACCAATAAGATCTCTCCATGAAGAAAAAAAAAAAATCACCACTAAGGGGGATATTGCACAGATGACAAGGACAACAACCAGATACACTGGGCAATCTTCTCTTACAACAATGCTATTCCTTCATATAATCTTCCTATAGTATCACTGTCATATAAATGTAGGATATCATCAGTAACCTACAGCTTCAAAATTGATTTCTAGTAAATGATACTCAATCTTAAACCTCAGAAGCAGAGCAATCACCAATATGGGAATGCAATTGCCATTGTCACAATACATAGTTAGCAAACTACTGGTAGAATACTACTTAAACAAGGCCAGGAGGTGCATTTTTACACTAAAGCAGTTAATTAATATCCAAATTAACTTAAGAAAATGGACCTCTACAGGGCTCTTGTTTATGAGTGCAATAAATCTATGTACTTTGAAGTGCTGGAGATGAATATACCAATTCAAAGATAATCAGTTGTCTGGGCCACACTTAGCACCTGGAAAAGGTCAATGAAAAAACATTGAATCAGATGATTCTTTATAAAGTTGGAATTTCAAGTCGTCATTCCTGACACAGACAACACCTACTGTGCAAGGCTCACAATCTAACGAATAAGATCTCTCCATGAAGAAATAAAAATCACCTATAAGGGGGATATTGCACTCCTGGTTGATAGCCATAAGAACCTGGTGTCTGATATATTTGACCTCCCATATATTGACCCCGCGGGGCCAGCAAACTTCTCATGGGGGATGCTGACCTTGGATGTCCTGACAAACACACAAAGTAGAAAAATGTTTTAATTGCTAAAAGATAGAAATGAGAAAAAAGGTAAAACAGTAAAGAGAAGTGAAAAATTGTATCCCCTATCCTCAGAGAGAACAATGGAAAACCAACACAAATCAATGAATAAATATATACATATTAAGGAATCTCCTCAGTTTTCATTATTTTTTCCCTACTTCTGCTACAAGGAGGAGGCGGAACAGCATAAATAAACCGAAATTATATATCAGGCAAACAAAGGCAAAGAATTCTTGCTTGATGTGCATGAGTATGTATCATATTTGCCAGCTACTAATTTTTTCAGTTCACTTAATTGGCTTTATAGTTCTTGGATTGGCTTCCCCTTCATATTCCCCCCAAAGTAGGTAATTTTTCCACACTAATATGTGTGAATGTCATTAGAATCTAACTGCCACGTTTTAATTTTTAAAACCTTTACAAGGCTTCTCTTTTCTGTCCCTATAGATGAAAGCCTTGATAACATTTTTCAACATTCTCCATCCCAAGTAGTGGTAATTAAACAGTTAACACAAATGCAATGCATAATTAATATTCTCAATGGATAAAAATCAAGAACGTGGGAAGAAAGAATACCATAGGGCCATAAACGTACAGGTCGCCCAAGTGATGCCAAGTTACAATTTGCCCTCCTACCATCAATAACTGGATTTGGATTGGCACAAGCTCCCTTTGCAGCGTCTGGATCACAAAACGTCACCTAACCTCCAAACAGTGAAAACAGTCAACAACATATGACCACTAAAGTGACCAAGAAAGGCAATACGACAACAACCAAAAAGGTGGAACACCACAGAGCATAGATGATTTCTGTTATCAATCTGAAGTGAATATCTTAAGGGTAGATCTGTGGCAGGAGAAAATTGCATTGTCAGAGGTAATATGGTGTTTAGTTTTACTATAGTTCACAAATTTAACCTTGCATCATCATCACCAATGCCTTCAACACAAGACTACTGATTGTTGAGAAAGCTTGAAAAATGAGTGCGCCCTCAAATTTCATTCTTCAGCCAAATTAAATTTCTGTAACCTCTAATAATTTAATCTCTAGTGTTTGAACCTACAAAGCTTCAAAGAGTCAATTCTGGCTTGTAGATGCATTTGCATTCTTTTGATAAGGTGTGACATCAAATTTTAATACATTTCAATATGGAATCCCAATCTACCATTCATCTGCCCTATTGATATATTGGGAGGAAAACCATTGATCCTCCTGCTTAGTGGACTACAGATAATTGCTCTGTTAAGGAGGTAAGAGAAGTTTCATAAAGAACATCCTTGTAAAAGTCATTTACTCTTTTTTTCACTTTTTGAGCATTTGACACAAAATCCTTTTGACCAATTCATTTGACACTGCAGAATCTCACAGTACTAAATAAACTCACATATTTTGGAAAAGATTTCTGCTCAACTACAAAGCTTGTGGTCCTACCTAAAAGATACTGAATGAAATATGTCTAATGGAACCAAAAGCACATCTGTACTTTCCTTTTAGGTGCCATGTTAATAATACTGCTGAATTAAAATTTTCAAGTGACCTCAGTTCCAACTGTTTGCAAAAGGGTAGATTACTGCTTCTGTTCATTGAATCCCATCCCACATAGTACTGCAGTTACGATGGGATTAAAATTAGTTAACCCAAATTTTTTAACAAATAATAATAATCAGTTCCTAAGTAACAATGAACATCAAATCTTCTAGTCCGTCATAGGCGTAGGACGCAGAAAACCAAGAATCATCATACCTAAAACTGTCCCATGTTGTCTATAGAACTAGACTCAAGAAGATACTACCCAGGCTGCAGAATCGTCAACACCTGGCTCCGAACAGGTGCCAGACACATAGTCACCCGTTCAAAATAAGGGACCCACTGCCCTCCACGATACCATGAAATTTAACTTAACATTTTCCATGCAACTCAAGGGATTGTTTTATAACCAAATCAGAGCAACATAGCAACAATCCAAAGATAAAATTTTTATTTAAGAAAAAAACAAATAATTAATTAATCAGCGGTAGCAGAAGAGGTGTAGAATATCTGTTTATACTCACGAAGCCATATCCTTTAGAACGGCCAGTATGCTTATCATTGATTACAACAGCCTCAATAATCTCACCAAACTGTTCAAAATACCGATGTAAGGTCTCGCTCTGCGTTTCCCAAGCAAGACCTCCAACGAATATCTTGGTGTTCGTTGTGTCCCCTAAAGGATGTTGACCCGGGAACTGCATGCCCGACCCATCGCCCGAAACTTTTTGATGCGCCATGAAAACCAGTCGTCTTAGAGCGCTTAATAAGTCCCAGAATCAGAAAATATAACAATACCTTAGCAAACCCTAGAAAGTTGAGAATTGCAGGAAGAAGAACTGTAATGCGTTTATTGGGTTAAAAAATGGAGAAGTGGGAAAGGAGGAAGAAGTTGATACTCGAAAGCTGAGCTGTACCCGCGTAAAAGGAAAAAAAAGAGAACTTTCTGGACAAATATATATAAAATTGTTGAATAATCCTACAACGGCTATTTATAGGATGATAATGACCCATGAAGGTAGTTTTTAAATGGAATTACTTTGGATTGAAGGGGAAAATCCTTACAGCAAAACTCCTTCCACTAGTTACGATAAGGTCCCCGTGCCAGCAGGATGTAAATCAGGGATGTGCACGAAATGGTAGAGGACTGACGGAGAGGACGCTATGGGGGCAATGGCCGTTTGGAGTGAATCAACCATTGAGAGCCTTCGTTCTACACTCGATGGGTTTCGAACCCCCGCCTGTCGTTAGAGTTAACCAAACGTCACGTCAATCTTATCAGCTCGTCTATGCCCCTGGGGGCTTTTAAATGGAATTACTATTTAGCTGATAGGACGTTGTTCTAAGAATTTTGCTTAAAATTAGGTAAAATTTTCATTTTAGTTCCTAATCTCTTATACTTTTCCATATAAGTTCTCTTTCTTTATTTTTATCTGTATATGTTTTGAATTTTTCTATCTTCACGAAGTTATTTCTTTTTTTTAATTAACTTTTAAAATCTTTTTTCCTATTTGTTTTGGTTTGATTGATCCTCCAACTTTTAACAAGTATCCTACAAAATCTTCATATTTAAATTTTAAATTTTCAAGAAAGATCAACAATCAAAATTTTCATATGATGAAATATAGAAACGAATATATAAGTCATTTTATTATTTTCAACATTTTTCTTTTAATATGATGGTTTCTAATTATAGAGATCATTTGAATTTATCGAGTCTCTATTTAAAATGCCGGTATTAATCTAAAATATATGAGTTTAATTTAAATTTGAATAGAAATATTAAATTACAAAATTCAATTGAAATATAAAAAATTTAATTAAGAACTCATATATTTCATTCATTATTATTATTATTACTATCGTAGTATATGATTATTATTGTTAATGAATATTTAAATTTTGATATGATATTTTATAGGAAAAGTACAATTAACTTGTTATATGTTTTTCTTTGCTTCGCGACTAAGCTATGCCACGTTTTATTTGTCTATTTTTGGAAAATGACATTTATTAAACTTTGAAGATGCAGATGGATTTAGTACTTACATATTGATTTAATCGGCAAGCACATAATATTGAAAAATGAAAAGAAAATGGATTTAAGCCTTCTTTTGTTCAATTGAGTTTGCATTTTGGCCCCTCAATTATATCCAGGTGTAATTTTGATCCCCATGATGTCCAATATTCCTTTTTGTTCCGGGGGGCGGGGCAAGCCGCAAGGGGGTCCTAACGTGAAAGTCGATGGGGATTGTTAATCATGATATAATATCCCTTTATCACAATTAGAATGACCTATAGAATTCTCAAAAAATAATCTGATAATTTATTTTGTTAAATATTACTAATTACAAACTCAAAACAATTTCCATATCATATAACAATAATTCATTTTTATAACACGTGATCTCCATATAACATACATTTTTTTAGACATTATTTATAGGTCATTGACAGTTATTTTGTCAAAATTAAAATCTTCTAAAATGTCCTTATTTATGATTTCAATCAAACAAATATAATAGTGATTGGGGAAAAGAATAAGAAGCAAGGATAATAGGATGAAAAATTAGTAAAATACTTAATAAATTAAAAATAATGACTTATATTCAATGATGAAGAAAGCAAATTAAATTGATTTATAATTAGTGAAAAAACAATATCAAATTATAAATATAAAAAATTCCAAGTTTTTCTTCTTTTTTTTTTTTTTAATTAGAAGCCTTTTGATTCAAAAGTAATAGAGGACTTTCAAAGTGCTCTATTATAGAGAGCCTTCCTGCAACTCATGTATATATAGTGCAAGACACTAGGTTTTATTATAGGTTGATAAAAATATCATTTTCTAATGAGAAAAGAAGACTTGTAAAATTCAATTTTTAATCAACAGAATTGATTACACAAAAAAGAAAAAATAATATTGAAGGATCAAAACTTTGAAAATAAAAGTTTATAAATGAAAATAGTACTCCCTTCGTTCAAAATTGAAAGTTTCATTTTAACTTGTATAAAATTTTATAAAATGAGTTAATTTAATTCATTTTAAACTTATTAATATCAATTTTTTAAAAAAATTTTAACTAATTTAAGAAATGAGATATTTATTTTCAAATAATTTAAAATGAAAATATAGACGTTCAATTATAAACGAATGAAATTAATCTATAAATAGTTTGTGGGTAAAAAATATCATTCTTCCCAACTTGCAACGCGTATATGTAGTGCAGGACACATCCCATCAAGAAAAGCTAAGAGGAAATTTCCACTCTTTCTTGGGCACGTAACCAAAAGATGCTCGGGGAAGCTCAATTTTGTTTGTTTTTCAGAAGTTTCCACAAAAATTTTACTTGGTAAAATACAAAGTACTCAATTCATGCCTATTTCATTCGATAGTTTCTAGCACTACTAAAATCAATAGAATTTAAAAATATTATTCATTTTTTTTCGTTTTCATTTTAAGCTATTTTGGAGAATTTTGGGGCTTAATATTTGGGCCAATTATAAAGACATGGCATTAGCAAAATACCTGCTTCCTAATAAAATGAAAAAAGGCTTCTAGAGGCATAGCTTGATGTTAAATTTGATAAGAGTTGGTATAGTAGTAATCTCGATTTTGTACGTAGGGTACAGTTTCGATTTATGTTAAGTGTGGGGGTTGGCTCGTTGTGTTAAATAGTTAAAGTGCAGGGTTTCTCTAAATCCCATTGAGGCACATACTTCAATTTACAACCCCTATATGATTTAGAGATGGAAACATGCATTGTTCCTATTGGGTGAGGTTCATAAAAATAAAAATAAAGGTGAAAGGGCCAAAGCTATACATCTTTTATTTTCTTCTTATTATATCTAATAATTAAATATTTAAGGATCTAACCTTTGATTAGTTTTATACTTTGGTTCTTAAATTTTTTTTCTTCTTCTTCTTTTTTTTTTGCGGGGAGGGATGGGGGGCTAAGTTGGTCTCTAAACAAATTATAATTAGATGACTTGATCCTTCTATTCGTATTTTTTGAAAACACCAGGTCAATAACCACCTAAACAAATTAATGGGGGCAAATTCAATACCATACCATTCAATTGGCTAAAAATAAATATTAACTAAAATCCTATTGAGCTAAATTTCGATTTCTGACTCAGTAGGAAATGGATTTAACTGGATCGGAAATATGACTTTAACTCAGCAAAATTTCAATTTATGTCCATTTTTGACAAATTGAATAGTATAATGTTGAAATTTCCTCTGTAAATTTGATTAAGAGGTCGTTGATCAAAGTTTTGAATTTTTTTTTTTAAAAAAAATAGAATTCGAAGGATTAAGTTGTCCAATAATAATTTGTTCGAGAACCAACATGATCATAAAAATAGAATAAGGATTAAAATATAAAACTGATTAAAGATTAGGTACTTAAATATCTAATTACTCTCATTATATCCTTCCTACTTACTGTTTAATAATGTAAGTCACGTAAAGGCAGTTTGATTTTAAACAAAATTGTCTTCTGGGCCAAACTTGGTGTTATCAGCGCAGCACAAAGTGTAGAACCGCAGAGAAAGATTCTGTTCTTGAACTTAGACCCACCAATTGTTATTCTAGAGCCCATGGGCCATATTAAAGCCCCTCCCAGTCATCAATTGTCTTATAGAATTCTCAAAAGCTAATCTGATAGACTAACCCTTAGTCTAAACTTAAATGTTCAATTTGTTATTATATAAAGGATAGTGTTTTTTAACACTAATTTAAATTCTTAATTTATTTGTGAAATAAATATGGAAAACTTGATATGGACATGGGTCTATATCTCCACATATGAACCTTGTGATTCATATCAAACCAAATAAATAGAAAAAAAAATCAAAAATATTTTTTATTTTTATGATGTGATTCAACGTGATGAATCACGACTTACCAGATTTACATGTTCTTATGAACAAGAATTTATATAATAATTTTTCAATAAATGTAATGAACAATGAGACCATGTGAATTAGTAAGATATGAAACTTTAAAATGAGAAAGTTGTCAGTAAAATTTTAAATTAAAATTATATTTATGTTTTAAAAAATAGATATTCAATCCCCAACAACTCTAAAGGAGTAATAATATCAATTATTTAGAAGGAAGTATAAATTAATATCATACCGTTATTTTTTATGTTGGGATTATATTAGGATAGATATTAAAAAATTAAATGAATCTAATCCATAACAAATATTTTGGGAAAAAAAAAAGGCTAAGACATTTATAATTTTCAGAAATATGCAATAGGTGAGATATATTTACGATGGATAAAAATAATTTAAAAACTGTATAAAAACCAGGGTGGGGTTGTTTATCGAGAAAGATGGGCAAAAGGGAATTAGGGAAAAGGAAGAAATACTAGTAATTAAGTGATGGTAATATTAGAAATAAAGAATAAGCTAATCTCAAACATTTTGAAATAATCTCTCCTTCCATAATTGAATGTCCCAATTTGATTTGTACCCATTTTAATAAAAAAGTTTAACTTAGTTCATTAACACATTGCATTATCAATTTTCTTAATAAATTTTTTACTAATTTAAGAAATAAGAAATTCAATTTCGGACAATTCAAAATAAAATATGAAATATTTATTTTAACATAGAAAAAATAATATATTTTTATATCATATCTTCAATTGTTACTGAATCGTTAAAAGGGTAAAACTTAGTATAATACTTTGTGAGTTTTTTTTTTGCTTTTTTAAAAGCCCACGACCGTTATTTATGGATGCGCATAAGACTCAACACAAAAGAATATTGATGGGATTTGAACTTATCTCTATGCTCGAGACTCCACTCACTAAGATATCCCCAAAGGGACGTTTGCAAATTCGACACCTTTTCTTAGTAAATATGTCTTCCCAACTATAATTATTTGAAACAGAAAAACAATATCTATTACAACAATCTAAATTACTCTCTCATACAAAATTGAAAATCCTATTTTAACTTGTACATATTTTAATTAAAAATTTTGGCTTAATTCATTAAAAGTTAAAATATTGAGTTGTCAATTTTCTTAATAAAATTTTTGGATAATTGACAAATTTGATCCAAAAAATATATTACGTTTGGCATTTTTTGTCCCCATCTTAAAAAATTTTTTTTTAAGCCCTCAAATATATTATTGGCTGCAACTTTGATCTTTTTTCTAATTTTCTAGAGAAAAAAAAAACACCAAAAGCACCCATTTAAGACTTGTCTATATTTGTTTGAGGGGCAAATTAGGTATTTCACTAATTGACGATCGACGACTCCTTTATTCCGCTTTCCCTCCATTTCTAATGGCTTCTTCAACATCGCCATTGCATTGTACCTTGACGACCTCTAAGCCCTACAACCACCACCTCTTGTGATGTGAACCTAACTCTTGATTAGTCAAATCCAACAAGAATATGAGACTTTATCTCAAACGTTTATTAGGTTTCGATGCTTGAAGATACATTTCTCAACCATAAACCAATATCTTCAAAAGGGTGACGTTACAAACAATCTAAATTAAATTGTTTGATAAATCAAGACTTCAATGAAGAACTAAAGAAAATAGAAAATACTTTCAAATCTTGAATTGTATTGAATAAACTTGTTTACTAAAAATACAAAAACCCTATTTATAACTATCATAAAATGCCTAATTAAATTAAACTAATAGCAAATATTAATTTAAAACATTCTAAAATAGACTTTTAATTGAGTTAGGAAAATAATTAAAAGACTTAATTTAAAATAACTAAAAAGCATGATCAAAATTAATGTGACCAATAAAACTCATATTCTAAAACTAATTTGCCAGCGTAGTCATCGAAAGAATTTGGCCAACTGATGATGATGAAGAATTCGGTTTGGTTTGCATGGAATTCTTCAATTCAAATTTGAATTCCTTTATTTTGATGATGATGATCTAGAGATGGGATATGGAATCGCGTGAACAGAACTTGATCAGATGCCGATTGGGCTGAGAATTGGGCCGGTGAACTTGATCTGTGTCGGCTTCTTCTCAAACTGATTCCCCCCATTTCTCCAAATTCCATATTCAAACTTTTCTTAATATTAAATAATATTTTATTTACTTGGATTCTTTTTTTTTTTTAATCTCATGGAACTCTAAATAAAATTTCCTTTTCTCGTTCTTGGACCAATTAAATGATCCATTTCTCTAGCACATCAATCCTGGAACGGATCATCAAATTTTCACTTTTAATGCTTCCTTGTAATCCATCAACCTGCACACTTGTAAGCCATAGGCAAACCAATCACCACCACAACCACAACTATCAAACTAGTTTTCTTAGAAGGTCTCCTTAATTGCTTTTCCCAGCACAGAATGTTGTTAGGACTCCCACTCCTCTTGCCTCCTCCGCCACTTCTCTCTCCCCAAGAACCCTTCTTTTCCTTCTCTTGCCAAATCTGAACTCCCTTCGGATTTCTCCGAACAAAGATCCATCCGTTTTTGTTTCCAAAATGAATTTTGACTGTCCACAGATTGCAACCTCTATCCATCACTCCTCTACCACGGAGGACGCACTCCAATAGGATGTTCGTTCCAGTGGGTATGATACATGTATGGATGGGATTTTGCTCAATTTTGAGTCCAGTGGCTCTGATAATTCACTTAGTATACAATTGCTAATGACTACAACATTCCAAATTTTCACAAAATCAACCCAGTCTTCATCCAAAAGAAGAAAAGAATTACTTCAAGGCTCAACCCAACTAAAACCACGATCAAAGATACAAATTTCAAGAAAACTTTAAGTCTCGAAACAGAACCTCCTCTGTGCCAGCATTACGGCAAAAAAAAACTTTTTAGTCTCGAAGCACTTCTTCTTATTCACGAGGAGAAAAATCAGTCGGGAACCTCCACTCTTGCCCTACATCAGGATGCAACCAGGTTTATAGGGCTTTGGGACAGCGATGAAATCCAGAAGAAATTAAGGGCTGGAACGTCGGGTTAATGGGGAATCAACGGTGAGGAAAATAATGGGTCATCGGCGAGCAAAGGGATTTTTTTTCCCCCCTTAATTAGGATGACTTTCTAATTTTGCCCCTTATAAATTATATATTTTATATTATAAGGGGTTACTTCTATTGATTTTCATCGAAATCCCGATACAAGGATCAAAGTTGTAGCCCTTAATATATTTGGAAGCTTAGCAAAAAAAAAATATTGGGGATGAAAGATGCCAAATGCAATATATTTACAGACTAAAAACATCAATTATTCTAAAATTTTTACTAGTTTATTTAAGAAATGAGACATTCAATTTTGAATAATTTAAAATGAAATATGATATATTAATTTATTTGTAAACGAAAGGAGTATTATTCTTTAAATACAGAAGTTATAATCTCTAGCCAGTTTTATGAAAATATGCACTCTATCACAGATATTAGTCATCTTACGTGGTCAACATCTAAATGAAAGTACATATACATCATCCTTTTTACTACATGAAACTTTAATTCGGAGTACTATATATACTTAAAAACAGTATTATTGGACACATAAAATAAGATCATCGCATCGTAGTCCTTAAGACGTACGTAAAAACACCACCTCGTACATGCATGGCGGATTTGTACATTTCAAGAAACTTTCGCTCTCTTCATCTTTAAATCGTCCATTTCAACATATAAAGGTTGAAAAAATATCCAATCAATAAAATCCTACTCAACAACTAATTAAGAGATAAAAATATAGTTGCCAGATATTAATACTGCTCAGTTATATATACTCAGTCTCTATGTAACAGCTCACATATATTTATTTTTAAACCTTTTTTTCAATGGTCTTGTTATATATAAATATATATATATATATATTTATGTGTATATATATATATACAGAAATGTTAATATGTGCTTGACCGTGCACACTAATGAGTGTAGTAGTTAGTCAACTAAAGGTCAAATTTAACGGTTTCCATTTTTTTTTTAAACAATTTATTAAAATTTAATCAAGTGCCCCTAGGGTTTAGTTTATCCTTTTAGGATTTAGTTTATTTTTTTAGGGTTTAATTTATCCTCTTAGAATTTAATTTATCGTTAGTTGACTAATTACTGTAATCATTAGCGTGCACGGTCAAGCACACATTATCATTTCTCTATATATATATATATATATATTTATGTGGTCGTTCATGGCGGGCTATAGCTGGATATGAAGTCTCTTCTCAACAACAACATTGAAAATGAAACCCTCGATCGACAATGATCAGTTCTCCCATTCTTAATTTGCCTCTGTCAGGCATTATCAATACCCTAGTTAGGTTTGACTAAAAAAACGATTTATCCATACAAAATTAGATGTCTTGGTTTCTATTTTGAACTATACGAAATTGAATTTTATATTATCTAAAATTAGTTATTTTTTAAAAACAAATTACATTACTTTGTCAGAAATAAATCAAATCAAAATGTTTTTTTCCTAAAAATTGTCCAAATTAAAGTGAGTAATTGGGAGAGTTAGAGAATATGTATCTATTTCAAAGCCTGTCTATTTTATGTACATTCATGCATGAGAGAGGAGCGGACGGATGTACTTAGTTTTCAGCCAAGAAAAAAGTAGGGTTTCAATTCATTTACTTCATTAGATTCAACTGATCATCTTGTCATGTCAATCTCCGAATTAACTTCTTGCTTAAATTCTTAACCTAAACCCTCTACCTTTTTGTCCCCGTGAATACACACACACACACACAAACGTATATATATATATATATATATATATGTATGGCCACCATAGTTTTGCCGTTAAAGTAATAGTTTCGATCTTCAACAATTGTGCCGCTAACACCGAAGATCTTTTACGATATCTTCTATATATATAACACAAATCAAAATAACAAGCTTATCCTTAAAAATACTATTAAATCTCTTAGGATCGTGGATCTTTCAGTCTATCTTTTATCCACTGTATCTTTTATATGATTAATAAAAAATATATGCTTCCTCTGTCACTGAATATAAGCAATTTTAATTAACATTTCTCGTTACTAATTATAATTTATTGTTATTAATTAATTAGGTATTTGATAGTATTTTTTTTCATATTATTCCTCTAATGATGTATTGGAAAATGAAATTTTTTAAAAAAGTGTTGAGAGGATATTTTAGAGAGAAAAAAAGGTATTTTAATTTTTTACAAAATAACGGCCAGTGATTTATATTCAATGATTGAGGGAGTCTTTATGTTTTAAAGACACGTAGATACAAAAGATCTCGAGGGAGTGAGATTGCGAGGACGCATACTATAGATTTTAAGTTCGAATCATATTAACAAAATGTCAAGGTGTAATCCGAAGATCGCTTAAAAAAAAAAAACGTTGGGTTTTTTATTAGTCATACCGGTGAAATATGGGGAGGAGGTATATGCTCTTTGGTACGTAATTGGACAACTTTATCGGTGAGCGGAGAACACACATTTTCAATGGACACGTGCCTATTCTTTTGAGAACACAAAGTAGAAATCTGGGGACTTGTCTGTCTTACTGCGTTTTCTTGGAAAATTCTGTTTCAATTATAAAACAGGTGGGGCAAAATTGGAAAACACCATATGATATAGTTGAAACGTTGGACTAATTTCTCAGAGGTAGGCGTTAGTCTTTGATATTCCTCCTGTTCAAAGATTGCATGTAACTTTTATGATGACCGTTGGCAGAATTTGTTGGAAACCCATTTGGAGGTCAATGCACGATCTTTACAGTTCAATTTACACTTTTAGAAGATAGCTAGAATTTCTTGAGGATTGAAATGACTCTTTCGTACTTTGGCGTTAGTTTTTGAGGAAATTAAATAATTAATTATTACCAAGACTTATACTATTATTAGGGATTTTTTTTCAGGATGCATGACCCGGATTTAGATAAAACCTTTCTGGAGAAATTGGCAAAACGACATGAGGTGATGACGAAAGTAGGGGACGGGTTCAACTTATGCGCTCCTTTCGGTGCATGCAGAGAAAGAGAATTAAGTTGCTTGGCGTTGGCTGATGATCCATAAATATTATAAAATAGATCCACGTCTCACTTCTTATTATATTAATATAATATTAATAAAAATTTTATTTGTAATCTTTAATTCTTTTAATATATTTATATATTAAAATTTAAGAAGATAAATTAAAACTTAGGGAAATTTGATCTTTTAGGAATACTTATCAAATTTATATTGATGTAATAAGGAGTGACATATAATTTTGTAACTAGAGATTCTAAGCCTTATAAAATGTATGTTAATTATGTATATATATACACATAATAATGTTGCAGAGTGCTACGGAGCACACTTCATCGAATGCTCTAGTTAAATCTCT
Source organism: Parsonsia alboflavescens (assembly GCA_028571225.1). Lineage (NCBI taxonomy): Eukaryota > Viridiplantae > Streptophyta > Magnoliopsida > Gentianales > Apocynaceae > Parsonsia > Parsonsia alboflavescens. The sequence goes on along the minus strand of JAOXNR010000001.1, from coordinate 17,079,569 downwards.
AACCGTAAAAGTTAATGGTTAGCAGTTTTTTTTTTTTAAATAAAATTTAATCATCAAGTGCCCCTAAAGTTTTGTTAATCCATTTAGGATGTGGTTTATAAAAATATTTGAAAAAATAACATTTTATAAAAGAATTTTTTTATAACAATTAACCGTTAATTTTGATCCTTAGAGATATAACTGGAGCACGTAAAAAATGTGTTTTCGGTAATAGTCCATAGCATTAATCTCTCAATATATAAATATATAAATATATATATACATATATATTTATACATGTGTGTGTGTGTGATTTTGACATGAGTTTAGGACCATTTGGGCATAATTAATATGGTGTTTCATCTGCACAAGTCAACTCGATCGAAAAAACTTAATTTCCATTTCCAAAGTGAAGAAACTAATGGAAGGTTACTTATATATATATAAATATATTTATATTTTTGTGACTGTAAGATTAATAACGTCGTGATCTAATTAAAACTTAAGGACATATGATCCCACTTGTGAGTCTATAGTATTCTTGTACGTAGCCTCTGGCTCAATAAGGTGTGTCAATCACTCTCGTTATGGCACCAAATTAATTATCTAAGTTGACAATAATTAAGTTTCACTAGTCTAATTAACTTGCTTGTTTCTTTCAATCCAATAACCCATGCCTTCTTTTTAATTACTTCTCATTTAGACGTACGTTAATTTTATTATATAAGCGTGGTTATCGACAATGTGAACAATCACTACAAGAAAAAAATGATTTTCTAGTAGACGTTTTTTGGCGATTTAAAAAATTCTTAGGAAATTACTTTTTATGATGAATTTTTCTCACTTTCTTGGTAGACTTGGATACTGTTAGAGAAAAAAAAGGAGTTTTCTGATAATTTGCGTTGAATTTTCTGACACTCAAGGGAGTCGACGGAAAGATAGAAAAAATAAAATATTTTCTGACTTCTTTTTTTTTTTTTTTTTTTTCAAAAACTGTCAGAAAATACAAAATGAATAACTAATCTCACATCATTTTCTAAAGCTCTTGTAAGTGAGTTTATTTTCTATATAAATCCATAAATATGTTATTACTTCATTATATCAAGTAAATAATCATTGGCATTGTCATTAATATGACTTTACTTTGATTAATTTAATCATTAATATAAATAATATATTTGTATATTTATTAAATAATTAAAGTAAATTTTCGAATCTAAAAAACTATGAATTAAATTTTTAAAAAAAGAATAAAAATCTGTCAGAAAACTAAATAAAAAACTATTACTGGCGAACAAAAAACTCCCACATAAAAATGACGGGCCCCCCCCCCCCAATTGTCGGAAAGGGTATCTTCTGGCCATTAAAACCCCCAGAAATTGTCTCATGCCTTGTAATTAATTGAAAGATTCTTGCAGTATAATAGTAATTAGACAATCTTTCTCTCGATTTATCTCCCTCTGTGAACTAGCTAGTGAACAAATTAAGAAAATAATAGAACAGTGGGATACTTAAATTATCTGACTTCTTATATCATTAAAAACTAATTATACACTGTGCATAAATTCATATTCAATCCAGAAATATATTCAAAATTTAAAAAATTGAAATATATGGTATAATTAATATAACTTCTTGAATTGACCTAAATCTAATAACCCCCTCCACTATAAATTCAATTATTATAATGACTAATAGATCATAATTTTAATGATTAAAAGAAAAACCCTATATGGAGGTATCAATTTTCTACCTCACATTAATGCCATTTTCGGTTTTCATTACCTATAAATATAAGAAAATGTTATAGAGTGTACCAGTGTACTCCGTATAATAAACTGTTAAGTCTTTAACGGTTAAATTTAATGGTTAACTTTTTTTAATTTTAAAAAATAATAAATTTGATCAAGTATCCTAACCTTTAGTTTATCCTTTTATAATATAATTTATAAAATATATTTACAAAAAATATTTTTTTAATTGAAGATTTTATTTTTTAAAAAATAAAATCAAATATTGACCGTTAATTTTAACCGTTACAGTCCTTTTTTTTATCCCCACCCCTCCACTAACCCTTCTTATACCTCTTCCCTTGAGGATTAACAGTGACACTCCACCTACCCTCGATGTGTCTTGAACTCAAGACTTCCTAGTCCCAAATGTTGTTGCTTACCACAAAACTAGCAAGGCTTGACATCGTTAGAGACTTA
>JAOXNR010000001.1:17062119-17077280 GCA_028571225.1 Parsonsia alboflavescens | reverse complement strand
GAAGAACGGAATCAATATTCAATATTGGCTTACATTAATATGATTTTATATTTCTATCCTCCTCTTCAAGATTTTCCGTCTGTCATATAATTTATAAATCTTCTTTGTCTTCTCGTACGCGCATATTATGACTTTCTGATTCCATGGAGGATTGATGCTATCACTATAATATACATTTTTATATTTATATATATAATTTCATTTTTTTTACAAGGTTAATCACAAATTCTACAAGATTGTACTCAATTAATTAATTATAAATTTAGTTGAACTAAATCTTATTATTAATTGAAACCAAGCTTCCAGAAGCAAATGCATTGAGGAGCTAACCGTTTGATTTGATATGCTCAGCTCATCAGGTGTGAAGGTTCACGGAAGAGGAATTAGATGATCCTCTTGGCTTATTAATTACGCTTAAAAAATATTTGTTGAGATTATAATTATATATTATTATTCTACACACTTTCTTTGACAAAACAAGATTTCCAATATATAAAAAAAAAGGTTGCATTTATTTTTTCTATGAACTGAGAAGATACCAAAATTAATTAAGCTGCACAACTGCAAGTTGCAAATTACATATATCCATATATTTATGGCAATAATGCACTAACTATAGCTTTCTACATATATATATATATATATATATATTTATATAAAATCTATTATGAACAATGGAACTCAAATTATATTGTGTTTTTGTTAAGTCTCTAACAATCAACTTTCTATTATCTTTTCTAACTAAATTTTATAAATTAAACCTTTAAAAAAAAAAAAAACCATAAGAGTATTTGATCAAATTTATTTTAATTTTTCTAAATATACTTGACCATTAGTTGACTGTTAGAAAAGAATTTTGTTCCATTGATTAAAATTTGGTCTGAACTCAATTTCAATAAGGTGTTTGATCTCAACTTTATTTTTTCAGTAAAGTTATAGTTAGCGGTTGAAGTTCGAGTAATTATTTGATTTTGATGCAAACCTACTCAAATTTTCTCGCAATTATAAGACTTAACTAAAGATAACGCTTGGTTGAAGGCATTTTGGCTTATATATACCATATCCATGACTGAATCTTGGAGTAGGGAGAAAAGGGCTCCAAAATAAGGACAATTACGTATACTAGTATAAGATTTGAACGACTCCAAACTAGTGTATGGACACGCCACTCCACCTTTACCCAATGATGATTTGTGTATCTTACTTAGTTTAAGGGCAAAAGGGCAAGTATTCCGTGGGCGAAATCCTCACTAATGATTTGGGTTTTTTACTTAATTTGATAGTAAATGGTAATACTTAGGAGAAGGAAAAAAAAAAAAAAGATCTCAAGTTCGATACATCATAAGGGTAAATGGGAAAATACTGTTATTCTTGGGAGTAGGGATATCGGAGGGAGGAACCCCATTCCAATATTTGTGACTGCAATTTAAGAAAGTGCACCCTTTCTCTCACTTTAAACTATAATAACTATGATTAAAGTACTTGTGATTAAACATGCCCTTGACAAATTTAATTAATTAATCGATGGTTTATTTATTAATTAAAAGTTTGAACAAAGTTAATGAAGCCATCAAGAAGGAAAATTAGCAAAAAAATTATTTGTTAATTAGATAAAAAGTGTTTCGTAAAATGTTATATTAATTTGTAGCCATATACGAATGAATTCATTGCCGTCATATTTGATAACGTCACGAGAAAAGAAAAACTTACTGCATGCAGTATTCAAATATTGAAAAATAACTTCAGATATTCTACATATATTACTCTTAAGGTTTTATTAATAAAATGTGTCTAAAAAAAAAAAACATGTGTATATATACTCTTTTTTCAAGGAGAATTTATTATTGGTGGAGTAGAAGATTCGGAACTTTAAAAAATACTTTCTCCGTTTGGAATTGAATGTTCTTATTTCTATTTTGAATTGTCTAGAAATAAATGTCACGTTTCCTAAATTAATTAAAATTTTGCTAATAAATTGATATCGTTAAGTTTAAAATGAATTAAATTAACTAATTTTAAAAAAATTTGTACAAATCAAAATGAAACATTTAATTTCAGACGAAGAGAGTATCTTCCTTTAAGAAAAAACAAAAAAAACAAGATAAAAAACTTTGAAGAAGAACCTTATAACAATTTTCAATATTTCACCAAAGAGTTTTTTCTTTAATTTCCACCATATATATACTTAGTTCGAAATTAAATGCCTTTATTTTCATTTTGATTCATTCAAAATTATGAAATTGACACTGCAATATAAAACATAAATTAAGTCAAACTTTTAAGTCAAAATAGGACATTCATAATCAAATGAAAATAGTATATCACTTTTAACTTTCCATATTTTCTCTCCGTTTAGGGGATTGAAGGTCTCTATTTCTATTTTGAGTTATCAGAAAGTGAATGTCTCATTTCTTAAATCAGTTAAAATTTTATTAATAAATTAATATTGTTAAATTTAAAATAAATTAAGTCAATTAATTTTCTTATAATTTTTACAAGTCAAACCGAGAGGGACATTCAATTCCAAGAGTATCTTTTTCTTTTTCCTTTTTTCTCAAACAAAAACAAAAATTTGAAGAAGAACCTTAGAACAATATTACATGTACCAGAGAAATTTTTCTTTAATTTCCACTATACACAATTTGAAATTAAATCTCTTTATTTTCATTTTTATTCATTTGAAATTATGGAATTGACATTATAATATAAAAAATAAATTAAATCAAACTTTTAATTCAAGATGAGACAGCAGAAATTGAATGGAGAGTTAATATCACTTTCACCTCTTCAAATAAATTTTTGACTTGTCAAATTAAGGAGAAAAAACAGAAAGAAAAAAAAAAAAAGCATTTTTCTGTCAAATCGTTCAGCGTGGTCAGTCAATTAATCAGTTAGAAAAATTTTTATTTTCATTTTCTCTGTAACTATTAGAATTTTCAGTTGTCTGCAGAGTGAAACCCAACGTTTCAACTTTGTGCACTCAGTCAATTACAGATATTTGCTTTTTCTCTTTTGGTTGGCTTTCTACCATTATTATTTATTAATAAATGGAAAAGAACCCAAAATGTCGTCACGACTCAACGCAGTATCAAGACACGCGCAAGAAAAATGGAGAATTAGACTAGTCGAAGGTGCTCGGGAATCCACGTTAAGTAATTCACGTGCAGATTATTATTAATTAAAATTAATATAGAAACCAATCCGTACATTAGGTGAAAAGTTATTAATAATAGTTCTACAAAAGTATGAAATAATAAAATTTAAAAAATATGTATATTTAAGAAAAAGCAATTTAATCTGTTATTCACCATCCCGTCAAAATAAAATTTATTTAAAATTAAAATGACTAATGACTTATAAATAATGATTAAGCGAGTATTAATTAATATGTATATATATATTTATATATATATATTACGGTTTCTAATAAATATTTTCAAATTTTATTATATTGTTAAGTCTAATATTTTATATATTTTTTTTAGAGGTGTCCGAGTCAATATTTGTATCGTTATAATTTTTTCAAAATAAGGAATAATGTAGAGTTTTAAATGATCTTAATTGAAAGCTAACATAATCGTTCAATTTTTTAATATAAGTTTGGTTGTAGGTAAATATTAAACCCCAAATTTTATATCCTTTCGTCTACACCATCCAATAAAATTATATATATTACATGATTCTTTAATTGAAATAGATTCAAAGAAATTCTATATATACATTAATAGAAAAAAGAAAGTCTTTTAAAAGATACCATTTTTACAAATTTTAACGTGGGGAGGGTTTTTTTTTTTTTTTTATAGCAATGTCCAAGCCAATTTGTGTGCAACATTCCACATATCCAGGAGATTGTTGATGGGATTCGAACTTAAGACATATGGTTTGCGCGCTCGTCATTCCATCCACTGGGATGTCCTTGAAGAGACTCAGCGTGGGGAGATTAGCCATTTGCCTAAAGTCAACTATTATACTCATTCTTTTTTTTTCAAATTATTCAATACCCAAACAATTTATGTAAAGCCAAACTAGTACTTTCAATCACTTGGAACCTTTTTTCCTGCCAAAAAGTCACGTGAACCCCTCGTGCCTCCTTTTAATGGTTGGAAAAAAGGCAAAATAGACAAATCACAAAAACTTCCCCTCCCCCCCCACCCAAACCCTCTTACATGTGATATTTGTTATTCAGAACCAATTTGGGAAAAAATTTAGGAGCGACCATCATCAAATTAGAAAAAGAATCTGAACTTACGTAAAGTTAACATACAAGGGATTAGTGAAACAATATTTTGCCATAATTAGAACTTGAATACTTGAAATTGCAAGCATTCAAATCGTCAAGGCTGCAAAATTTTACAAACTCACAAATGTTTATGCAAGGAATGGCAACCTCTACTTACAAATAGCATCAGAAAGAAGAAGGCAAGCTTGGAGTCTCCATGTCTAGTAAAAAAAAGTTTCAGAGGCCTTCAAGCATTTCTCCATTTATTTTCCCAACCACATGCTTAGATATTTCAAAACTTTCTTATTTTAAGTGATGACTGATGAGCTTTCTCTTGAGTCTTGAGATCAAAATGCACAAGCAATGAAGTTCTAGAGAATTGAATGAGGCCCATTATGGAATTTTCCTAGAATTCACTATGTTCTTAAAAAGAAGAACTTCATCACATTGCCATAGGAACTATGTTTCTTAAATTGAATCAGATTGAAAATTTGGACATATCATATATACCCTCAAATACACTTGTTTCTGAATTAAAGTTATGATGGTCGGGCTTAAAATTTTCCCCAAATTGATTTGGATTAACATATATCACGTGCAAGAGAGTTTGGAAGGGAAAATGTCGTGATTTGTCTACTTTACTAATTTCCCAAACCGTTGAAGGGAGGCATGAGGAGTTCACGTGACTTTTTGGTCGGAAAAAAGGTGCCAAGTGATCGAAGTACAGGTTTGGCTTCGCGTAAATTGTTTAAGTACTAAATAAGTTGAAAAAAAAGACTGGACATAACAATTGACTTTCGTCACAGCTTAAGATACCACATTAGCTAATCGCCCTTTATTCCAATCTACCTTTTAAACCTGTTTTAATATTTACATATTTAAATTAAGAAGGACAATTGATGCATATAATTTTAAACTTATTCGACAATAATATTAAAATAATGAAGTAGTAATGAAAGTAGAATTTTGATTACTCTTGGAATTTAATTTCCTCTCTTTTTATCTTTCCTAACTATTAATTTCATGATCAAAGGATAATATTAAAAAATAAAAAAGTAGACCACTTCTTTGAAAAATTGAAGGAGTAAAATTCAAAGCCTAAAAATAGGTTTTAAAAGGCCGCCAAAATTGCTAGATGAGAATTCATTACCATTTGGGAAAAAAGGAAAAACAATTTTAATTTTAATACTACTACTCCAATTTTATTCCCTCCTTGGATTTCCTTCCTATGCATAAAGTTAGGGGTGACAATTTGGATAACTAAATGGTTTTGGATAAAGTTATATGGTTTGGATGTAAATGAATATGAAATGTCCATGGACATTCACTTAATTATTTTTAGTTTTCTTTTTTTTTTTTTTCTTAACTCTTTTTTTCTTGTTATTTCAATTTTCCCCTAAACTTTAATTTTAATTTTTTTAATTATATATTAAAGATAACATTTATTATTATTATTTACGGTAAAGTACTACTGCTAACAAAGCAACTATTCTTTATCGGTGGTTTAATTTGTATTTTCTGACGCTATAAATAATTATGTTAAATAGGGTTTAAAATGGGAAGAAAAATGCATTCAGCAGATTTTGTTCTTAATTTTCAGGGAGTTATTAATAAAACTAACTTTTCCTTTCAATATCATCATACAAAAAACAATAATATTAATTAGAGTAATTAAAAGTTATTTAAAATTTTTAGGGTTGCCACAATAGCCTGGCCTAGATCTCCCAATGTTAGGCCAACTAGAAGAAAAATATTATATGTTTTTTCTTAAAAAAAAACTTAATTAAAATTTTATTATAAATTAATATTGTTCTATTTAATATTAAATCAATAAAATGTTTTGATTAAATTTATAAATTAACTTAATTTATAATAAAATTTCACCTCGAATAAAAGTTAGGCTCTTTAAATATAATTTGATTAAAGTTTTTTACAAAAAATTAATTTAAGAGAGTGAGAATGGAAGTATATATATTTACTTTGGGAAAATAAAAGTATTATTGGATTATCTAATTATCGTGTTTTAAGTCTCAGATTTAATTGGATTTGAGAGATGAAGGTGAGTTTTGAAGGCCCATGATATTTTATACACCATCAAACAAATAATATATATTATCCAATAAAAATCTAGTATCTTAACGTTTAGAATATCCTTTAAGGACTTTATTAATAAAAATATATGTGCAAAAACATATTTGTATATTTATTATTTATGGTATAGAAAATATGGCAAAAAATCTAAAATCGTTTTGCTATTGAGAAGACAATATACCATCTTCGACACTATCATATTAGATAGACACATATGTTTTTGTCAATATATTTTATTTAAATTTAGTTAAAGTTAAAATGATGGAATTTTTTTTTTTTTAATCTTATCCAAAAGAGGTCATCACCCATAATTTCCACATATTTTTAGTTCAAAATTTTAGCACTTTATTTAAACAAAATCACTGTCTCTCTAAATTAGGAAAAAAATTATATGGGGCAGCTCCTTCTACAAGGATATAGATCCTTTGAATCATATAATGTCACGTCAACTCTTACAGTTTTATAATATTTGAGATTGCACATATTAATCTAAAAGGAAAAATTTTCGTAACACTTTATTTAAACGAAATTACTGTCTCTCTAGGTTAGGGAAAAAATTATATGGGCATCTTCTTTTACAAGTATATAAATTCTTTGGTTTATATAAAACCACATCATTTCTTATAATTTTAGATGTAAAGTAACTTTACTACGAAAGAAGTTGATTTTATTCTCGGACTCGAATCTTTATTAGATTTGTAATATGAATTATAAGGTCTATATTTATGTATAAATGGCTAGATATAAACATAATTTCCCCCAATTTAGGGGATTTACGTACTACTAATCCATGTGATCCCAAGTCCCACCCTCAACTAAACAAATGATAAAGATAATTTGGTGGTAGTCATAATAAGAAAATAGTAATTTATGATACTTTTCCAGTTTGTAACCATATGGTCTATATAATCCATCTAAATCCAAAAATGGTTAATGTGGATGTGATTTATTTTACTTGTAATAAGAAAATAATAATTTATGATTTTTTTTTAAGTTGTAATGTATTGGTCCACGTAACAGATCTAAATTCAAAAATGATCTTACGTAAACCTCGAGTCTTTAAATAGTCATACTATTTCGAGGTTATAACGTATGGTCCATACTATTTCAAGAATGTCTAATTTATATTACTTTCAATGTTGTAACGCATGGTTCAAACATTTTATTTGAATTCAAAAAAGGAAAAATTACCATAATCATACCTAAAATTAAAAGTCAAAGTAAATTCTAGTAACGAATGATTAATTTTTGCCAACCTAGTATCAAAACAACTTTCAAACTAGTATTTCCGACCAAAACTAGAATGTGTTAGTCATTTTGATACCTAACGTTATATCTAAATTTAATATTGGTATCCGTTATTTTTTTCTTCGGTCAAATAAGTACCTATATAACTTATGATTTAAAAGTTGTTTGAGTATTTAATTTGCTATAATGAAAAACAATAGGTATCAAATCAACGATTCTCCCTATCTTGATCGGAAAATACATCGGAATGGGATTGAAAGTATTAATTTGGACATTTAAAAGTTGTTTGGATACTTCGTTGGCATCAATTAATCATTCATTATTAAGTTTACTTTAACCTTAATTTCAGGTATGACTATGTCGATTTTTTCTTCAAAAAATGATCAATGTGAATCCAAATTGTAGAAAAAAAGAATTTAATTGATAATTTCTTCTTTATTTGGCGTGTTGTAAAATGAAAATATATGCATTATATAATAAGAATCGCCATGAAATGCATACATGATATATGTATATTTATTTAGTCAATACACGATCAATCTTATATAACATAAATACATATGATCGATTCGCATTTTATATAGAGTAAGCTAATTCACGCTATAACACTTTCATTTATATAATAAAAAAAATTATATAATGTAAAATAAAAGTTTTTAATATTTTATATCTTAAAATATAAATTATTCTATCATTATCAATACATATAATTATGATTTTTTTCGGTTCATTTAGTATTTTTCATCATTTATTGGGAAAAAAAAGGGAGAATTGTGAATAAATTAGATAAATAATTAGATTTTAATGGTATTTAAATATAATATAATATAATTGCAATATATTTTTATAATCTACGCAAAACATCAATAAACAATTAATTTTTTGAAGAACGAGAAAAATATAAATTACAATTTCGGTTTCTAATAAAGCAAATTATGCCAGTGCTTGGACTAGAACGTTGACCATTGACTTGGAGAACCCATATTCCGTTCCGTGGCTCAAATCAAAAGAGTTCGTTCCGTTGTGCTTTCCAAATTATATTAAATTAAATACCGGAAAACAATGGCGTTCTCACCTATTTCAACCATTTTAGTTTTGTCCTTTTGCGTCCTTTTTCATTATTTTTATTATTATTAACACGATTATATTTATTGTCAAAATTAAGAAAAGAAAAACAAAAAGTTTATTACAAACCGACTGCCTAAGAAAATACCATTGTATGTGGATCTGATGACATCACTGTAGAAATGAGTTGAAAATTTAAAACTTTTCAATATTGAATATTGTGAATATAGAGCCTTAAATTAATATTTATTATTATCCTTTCCTTTAACATTCTATATTTCTATTTTCTAATGTGATTACGTGTGACACGTATATATTTTTACTTGAAAGTAAGATTTTACATAAAAGAAATAAAAATAAAAGAGATAAAATGGTATCAAATATTTTATTTTTTATATTACGAGAATTTATCGTGAAATATATTTGATCGACAAAAAAAAAAAGAATTTATAATGGAGATAATTTTAAGTTAATTTTAAAATGTTATTATCCTCTTGAATTTTTAATTGTACGCTTGCACTTTGTCTTTCCCAAGTCAACAAAGTTTTGTTCAAATATTGGAAGAGTATTAAGGGTAAATTATGTGTTTATCTTTATTCTCAAAATATTATTATAATAAAGTAATTAAAATTCGAGAAACCGGTAGGAACGCGATCCGTGTGGTCCTTCATTCCAGGGCGCCAACCTCTTCAGTCTTCCATCTTCTATAAATACTCTTCCTAGATCTCTGATTCTCCACTCAAAACCATCGAATCCCCTATCACACAGCCACCACCTCCGCCCCTGAGCACCGCCGCAAGTCATCCACATCTTTCTCTTTCCAGTCCTTTCTCTCTCTCACCTTAACTGACTAGGGGAGTTGTTTAGGTATTTTTAGGAAAGGCAAAATGGACGTTCGCCGGCGACCCGAAACTGCTAAGCCAGTCCCCACGACAAAAGTCGCCGCCGGCGAACAGACATTGATGCCACACAAAGGCCAAAACAAGCAACCATCTTCACCTAAGGCTTCAGATGCGTTGTCCTTGCCTTTGTATTTGACAAATGCGTTGTTCTTCACTTTGTTCTTCTCTGTTATGTACTTTCTTCTGATCAGGTGGCGTGAGAAGATTCGTAACTCTACTCCTCTCCATGTCGTCACGCTTTCGGAGCTTGTTGCTTTAGCCTCATTGATGGCTTCCTTCATTTACCTTTTGGGCTTCTTTGGAATCGACTTTGTTCAGTCCTTGATTTACAAGCCTGGCAATGAAAGTTGGGAAATTGAAGATGAGATCATTCTCCTTGAGGAAGATAGCCGCAAAGGTGATTGCACCAGTTTGGGTTGCGCTGTTCCGCCTCCATCCGCTCCCAAAATGGTCCAGGTGGTTCCACAACAGCCCTCCAAGATGGCTATGACCATTACAGAGAAGCCTGCTCCCCTCATTACTCCACAAGAATCGGAGGAGGATGAAGAAATTATCAAGGCTGTTGTTTCAGGCAAAACTCCTTCCTACTCTCTCGAGAAAACTCTCGGCAACTGCAAGAGAGCAGCTGCAATTCGTAGGGAAGCTCTCCAGAGGATCACTGGGAAGTCACTGGAGGGTCTACCTTTGGAAGGTTTTGATTACGAGTCTATTCTGGGTCAGTGCTGTGAGATGCCGGTCGGGTATGTCCAGTTGCCTGTGGGAATTGCTGGGCCTTTGTTCCTGGATGGGCGAGAGTACATGGTCCCAATGGCAACAACAGAAGGTTGTTTAGTTGCTAGCACTAACAGGGGTTGCAAAGCTATCTTAGCATCTGGTGGTGCCACCAGCATGCTTTTGAAAGATGGTATGACTAGGGCTCCGGTGGTGAGGTTTGGCACCGCCAAGAGGGCTGCTGAACTGAAGTTCTATATTGAGGATCCTACGAACTTTGAAACTCTTTCAGGGGTTTTCAACAAGTAAGAACATTCTTTCTTCTTTTGGTGTCATCCCCTTTTCTCTTCATGTGGTTTTACTGCAGATCTACGACTGAGTTTGTTCTCTGGATTTTGCTTTGTCTCCTGTTTTCTTTAATTGTCAACATCACCTTTCCTTCTTTCTCTTTTTTCCCTATTTTTTATTGGTTGGTGATTTTGGGAAGTTTCTCCCAAACACCTGGTAAAATCTCAAATTTGAATCTTTCGTACTTTTTCCAGTTTTGTATCACTTAGTAGATGTCGCATGGTATGTGAGGTCTTTTTCTATGAGATAATTCTCAATCCAGAGTTTTCTTGCAGTCGGTTTCTGACTTGGGACTGTAATTGGTGTCTTAGAATGCTATAAGAGAATAAAAGTTTCCTCCTTTTTGGACTTTAGTAGTAGTAATCTTTCATTTCAGGTCGACAAATACTTGTCAAGGCTAACTTTTGACTACAATTCTTAAAACTTTTTACTGCTCATGGAAGTTGGAAGTTTATCATATCATGCATGGATGTAATCACTATACAAAGGCCAAAACAATGTTTCATGGCTTCGTTTTTTATTTTTTCTTGAATCTCTATGAACTTGGGAATCTGTATTTTGAATGTTTAATTAACTCCCATCATCTTGGGATATTTCACAGTTCGAGCAGATTTGCAAGATTACAAAGCATCCAGTGTGCAATAGCAGGAAAAAATTTGTACATGAGGTTTTGCTGCAGCACTGGTGATGCAATGGGGATGAATATGGTGTCAAAGGGTGTTCAAAACGTTCTTGATTTTGTCCAGAACGATTTTCCTGATATGGATGTTATTGGCATTTCTGGTACACTTCCTTTCATTCCTTTTCTTATTCCTTAACTTTTTCTGCATAAACTTTGTTAAGAATAATATTCTAATGGCATAATTATAACTGCAGGGAACTTCTGCGCTGACAAGAAACCAGCAGCAGTTAACTGGATTGAAGGAAGAGGAAAATCTGTGGTTTGCGAGGCAATCATAAAGGAAGAGATTGTTAAGAAGGTATTGAAGACAGAAGTTGCTGCCCTTGTTGAGCTTAACATGCTTAAGAATCTCACGGGATCAGCCATGGCCGGATCCCTGGGTGGATTCAATGCCCATGCTAGCAATATAGTCTCTGCCGTATATCTTGCTACTGGCCAAGATCCTGCTCAGAACGTGGAGAGTTCTCAATGCATCACCATGATGGAGGCCGTCAATGATGGCAAGGATCTTCATGTCTCTGTCAGCATGCCCTCTATTGAGGTAGAAATCTTAATCTTGATAGTGCTATTCTTTAATTAGTAAAATGAAATGATAATATATGCATTTTAATCTATGAAATTTAATTGAAACTGTTTTAAAAACATACCATCTAAGGGGGATTTTTAAATGAATTTGGAAAGTGAGACTTCATTTATGTGTCTATTGTATGTCTCACATTTTTTTATGAACCATATGAGGTACCGGCTTGCATCTTGGGATTCTTGTGACCAAGATCAGATTTTGAAAAGATAAATACACAGTGGAATCTTGCCAGGCATAAGTTTCAAATAAAAAAAAAGACCTTGAAACTGTTATCTGAGAACCTCAGGGCTTTTGCAGTGAAAGTTTTTTCTGCCTTTCTCTCTCTAGCTCTCATACATGTAAATCTTGAAAACCTTAAAAACTTGTCTCTGTGAATTTAAAAATGTCTGGTAACCTGTATTCTATGTAACCACATGTTATTTAGAATCTGACAGATGTTGGGTATTGTTTATTCATTGATTTAGAAATGGTTTTCCAGTTGCTCTCATCAAAACATAATCAGTGTTCCCTTTATACTCTTTGTTTTGTAAAGGGATTCTATAATTTGAGTTTGACAAATCTAATACTTTTTTAAAATGATTCAGGTGGGCACAGTTGGTGGTGGAACTCAACTTGCTTCCCAGTCAGCCTGCTTAAACCTACTTGGGGTGAAAGGTGCCAGCAAAGAGACACCAGGGGCCAATTCAAGACTCTTGGCCACCATTGTTGCTGGTTCGGTTATGGCAGGGGAACTTTCTCTCATGTCTGCCATTTCTTCCGGCCAACTGGTGAGGAGCCACATGAAATACAACCGATCCAGCAAGGATGTTACGAAGGTCTCCGGCGCGTAGACAGCAGAGAGAGAGAGGGATTGCGACTCCAGAAAAAAAAACCCCTTTCTTTGTAGTATACCGTCAGCAGCAACCCACCCCAGATAATCCCCCAAAAAACATACATTTGTAAAATCAATAACAAAAGAATAATATATGTCAAATTAGTTTCAAAAAGGGGTGTTGAATAAAAGAAAAAAAAAACTATTTAAGAAAATAAAATTAGGAAAAATGGTGTAGTGGTGGTAATATTTATTACTATCATATATATATATATATATACAAGAAGAACAAATCAAAGAAGAAACAGACGAGCAAACAACATCTGCTGCAGGAGGAGGAAGAGTCATGTGATGATGCTGTTGCCTCTGTTCTTTGGTGTCATTCATGTGCAAGGAGGGGATCCATACTCTTGCATTGTTCTTTCTCAATTCCTGTTCTTTCAATTTGTTGTTAAATTTGTAATTAGTTTGTGATTAAGTTAGTCAGTAAAGCTTCGGAAAAAAAAAAAGAAATGAGAGGCAGATCTGGCTAAAAGTTTGTTTGTTGTTTGTTTTTTTGGTACCCGAGAATGGTTTAATCAAAGATCATTCATGCATGCATATTTGAATCTTCGCCCTTCTCTACTCTTCAATTAATATTGAAATTATATAAAACAACTTATATTATCTATATTTAATATATAAAATTTCAATTATATCCAAATAGATTCTTTTCTCTCTAGTAAGATAATTAACATCGAATCTCAACAAAGGAATAGAGACAATTACGAAAAAAAAATCTCACCAAAAGAATAATAATAAATAATAAAATAACATAATAATAATAACAACATAAAAATATTTGAAAAACTTGTTTTTTTTCTCATGTCTTTAAGTCATGTGGAGGTTTTAAATCAAGGCGAGGCTGATACTAAATCAACTCTCGTCAAGTTTACCATTGAGTTATTCCCTTGAAGGTTTGAAAAACTCATAATCTTCTTTTACATCGACAATCTATGAAACCAGAGAAAATTGAAAATTATATAAAAAGAGGAAGCCTAACACAAGAGAATTAAATCAAAAAACCTTTTATCTTTCTAAATATTATTAAATCAAAATATAAATAATTACAAAATGATTTATTTCAAAAATATATTTTTAATATTGTTTTTTGTTGGAATTCTAAAGTTTGAGGTTTCCTAATCATAAAATATTGCATGATGTAAGAGTTATTATATTTGATAAAAAAAATTATAATAATAATACTTTTAATTAAATAATAATAAATGTTCTATAAATTAAAAACATAGAATTTACATGCAATATAATTTATAAAATTATTTTAAAAAATTAATACTAAATCATGAGTTAAAAATATACTTTATTTATCCAATTTTTTTTTTACATTAATTTGAAACAAAATAGTATCAAATCAAGTCATAAAAAAGATTATAATCATAATACTTTTTAATTAAATAATAATAATAGATATTCAATAAATTCAAAACATAGAATTTACATATAATATATTCTAAATTAATTTAAAAATTTAATAATAAATCATGGTTAAAACTATACTTTATTTGTATAATTTTTACCTTTTCCAAGATATATTTTAAAAATTTTAAACACCTTTTGATTAATTTATTTTTAAAGACATTAATTAATAAATTTATTTAAAACAAAATAGTATCAAAGCAAGTTATAAAAAGGGATTATAATAATAATACTTTTAATTAAATAATAATAAATTCAAAACATGGAATTTACAAAAAATATAATTTATAAATTAATTTTTTTGTTGGGATTTTGAAGTTTAGATTTGCTGACGAGAAAAAAAAAATACTAAAATTGAATTTACTATTGTATGAAATTAATCAGTGATAATAAAAGTTAACTTTAATGACTTATAAATAATGACGGAAAAAGTATGAATTTAATTAAATGAGTGGTTTTAAAAATTAATTGAAAATTATACATGAGTATTTCTCATTTTTTAATTTTAGTCAATTTTTTTTTTGATCGGATGGTAAATGACAGGCTAAATTACTTTTTTAAAAAATTTTATTATTTCATACTTTATACAACTATTATTAATGATTTTTTCTGTAATAAATAAATAGAGGAATTATATAGAAAAAATTATTAAAGTATTATCTTTCTATAAATTGTTAGCCTAAAAATAATCAATTTAATGTTTCATTAGGTTTATTAATTCAAGAAAATTAAAGGTTTGAATCTCAAGGATCCAAGAAAACAACAAACAAATCTTTTATACTCCGATGTTGCGTCACCATCTGCCTTTTTTTATATTTACCTCGTGAACATAATTTTTTTTTTTTGAAAAAAAAAATTACTCTTAAGTTATACACAACAATATAAAGGTGTGATCGAAATTGTTCAGATGTAAAATCTACATAATAAAGATCTTGAACAAATAAATAAAAAATAAAGAAGCTATGTAGCATATAAAATATGTCTTGGGGGGGGGGGGGGGGGGGGGGGGGGGGGGGGGGGGGGGG
>JAOXNR010000001.1:17047605-17062109 GCA_028571225.1 Parsonsia alboflavescens | reverse complement strand
TTCAATAAATAATTTGTATAAATTTTTCATATTCAAAGTGTCCTCCCTTTTTTCTGTGATTATTTCTATTCTATATCGCTGGGGCACTTTAATTAAGGACCCATTTTTTATTTTTGTCTTGGTGTTTGTTTGATTTAAGTTTTTGTTAATTTAAACGTGTTCCACCTTTTCCCAGTATATAATATTGTCTCAGTTACTATCCACTGAGAATATGTGGTTCTTATACTCTTAAGTTGGTTACCGACAATAGTTTTCTTTTTCCTTTTCTAATTTATATGATAGTAATAATGTGTATAAGTACACAATTATCATATGAAATATTTGCTTCAACTCCAAAAAAAATAACAAATATAAAGTAGGATTGTTGGGGATCAATCAGTTATTCCAATATGTAATTACGATCAGAGTAAAACATAAAAGTGTATAGAGCATAATGCAGGAAATTGATAGGATTTGAAATCGAAACCTTTAGATTCCATGCTTATCACTCCACTTATTAGAATGATCTCGAAAGGATAAGGATCATTATGCTTTATCTCTTCAATTAATATATGTTAAGGGGACTTATTTAAAGTTAGTTATCTTCTGTACATGTATGTTGAGAATGATATGGTACAAGTTGATAGATAAAAGTATTAATTACAAATTGAACACAAATTCATGAAATTAAGGGTTTGAGGGGAACTAGGGTTAGATTAAGTACCATATGATGGTAAGCACTAATTTAATTTATAGGTAAGGTTATATTATTAATTAAGAATATCACTGATTTGTGAAGTCTGCTCTACATTTCACTATTAGGTGTATTTGTCTTAACTTGTTTAATGCAATTTAAATCTTTTTTTCTCAAAATAAATAAATAAAAGGAATGGAATACTTACTTGCCATACCTAGACAAAGGATAGATATGAACATGTGCCAAATCTTATAGTTTTTAATAAGCCTGAAAGTTAATGTGATAAGGACCAACACTACCACACCACATGACTTCAATTAGAATATGCATATGATTCTATTTGAATGTATTGGTGGTTTTACAACTAATTGTGACAACATTAAAATGGGGAAACAAAGCTTTCAAATTTCTTTTAAAATCTTTTGTAAAAGCCTTTTATTTATTTATTTATTTATTTTGGGAATTGGATTATTAAATAATCAACGGAATTGTAATTGGTTTGAGTCGGCCTAACAATATCTATGTATAACAAAAATTAAGTCAAAATCACTATATATATAACAAATGGCTTCTCCCCACACTAATTTTCAATTTATCTTAATGTTAGAGTTCTAATATTTTTTGACCAAATCATCGTGGATTCAAGACTACACATACCAAAATCAAGAAAAGAAAAAAAAAATTTTAAAAAAAATAATAAGAACCCAGATTCGGTTAAGTTGGGCATCCTTAATTTGCAAGGGATACACAAGGCAGAAAGCCATTTACTCAAAAAACAAGGGTGAAGGAAAGGAAAAGATAAGCAAGTCAGAATAATTTTATATATTGGAAAACGTTTCTCAAGAAATTGAAAAACATTGAGTAATAAAAAATAAATAAATTTCTTGTCTAATTCATGTTATAATTATGAATTTAACTCTGGTTTTTTCATTACTTTTAAGATGTAACCCAAAAAAAGAATTATAATTTTAAAAATGCATTTGGGAAGGGAATAAATTATAGTCATTGACTTGAAAGGTCGGGTAAGCGGCAATTTCTGTCACCATGTGGGCTTTCAGTTAAAGTTTCAATATTAACAAAACAATGGTCCTTTTGCTGAAAAAAGTTGCGGTATTCATGATTTTGGTCAAATTTCGGAATCCCCCTCTTGCTGGTAGTTTTGTTGGGTCAGCAACGGTCTAATATGAAAGATAATTTAATAGAGAAGGAAAAGGAAATTAGTGGTTTGTAATTGTAAAAGAAAACCTCAATAAACAAACAATTAAAAGTAATTTTGGGTTGAAATGCACAAAGAAAGAAAAGCATACGCCGTCTGTGGGAATCGAACCCACGACCACGTGGTTAAAAGCCACGCGCTCTACCGGCTGAGCTAAGACGGCTTAACAATTAAATTTTGTAAAACTTCATATTTATCTCTGCTAGATTTTACAAAAATGAAAATGATAAATTAGTTTAAGAAAAGAATTTAATTTTTACCCATTCCTTAATAAAATTTTAAGAAATTTAGAAAATTGAATGTTTTACTTTTAAAGACAAAATAAAAACTTCAAATCATCAACAAATGCAGTTAAAAGGAAATAACAGAGAACACAGTACATGAAAATTTTCATCAAATCACAGCAATAAACTACCCAAAGCTCTTTCCTCTGTTGTCGGGCAATTAACAATAGCTTAACCCATCCTGCATTCTTCTTCAACACCACCACCAACCACTTGGTGTGTTTATGGCATAACCAACTATACTCCCATCCCATCCCATGCCTGTCACATGCTCGATAATATTAATAATCTTGAATCCTCTACAGTTGTCGTCTTTTCCTCAGCAACATCTGCATC
This sequence comes from Parsonsia alboflavescens, assembly GCA_028571225.1. NCBI lineage: Eukaryota > Viridiplantae > Streptophyta > Magnoliopsida > Gentianales > Apocynaceae > Parsonsia > Parsonsia alboflavescens. Next base: position 17,059,597 of record JAOXNR010000001.1, on the reverse strand, counting down.
ATCCAACAAAACATTCAATCCCAGTGAAGACCAAATTAGTACTGTCTGCATTTAATTAGCACATAGGTACGTGTTCAGGTAGTACAGAAGAAGACCAGATGGAGCCTTTCCCAATTGTGAAATCTCTGTTGATGGTTGTCTAAGAGCCATATGAATTACACCCCACAGTACACTGCTAACACATCAAGAAATGAGAGCAAAATGGTCCCCTTTTTTGGTTCTTGAGGATCCCGTTTCAGATGGCTTCAACTCCCACAGTACACACCAAACTTTTTGGCCGTGAATTGAAATCGAGTTCATGTTCCTGATCAGCCTAAACAGTCAGTATCTCTATCTCTGCAGTTACGATGAACTGAATTATCCTTGCCACTACACGTCTCTCTTTGATTTGGCAGTACATCCGTCCGTTGGAAAGAAGGATCATATGACCACATCAATGCCAACCATAGTATTTGGAAACATATACAGCAGATATGGGTCACTCATAGTGCAATGAAATAAGGCAATAATGGACTGTATTTGTAACTCTTTGAGCTCATGGTGAGAGAAGATTTGCATTTAACAGTTCCTGATGGAAATAGAAATTAACTCAACATCGAGACCTTTTACCAACCTTGGTACAAATTTCCAAAGAATGATCACCAGACAACTAGTGTGTGACCAAAAACAATTATGGTCGCTGTATATCTACTACTTGCCCATACAATTCCTAAGAGAACCCAGGGTTTTGATGGAATATGACGACAGAAAGAAAAGAGTATCAGAAACAATAACAATATGCTCATAAACAAATTGTCCTATATATGAAGGCCAATTCAAGCACCCCATTAAACGGATTATTTTTACGTCACCAACAAATTCACAGAGAAAACTACTGGAATCTGCCAACATCCAAAGGATGCAGTGATTTCAAAGAGCAATTCTAAATATGAACTGAAACAATCAGTACAATAGAAGATCCCAGAGATTACAGATCTAAGGCCAAATTATGCTATATTGAAAGATAATGCATTGAAAGCTTGACCCTGAAGGTTTTATGGTCAGGGCTCAAGATAGATTCAATAAATTCATGACTAATTGGCATTAATAAAGTAAGAATTGATGCTAAAACCCTGAGTAGAATTTAAATTGTAAACGAAGCTCTGATTTCCTGCAAGTAAAGTTTCAATGCAGAAGAAGCTTGGTTAATCAATCACTCGTACCCACTTGGGAGCCAATTTCCTGAAGGTAATGTTCTGCATCCAGTGCAGCCATGCATCCTACAACAGCATAAAAGAATGATGAGTTTCAATAGAATTATTAGTTAAAACAGGTTATTGAACTTCACTAATGAGAAGAAACCATGAAAGGTTGTTCTTGGGATAAATAGGTTAAAAACTGGTCATGAAAAAAATCTTGGAAGCCCAACTACATAATCTTACAATCTTATGAGACTTCAATCTATTTATCATAGGCATTATGAGTATAAGGACCTGAAAGAATCCCATTAACTCATTCTGACTCAGGATAAACAACCAAATACAACAACCAACAGTCCTACTGAAGATCCCTAGAGCTTGGATTTTATAAAATAAAAGTGCTACCCTTGCCAGATATCAAATAGGCCTATTCATTTGGTAACTGGACTTGCAATTAATCCTCGCCCACTTGTGTTTAGGGAAGCGTGATATTTTTTTTTCCTTCCAATGTTACTCCATTTTGCAACTAAAACCAGGGAAAAATTACAAGATGGAAGGGAGAAAAAGACAAAATGATAAAGACTGCAGAGTGCACATAGAAAAACTCAAGGAATGCTCACACAAGACAAAAGGCACACAACCAATGAAGCCATTACAAGGGGAGTTATGTTAAAATGCTGGAACTGGGATTTCAACGTCCAATACAACAAAGACTCATTATTAAATCTTTGCAGAAGGACATGTGAATTCTTCCTTGCAAGATCGGATGATGACTAGATGTCTTCAATAAATAGATAAGAGAAAACATAGAAACTAGAAATTTGGACTTCTTCATCATAAGCTATCAGACTTAGAGATATTTCAAGCTTCAACTAAGAAATTCCAGTCCCATATCTACCACTTCTTCATCATAAGCTATCAGAAGGACATGTGAATTCTTCCTTGCAAGATCAGATGATGACTAGATGTCTTCAATAAATAGAAAAGAGAAAACATAGAAACTAGAAATTTGGACTTCTTCATCATAAGCTATCAGACTTAGAGATATTTCAAGTTTCAACTAAGAAATTCCAGTCCCATTTCATACCTGATCACACTACTATTTCTTGAAGAAAAAAAAGATTTACTTGTGTCATGTATTAGAACCATATTTTTAGTAACATCTAAAGTATCTTTTGGCACCATCACTTGATTTTCTCACAATATAAGTAGTACAATACTTATAAGGAGGAACAATAACATGTATAATACAACAGATAGTTATTTTGCTTACAAATTAGGGATGCAAATGATTTGTTTCAACAAATTAAAAGCAAGCAAACTTGATAATTGCCTAGAGGCAAAATGGGGAGACTGGACTTCTCAGAGCAAATATTTTCAGACACACTACTATCTTCCAAATCTTATGAAGCTATTTGAAAGGAGCATGGTATAACAGATAATCCAACAAAACATGATCAACTACTATCATCCAGCAACTACAAAATTAACCAGGAAAAATGAAACCTCTGACTAATAAAACTGGATTCTAGATATCCTAGGGGCCAAAAACAGATTTGATGTTAACACAGGAGATATGCCTATTTTTATGAGTTTAGCAGTCTGTTGAAGCATCCCAAATGCCACCAATTACCGGACTGCAGAATCAATGCTGCGGATATTGGATATCTACATACATGATTTACCTCATATACAAATACCATATCCAGGTCCCAAAGGTCAAAAGTTAATTATGTCCCATTGATTGAACCCATTTCAGCATCTTACTTTTCCCAGGTCATACAGTTATTCATACTCTTTACAACTTCTAAGAGTCAACAATCATTCTTCTCATTGAGCTAGAGATTGGCCTACCCTCTCAGCAAATACAACTGTATCCACATAATGCAGTAAAAGAATATTCATATCTGATGAGTCAAGCCAAATACAAAAAGTAAAGGCATCTAGCCTCTAATTGTCCTATGCCTATATCAAACATAGAACTAATCAGCTCAACTAGATGGTAAATATAAAGTTAAGAGAGAAAACCTTCAAGAGAACATTCAATAACTCACTTTATATCCTATCAAAAATCTAATCTAGTTATCCAGTTGATCCATAAAACAAGCATGATTCCCAGCCCAAGCCCCACCCTTCCATACCACTTAAACCATTCTCAACTAATGTGATCAACAACTAAAATCACTGCCAAATGAAAGATTCACTAACCAGATCCAGCAGCAGTAACAGCTTGTCTATACTTCTTATCCTGAACATCACCAGCTGCAAACACTCCCTTAACACTAGTTTGTGTGGTGCCAGGTCTAGTCACCACATACCCGTCAGCATCCAACTCCAACTGTCCGTCTAAAAACTTGGTGGCTGGCTCGTGTCCGATGGCAAAAAACAAGCCTGAAACCTGTAAGTCCAAAATCTGCTTCTCCTTAGTCGAGACGTTCTTCACTTTCAAACCCCCTAGCAGCTTCTCTCCTTGAGCCTCCACCACTACAGAATTCCACAGCACCTCAATTTTAGGATTCTCCAAAGCCCTGCTCTGCATAATCTTGGAAGCCCTAAATTCGCCCCTCCTGTGAATAATGTAAACTTTAGACGCATATTTTGTTAAAAACGTAGCTTCCTCCATCGCAGAATCCCCGCCACCAATAACAGCAACTGGCTTATTTCTAAAGATCGGTGCTGCACCGTCACACACAGCACAGGCAGAGATACCACGGTTCCAAAATTCCAGAGAGCCCTTAAACGGAAGACGTTTAGCGACAGCACCAGTGGCGACAATAACAGAATCCGCAATAACAGTCTTGGAATCGGTAAAGATTTGAAATGGGGTTTTCGAAAAATCGACCTTATTCACTGTCTCCGTGAATATCTCAGTGCCAAAACGGACTGATTGGCTCCGGCACTTCTCCATAAGTTCGCCACCGCCGATACCATCGGGGAAACCAGGGAAATTTTCCACTTCTGAGGTTGTAGTTAGCTGCCCACCAGGGGCAATATCATTAGCCATCCATCCTTCAAAAAGAATAGGCTTGAGTTCCGCCCTAGCAGCATAGATCGCAGCCGTATGTGCAGCTGGTCCACTGCCAATTATGCAGAGACGAGTTTTCAACGTCTGATGTACACTGTCCATGGAAGGTTGTCTCGAGGTACGTCCCCCGGCGGAGGCTACAGCGTCGGTGGTGGTGGTCGCGGTGGTGATGCTGGCAACGCCGACGAGGCTGCGGGCTCTTTTAAGTGTACTCAGGACTTTATAGAAACGGCTGCTCATGTGTTTGATTTTATGCCTCTGAGATTTTTATTGGTAAAGATTCCAGGATTTGGACTTTTGGACTCGGTAACGGGCGGCCGAAACTGGCGGGTTTTCACATTCACAGAAATGGTTTTGGGCGCGAAAATTGAAAGTTTTCAGGTAAGGAGAAAAATTCATAATATAAAACGTATGGGCAGAGGTAATTTTTCTTTTGATAAAAGTAAAGAATATGTGGAACGGAAGAAAGTAACAAATTTGGATTCTTTACATTTTTAAATTGTCCATTTTCAAAGCGTTAAGATGTTGTTATTTAAAAATTATTAATTATAAAAATATTTAGAAGAATTTATGTAAAAAAGAATGAGCAAAGTTATGTTTTATTTTGATTTTTTGACAAATTTTAGTAAAATAATTTTATTGGCCTAAATTTTAATATAAAAAAAAATCAATTGTAGTAAAATTTTAATTAATATGGTTAGTGAAACGTTTCATTTTGGATATTAAAAAACTGAAAAATGAATATTATTTATAGAATTAAAAAAACTAATCTTTAGAATATTATTCTGCTTGTGGTAGTTCCCTATAGCTCTAATAATAAATCTTGAAGTTTTTTTTTAAAAAAATTAGAATACCTTAGATGAATCAGGTCATAAAATTGAAAATAATAAATTTTCTTTCAAATAAGATTTTCTTTGTTTTTTCATGGCTTTAAATTAAATAGAACTTGATTTTTATATTTTAATTGCCACAAAAACAGGTAAAAAGCGAAGCCCAGCATATGGGGGTAGTCTATTCTCCGAGCCCAACTCCTACTTCATAGGGCTACTAAATCTGACCCGGTCCAAAAGATTTCGCCCGGGCCTATTACGCTATGGAAAATGAACAAATTTCTATGTTCAATCACTAAAGGGTTAATTTCAATTTAATCCTTGAAAATATGAAATTTTGATTTGATCATTGATCCATTTGATTGAATGAATGTGGATGAAATATTAGTGAAAATTATTTTACTTTAAAAAAAACAAATAATAGTTATGTTGGTAGAAAAGTTATACCTTTGAATTATAAGAAGAAAAGAATCGAAATTTAAAAAACTCAAACACGCAAGGATTCCAAAATTTGAAAACCTCAAGTAAAATTTTGTTCATATTCCTTCCTTTGTTGTATGAGTTTTCCCCTTTCTATTATTGCCAAATTAAGCAATCTTTTGCCCTTGAGAGTGATAAGATAAGTGATTATAAATCGTTTTTAACTTAGATAAAGGCATGCGTAAAACGGGGTGTATCTAATAGTATTTATAAGGTAAGATGCATTATTTTTTATATTTTTTTTTTATAAATTAATGTTCCATTTTTATGTTTTTATTTTTTTGGAGTAATAATTCAAATAAGTTAAAAATTTATTTTTACATATGAATAAAATTAATAATAGATAATTTTCCTTAGATAGTCAAAACATTACAATTTGTATATAAAATAAAACAGCAAATTAGAATATAATGATGATCAATTTTTCAATCTTTTTCAGTCATACGATATAGGCTAAGTAAATTATTATATAAAGTTTTAAATAGGTGGAGTAAAGAGGAAAAAAAACTCATAGCTAATATAAAAATATTTAAAAATAAATAAGATGTTTAATTTTTAAAACTAAATTATTGAGTATTTTAAGATAAAAATTCCATATGTTGTCTTTGCCCTTTAAGCTTCTGTATCTCCTGTTACTTTAGTAGAAATTTAATACTTATCCCTAAAATATCAAATTTCCGTATGGTTGAATTTATTTTTTAGATTTTAATATTAAAATATATTAAAAGATAGATATTAAATGTCACAAATAATATTTTTATTAATATTCTATAAGTGTAGTAAGGAGTGACACACCTCAAATGTGTAATAGGAAATTCAGATCGTATCTATTACTCTCCAACAATTATAGATAGTTATAAATAAATGTTTTGAAATCCAAATTTTGTAACAGTAATTGTAGTGATCCTATACTATTAATAGTAATAGTAAAAAGTAACGAACTATGTAAACGAACGTGCTTTTGAAGCATTTTATAGGTAAATGAAGAGTTACAGCTAACTAAGTTTTATAGATAAATGAAAACAAATGAAGAGTTATAGATAAAGAAATGTTTGTGTAGGAAAGTGAACAGTTTAAATGTCTTTTTCATTTATGAGGGGAAAAAAAGGAACAGTAGTTAAATCAAGTAACTCATTTGTAATTTTTCTATGGGAAATGGAAAGTCAGAAATATTTTTATGTAGTATTAGATTTCACAAAATTATATAGATTTAGGATTTCAAAAGTCATTTAACTTGTTGCTCCAAATCTTGTAAACTATTGATTTGGACCTCTCAGATAAGTTTAAGTGGTATTTTGTGGTGAGATGTGTCTATTTTTATATGTTATAATAGATGTTCTCAAAAAAGGAATCTCATTCTATGTGTGTATGTGTATATATCATTTTAACCGTCCCAAGAATTGAATTGACTTTTTCATTAATATTTGTTTGAAGTTAAATGGGTTATTTAATTTGTAATGTAAGAAATATAATATACTTTCTTCATCACTAAATATAAATCATTCTAATTAATTTTTATTATCATTAATTATAAGTATTATTGTTAGTTAATTGGGTATTCGAAGGTTTTATATATATATATATATATATATATATATTATTCCTCTAATGATATATAGTGAGATGGTATTCAAATTTTTGAAAGAATGATTAGAAAATATTCTAGTAGAATAAAAAAAAAAGTTATCATAATTTTTGTTAAATGATGGCCAATTTCTTATATTTAGGGAAGAAGGGAGTAACTGATTAATGCATCAACTATAAAATTAAATTAACTTAAGAAATTTCCCATTCTTCAAATTTTTTTTTTTTTTTAAAGAAGAAGAGTAAACTAGCACTAGGTTCTTTTTCTTAAAAATGGTTCCATATCTTCAAGTACAATAACTTTGCAGTATACTAAAAAAAAATATATATATATATCTTTAAAAAAATCAAATATTCATTAAATTTAATTAGTCAAATATATCTATAAAAATACTTGTAATTTTCTTATTAGTATATTAGAAAAGTAAAATGATCAATTTAGTCTCATAACTTTATTGTTTTAATCATGTAGGTTCATATTTTTTTTGCATCTTCTAGAGTCTCATAACTTTTTCTTTTTGTTTGGGTCATGTAAGTCCATCTCTGTTTTTTTATATATATTATCTTGAAATGTCTCGTAATTTTTTACCGATAATCAATTAGGTCTTATAACTTTTTTGTTTTTACCATGTTGGTCTACATTTTTTTTAACATCTTTTTTAATTTTCCATTTATATCATTTTTTGACTTAATTGGTTATTGATAAAAAGTTATAGGACCTAATGATCACCGGTAAAAAGTTATGAAATCTTAAAATATTAAAAAATATATATGAACCAGCATGCAAAAAAAAAAATTATGGAACCTTAAAAAAGAAAAAAGAGAGAGAGAGAGATATGCATCTATAAAATTAAAATAAAAAAAATTATGGGATAAAATTGGTGATTTAACCTAATATTGGACAAGTGTAGTAGAAAATCTGAAAAGGAATCCAGGATGTCACAATAAGCATCAGAAAATCCCAAAATTAGGAGTCGCAGTCCTAGGTATAGAAAGCCGAGAATAAGACAAATGAAGAATCCAAGTTGAGAGCAAAGGGTCGGGCCATTGTTGTTGGTATCCGACGGAAAAGAAGACAAAGGATGGCCCGAAAGCACTGCTCATTTCTTGGAAAACGCAACAAGAGCCGCACGGTTCAATTTCTCAACTGCCCAACGCAAAATCTTTGCCGACGACTTGGCCCAAGTTGGGCCCAGCTGCCTAGATTTGTCGGTTTCCCTCAGCAGTTGGGTCCGTCCTCCAATTACCAACCGGGTCAATTCTTAGTTGCATTCTGATTGGTCAAGATTTTTTAAATCAACCAATTATTTTGGTTTTAAAAGAAAATTAAAATCAAACCATTTAAATCCTTAAATTGTTGATTCAGTTTGCATTTAGTTCAGTTTAGTTCGATTATTTTTCTATTTCAATAAATTGTGTAAACAAAATATGTAAATCAATAAATAAAAAAATTCCATTTTCAATAATAGAACAATGTAAAATGAATATAACACAAATTAATATCAATTATAAACTTTTAACAATTTTTTAAAGTTATAAATTCATGTTTTACTGATTCTTTATTCAAGTATGTTATCACGAGTTCCATTATATCGATTATTGATCGATAAATTTCAAAAAGAAGATAATAATTTTACTAAAATATAATGATTAATATAAATAAAATAATGACTACTAATAGAAGAACAACAATAATATAAGTTAGTAATAAAAAATATGAAGAATGAGAGTATATAGAGCATAAAGAATAGGGAAACATATATTTTTTTTAGAATATAAAGTATAAAATAAATCATATATATATTTATTTATTTATATATATATGAGGAGTGTTGGAGAGTGCGATGCCATAGACGCCGTGCGGCAAGACAGTAGGAAGCCGTTTTGAGAAAATAATAATCATAATAATAAAATAATGTCACGAGACAGGCCTGAATTCAGACCAAACCAACGGAGACACCTGGGCAATCAGCTTCCGTGTGCGCCAACATTAAGAAATTGTTTTGGCCGCAAAAGCCAAGAGACCGGTGAGAGTAGGCACGTCAACGACACCCTTCCACCACCACATCCCTTGCCATTTCCACCTCCAAACTCAACATTCACCACCCAACTAATATTTATCTTCAAGCCCAATTTTTGGTAGCACACGCCCCACACAAACGCCTCCTGACAATGGGAGGTTCGGAATGAAACCGGAATTGATTTGTAGTAATTTAGAGCCCTCGGAGAATGTGTTCCCTACCTTGGTACTTGAAAGGATCGCCAACAAATTTTTATTTTTATTTATTTTTTAATCTCGTCTCCAAAATGACGTCGTATAATGTTACCATACATGGAAGTTGTGTAAGGCGCAATCTCTAGCAAATTCCATTTATATATACATGTGTATATATATATATTGGTTTCAATTTGAACAATGAAATAGATTTTTTTGATTTTGAAACTTTTAAAATCATATCCTAACCTAAAACTTAATATTCGGTTAGGATCAATTTGGTTGGTTTGCTTTTTCATTTCCTTAAACAACTCGATTCATGTAAACTCAGAATTCTCTGGACAACATAGTCATTCGTAGCGACCCAAATTAGAAGTGAACAAGTTTGTTTCCCCCCACCCCCCATTAGAACTATGAGATATCAAATCTAATTTAAAATTAGACTTTTTTATTATTTTAAAAAAATAAAAAATAAAAATAATTTCTCTAAATTATTTCTGAATTAAAATTTTATATTTTATTGATATATGAGTTTAACGCTTATTATGTCATTGCCATAACTTACCTATTAATAGATATTCTTACCCAAACACAGATAAGAAGAGAAGAGAAAAGTAATCTCAGATTGAAGAATGCTTAACTTTCAAAAGAAACAATACTAAAAAAATAATATTATGGAACTAAGTAAAAAATATCGTGATCTATTTTATTTAGTAACTATTGTTGTGTTTTTCTTTTTAATCATGTTAATATATATATATAAATATATATATATATATTTATATATATTAATGAAACAATATTCTTTTTTTTTTTTAAACAAAATACATATTTTTGGCCTTATCCTTGAAACTTTCAAGGATTAAATATTTCCTTAAAATGCAAGGTCCTCGATTGTCCTGCAACTCAGACCCTTGGATGCCTGTTTTACACGGTTAAAGTTATATGGTATGTGGTCTCTTTACTTACCCTGTCTTATTTTTGTGCATGATTAGAGGCTCCATCTTTTTATCATTTTTTTTTTTCTATAGACAAAGCTTTACTTAATTTAAATAAGTCACTTTAAACATATTGGTACACGAGATTTATTACTTGGTAATCGTTTTCAGTATAAAAATATAAATAACCTAATTTGACAGTTAATATTTAAGTTTATCATCATTAATTGCATCATAATTATGTATATTCTCGATATGGGATTGAGATATCATAACTATATATCGCGTCAAGAGAGCATTTCAATAATTATAAATATTATTATGATTGTAGGTTGATTGAAAATGATTTATCTACTATTGGGTTAAAAGAAAAAGGTGGGGAAAAAAAGGATCAATTCTTTAAGTGAGTCCAAAAGTAACAAATGGTCCCTTATCACATAAATTTTGTCTCCTAGAAAGATTAGATGGAATTGGAAATAACAATGAATACAAAAGAAGAAGACAATTGCTGATCCTTTCTAATATCATAAGCTCAATTGCTGAGAATGTAGTTTGTCATTTAAGTTTTATTATTAATATATAGTTTTGATTATTGCATATCCTTAAGTTTGTTTAATATAATTCAGTCTCCCCTCCAAATTTTATTACTTATTTACTTTGTCCAAAATTTAATAATGTTTTATTTTTAAAAATTAGTTAAATCTTATAAAGAAATTGAAGCTACATGAATTAAATCGTTTTTTTTAATGTATAACTCAATTTGAGATATTTAATACTCCACCCGTTCCTAAATCATTATAACTTTTTTTTTTGTCGCTAATTAATAATTATTGTTAGTTAATTAGATATTTGAATGTGTTTTTTCCATATGATCCCCTCATGTGATATACATTCACATTTTTTTCAAAGATTACTATAGAACATTTTAAAAAGAAAAAAGTTAGATTAATTTTTACAAAATAATGGTTGAAGACTTATATTTAACGACGGATGAAGTATAAAATGAACAATTATGTTGTTGCAATGATTAAGGCTTTTTAATTTTTGGTATTATTTTGCATTAAATGTGAACTTTATTTTAATGGTGAAAAGGGGGGGAGGGAGAGAGAGCAAGTTAACTGTGGTTGAAGTCATGATTGTTGATTGAAGGACGGATCAGATTCATTTCAGAGCCAATTCTTTTGACTTCAATCTTGTGATAAAATAATTGTGATCTCTTAATTATTATTATTATCATGATTAACAATTAATTTACAGCTAAGCAACAAAAACATAAAAAAACCTGAAATGTCGACCAAGTCTTGCTTGTGCCTTTGAAATATGGGGCTTACCATATATGACAAAATATGCATATGGAATGAATATGTTTGCCAATTGATTATTATTGCTATTATTATTTTTCATTACTAGTGGTTCATTTTCTCCCTTTAAAATACCATAAAGAGAGGAAAAAAAAATGTTATCTTATAAAATTGTGTTATCCAGTTGTTATTAGTTTGAATCAAATTAAATGCGATTGAACTTTCGTAGTAATATATTTTTCTCAACATGAGATTAATTTAGAGTTAAAAACTTGTTTTAAAGTATGAGATTTTTTAAATTTAAAATTCAATATATATTAATTTCCCCCATTAATGTTCATAGGTATTTTTCTTATCTCAATTTATTTAGTCGGTTTGACTCTGTGGGGGGGGGGGGGGGGGGGGGGGGGGGGGGGGGGGGGGGGGGGGGGGGGGGGGGGG
>JAOXNR010000001.1:17003572-17047595 GCA_028571225.1 Parsonsia alboflavescens | reverse complement strand
GGTTTGACTAAGATCCCCCCCCCCCCCAAATAGTTTACCTAAATAAAAGTCTAATTTATTTTTATTTTTTTTATAAAAAAATTTAGTTCGTGTACAACCATAAAAAATGATTTATTATAAAACTAGAGAGTACAGAGCTTGAGATATATTAGTATATACTAATTTTTTGAATAATTTGACTTGGTTGATGAGGGAATATGTAAAGATTGTATGAATAACAATCATTCTTTATTTTTTGAAAATTTAAAAGGATAAAATGAGAAAATGACATGATCCTCTGGAAATTTGAAGTGAAAAGCATTTTGGGACAATTTTTTTCCCTCCAAATTTAACCTATATATTAATAGGATGGAAAGAGCAATAAACATTTGAAAAATTGGTGAGTTTAGTCCCCAAAATTTTAGGTTTTGATGATTATGTTCCCAAAGGTTTTTTTTTTTTTTTTTTACATTTTATGATTTCAAAATATTTTTGAATTATGACATTTCTGGCATAAAATAAATTCCAAATTTTAGGGTTCTGATTTTAAAAATTTTGAAAGATGAATGACAAATAGACTAGATTTAGGGTTTTTACATGTAATGACCTAATTACCCTTTGTCCTTCAAACTTTTTAAAATCAAAATCTTGGATTTGGCCATATTTTATATAAAAAATGATTACATGAATCATAACCATAATTCAAAAATATTTTGGGGACCATAATCACCAAACCTAAAATTCTGGGACAAAATTCACCAATTTTCCTAAACATTTATTTTGTATTCAACAAATATGACTATTTATTAATGTGAACTTGTTTTCCCTAAAGTTGAAATGGAGAAAAAAAAAACCATTTTTAAATTTCCAAGAAATGATTAGTCTCAATGGGCCATTAATTAAACAAAAAAGAAACGATCATCATGATTCGTGAAGACATTCGCCACCGGTGAACTTTCCCGAAGTTTGAAATATGGTGCCGCCTTAGTCTATATTTCAACGCATTGGAAAATCTTTTTTTCCCCTTTTTTTTTTATTTAAAAAATCTGACATGATTCATTTCTGCGCATATCAATCTTGTGATTTATATCAAAACGATATTATTTTTTTCTCATCCAATACTTTATAAAGAAATATGCAATGTGACGTGACATGATTCAATGTAAATCATCCATTCATTTTCGATAATAGAATTTTCCTTTTTCTTTGCCCTTTTTCTTCGCTCTTACCACATTCTCCTTCTTCTTCAGTTCCTTCATTTTGTTCTATAACAAAATAATAGTACTAACTTAGTAATGGCCATTTTGAAATATGGCTTTAGGTTAGGTGGTCAGCATAATCTTTTGAAACTGCCCTCTTACCTACTTTGAACCTCCCCAAAGGTTGCCATTGTCAATTTAAGATAGTTTAAGGGGGAAGAAAAAAAAACAAAAAAGAATTTAAATTTGAATGATTCGATCAAATAAACAAAAAAAGATTTAATGGTAAAATGTGTTCTTGCTGCTGCTAAAAACATCTGATCTTCTGAGAAATATTATTATTATTTACAGAGCACCAGAAGGAAACAGAAGAATAAAATGAAACACTAATCTGCCCAAGAAAAGAAAACTACTTAATCTATGGAAAGAAACAGAGAAAAAATTGCTTGAGCTCACTGCCCAGAAACTGTTTGAATCTGAGCTCCATAATCTCTTCTATACAATAAAAGGTTCAAAGAGCATAATAACAGAAGGGGGGAAAAAGGAGAGAAGAAGAAAAAATTTTGCAAAACTGTAAATTTTTTTTTTTTTCTCTCAGTTCAAAACCCTTTGCTGGGATCATTCTTGGGTTCTTTTATCTTTGGTTGAGCACGGGATTTTCATCAACAGAAAGAGAATTTCTCTTGATGAAATCTAAGCAATCTGCTATGGCTTCTGAGTAGAAAGAGTTTGATCTTCCATAGTACCGGAATCTGTAATCGGGCATCTGATCCTCTGCAGCCATGACCAAGCTTCTTTTGCTACTGCTATCCCTTCTGCTACCACTTCTGGCCATGTTTCTTTTCCTTGATCTCAGGGCATTCCCGTAGGAGGATCCCCACCGGCTGAAGATTTTCAACAAGAACAAGAACTTGGAACGAAGTCTTTGGACTGAAAATCTTCTGGGGTTTAGCCGAAATCCTCTTAATCCATGGCATCTCCTCATCATAATCCCTACTCTGTTGTAGCCCATATGATGAGAGTGACTCATGATTAATGAAAATTGGAAAATCTATAAGGTTTCTCTCCTTTTTATTGTTTTGAATTTTTTATGAAGAGCTAAAAATTTAAGTCTTTGAAGGGAGTAGGAGGAACGCAATGATTTTAAGCTGTGTTGGGAGAGGAAAGAACATGGAAAACGATGGAGAAGATGGCCATACGCGGAAGCATTTGGAACGTGGAAATGACCCAGAGGTCACTTATATAAAGTCGTGTAACTACTATTCTAATTAATTAATAAATAATCACACTATATTATTATTATTATTATTATTATTTGTTTTAATATTAAGGCAGCAGCATATTATATGAGAGGAGAGAGAGAGAAAGAAGAATAATCAAAATCAGCCCAGCTTGTGGGGGGACAGGAAAAGCAAATTACTGGAAAATGTGTCTCCCTCGCTAATCAAGTGACCGGAGTGGTTGAAAGATTTGAAAGCCACAACCAGGAGCAAAGCTTGTCTCGACACTGTAGTGATAGTTTAGCTGCTCCGTCTGTTTCGCGATAAAAAAAAAAAAAAATCGATTTAAATCTTTAAATTTGTTTTAGTAATATAAGATGTTTTACGAAATTTAATGAGTTTTTTCTTTTTTCAATATTATCTGAATCGATTTTCATATACTTATAGGAGAGTATTGATGGGATTCGAATTCGAAACATTTGCGAGCTTACTATCCCACCTACTGGGGATATTCGTAGAGAGACTTTTTTTGTTTTTTTTTTTTTTTACTGTTGAATCTTAAAGCATTTTGAAATTGAATTTGAGTAAGGTTTTTTTCCCTTAGTATTTTAACTAAATCGATAAATAATTTTGTCTGTATTATAAACAAGAGGAGGTATTTGGAATTACACTCCCTTAAAAGGACTTATTCCAATTGTTTGAATCTAAGCTAATTAAAGGGTCATTTACATTTTTATCTCTCTATATTATGTCAGTTGATCAATAGTATACTTGAGAGAGAGTGATAGTGATAATTAGACACTTTAGGATGAAGGAAAGGAAGAAATATATTTGAAATTAACTTATACTTCCTCATTTTCAAAATATAGTCTTTTGAGGATGTTTTATTTGTTCCACAGAATAAATCATTTTGTAATTCTTAATGCATCATTATGATATTTTTTTCATTCATAACCTACATTATTATACTTATTCGTTTATTGCAAAAAAAGAGAAGTGTAGCTATTTAAGAGAAAGAAAAAGAGTATTTTTTTTATATGATATAACTATATTTAAAACTTCTTAATTCAAGTGATCAAGTAGCAGTTAACGTCTTATATCGTGAGAATGGAGACAATATTACAATTTGAAAGAGTTTATTTTGCTTAATTATGAAATTCTAAGAAAGTAGTATCACATTGATTGCTAGCTAGCTAGTACATAAGGATAGCCGTAACAAGAAGCAAAGGAGATTGTTGTTTACATTTTGTATTAGGTTATCTATCATTTTGGAAAAGTTGTTTCCTTAATTGACTCAAGAACAAATTAATAGGTGTAACGAGGAGTTGTCGAGGTATTGTTATGATCCATCGTAGAACATTGAAGCAAGCCACATTAAGAGGAGAGGATACTTTGGTACATGAATCTAACAATGGTCTCTAATAATCTATGCAATAGAAGCAGTGGACAATGAAGAGTGTCAAATGTCATCTCATGTCATGAAATATAACACAAGTGATATACTCTCTCCGTCCGTAATTGGATGTCCCATTTTGATTTGTATAAATTTTTTAAAAAATAATTGACTCAATTCATTTTACACTTAGGGGTATCAAATTCTTAAGAAATTTCTAAATAATTTAGGAAATGAGATATTTATTTCTTACAATTCAAAATAAAATTGTGGACATTCAATTCCGGACGGAGGGAACATAATAAATCAAGAAGCAAAGCTGATATGATATGCTGTTAATCAATGTCTCTAATGGCAATTGTTTGACTTATTAATTGTCATTATTCAATAGATTAATTAATGGCCTACCTTTGCCATTTGCTAGGTATGCATTAGGTAATATAAGTCTTCGATCCATTATTTTGCAGCAGTTTCCTCTTTGATTAGTTTCATAATTAAGTTCATATCATTATACACTAATTCCATCCAACTTTAGAAAAGTATGTATTATGTCGGATATCATTTTGTCAAAATTAAGATAATATATTTTTATTCTTAAAATGCATCTCTTTAGGATCATCATCAAACTAACAACAATAACTAAAGGGGAGAGAGAAAGATAACTAAGGGTAATATAGTAAATATCTAATAAATTAATAAAAATGATTTATAACAAATAGTTAAAAGGAAAGTGCCTTTAAATGACTTATAAATATAAAACTTAACAATTTAATAATTATTTTAATTCTCTGTGTTAAAATAATTATTTCTAGAATGAATGTCTAAACATATATATATATCCCTATCCATTGTGGGTACGTGACATGGGACTGAGTACAAGTTCATGTAGGGATTTATTTGTTTATTCTCTTGGAATTAGGGATGTGGGGAGTAATATATATTGAAATGGTTTTTGAGGAAATTTGGGCAGGCATATAAAGTCAGATGTTGGGATAAGAATGCAAATAAATAAAGCAATTTTTAATTAATTGATTTCAATTTTTGTCATTTTGGCTGGTGACTGGACGGCAATATAGAACAATATTTCTGCTTCATTGGTTTAAAAAACAGGAAAGAAAAAAGTAAATATGGGTATATAAATATATATAATTTTTTTACTATGTGTAACAACGTTGTTTTGGTTTTGAAAAAAAAAAACTAAGGGAGGGATCAAAACGATGTCTTTTTATGCGCATTGCACATAGTAAAAAGATTATATATATAAAAATAAATCATATTACTTCTTTAGTTGAAACTTAAACATCACCTTTTTTTAATAATATAATAAAAGTTTAATTAAATTTCCTAAAGGATATATTCAATTTCAAATAATTTAAGATGAAAAATGAAGCATCAGGCCGTGTACCAAATACAACAAAATA
Organism: Parsonsia alboflavescens; assembly: GCA_028571225.1. Classification (NCBI taxonomy): domain Eukaryota; kingdom Viridiplantae; phylum Streptophyta; class Magnoliopsida; order Gentianales; family Apocynaceae; genus Parsonsia; species Parsonsia alboflavescens. The sequence continues at coordinate 17,042,383 of JAOXNR010000001.1, read as the reverse complement.
GCAGTATAAAGTGTGTGATATTCTCTTAGGCTTGCAAATTTGACTTACACTTTCGGACAACCTTTGTTTTGGCATTACCGAGTGAGATGACACTTGGATGACAAAGGGCTTTTAATTAATAAATATCGAAGCCAAAAAGAGATGTGAATGTGCAGAATAAGGTGAAATATTTTATTTTTCAATTTTCACTAGAAAATGTGCCTGTAATTAATATCTTTTCCATTAATTTTGATATTTTTAGGTGATGGTTCGATGAAAAGTAAATGCAATGAATTTGGAAAAAAATAAATGACCATCTCATCTCGTAAAATATTTAAAATTTTTAAAGACATGGTGGCATTATATGAATGACCAATAAAGTTATACCAACAAAGGCAGTGACACGAAAACTTTGGTGGTCAACTTCTAATACATGTCTTTTGGCAAAAGGATTAAAAGATGAAGCCCATAATTTCCAAGTCAAAAGTGAGGGAAAAAAAAAAAAAAAGTCCAGTTGTGGTTAGTCGCAACAACCAGCACTCGCACTGCAGAAATGACGGCCAAATTGAGGGCATGCAAGCTGCCACGTATTCTTGCAGTTCTTCTGATATTAGTACTCACGATTTTTTTTTTTTTCTTCTTTTCTAACTATGATTCTTGTAATAACTTATTAATTGGGCAACAATAATAATAAAAAATATATATTTATTTATATTTATGATGAATATTTTGGCCACGTACCCAGCTATGGAAGGAAATCAAATCAATTGCGGTTAATCAGATTCTTGAGATTCATTAACTTGTGTTTTGCTCAAAAAAAGTGGCTTAATGTGTGAGTGAGAAATTGAGAAAGAAGACGTTTGCCAAAGTGTCTTCCATGACTAAACTTGGCTCAAAACTAACGTCAAATTTGGTTAGTAATGAGCAATCAAAGCTAGGATAGTGTAGTTGAAGATTTGAGTCATCATAAGTTTTTAATTTAGTATATAATCGAATCAAATCAACTTATTCCATTTGGATTTGGTCTTGAACGGTTCGATTTGCTTAATAACCAATTAATTTTCAAATATATTTAGAATTTTACATGCATGTTATATATTAATAAATTATATTTTATCATTACTTGTAACGATTTGACTCTATTAATAATAAATGAATAAAAATTTTATTTTATTTTTTAAATTATGTTAGCTATATTAAATTATATAATATGTTTTCCTTATTTTTTAAATTATCTTATCCAATTGGTTTGATTCAATTATAACCTATTAAAAATATTATGTAATCAAGCGAATTGTTAAAAATATTTAATTTTGAAAAAAGTCGATTCAATTAACTCTAGTGGCTTTTAAACACACCCAACAACTGTCATGAGTTTGAATGATAAAAGTGACATAGGTTGCTCGACTTAGATTTATCTTTTAAACATCTCATCAAATTAATTGAATAAAAGTAATTTAAATATTGATTAAAAAAGAAAAAGAGAGAGAGAGAGCAAAAAAAAAATTGTGCTAACCCAATCCATGTTCACTTTGGCTCCAATTTTTAAAGAGCATACCACATGAAGGTCCAGCCCAATTTCTTTTGACTCATGATTCCCATATTATTTTTAAAATTTTTTTAGTTAATATCATTGATTATATTAATTCATAATTTATAAATAAAAATATTATTATATATATATATATATATATAATTCATATGATCTGATAATCAAAATAATTATCTGTTCAAACATAATATTCTAACCCAATACTCAAAATAATATGATATAAATTAAAGGAAAATGACTTGTAATTAATATTTTTTTGAATATATTAATTTAATTTTTTATAACATAACTATAAAAAACACAGGCATTTAAATAATTAAATTCATTAAAAACCATTTGGAAAATAATGAAAAAAGAAATTAAAAATTGATATCATGGCCACTCCAATTCAAACTATTAAAGCCGAGATATCAAATAAGCCCTACTTTGCAGGGCCAAGCACGACCCATTTAACTAAGGAAGGATAGGCTGATGTACTTCGGCCTAGTTGAATATAGTCCATTGCAGGTTTGAAATCCTGTTATTTAAAATTGAATATCTATTTTGTATTTAATTAAAATTTTAAAAAATTCAATTCTTTGATCATAGTGAACCCCCCCTTTTTAATTAAGGATGTAAATTTTTTCAGATAAATTTAAAATTAAAATAGAGTTATTTTTTTTTAAAAATAATTGACATTTGAATTCCATGAAACCTTTAATTAGATAAATTATTAAGTATACCCTTTTTAAAAATTTTTATTTTTACCTTGACAATTAAAATTTTGAGATTTTAAATTCCAGATATATACATTCATGAAATTCACCTATTCTAATGCTATAACCTGAAATGATCCAAAAACACCCACTACTCAAAGTGTTGAGTTAGGAGGGAAATGAGCATTTAGATGATAATTTGCATATGCCTAAAATGTTTAGATTTACCACTAAAATTGTCTAAAATTGTTTACGATAGAATATGACTTATATTGCAGATACGACCCCTAGTTCTAATACCATTGTAATTTTTCATTTAATTGAAAAGTTCAAATCGATACCGAGAAATTGAATTTATACACATGGATCCTTCCTTACAAACATGAACAAGAACCAAGAAAGATTGGAAAGAAACAGTCCAAGAAAGAAGCTGGACATTTAGAAAACATGGTTAAGACCGTCACATTCTTGTATAGTCTTGTTGCTAGGAAAAAAAAATTGAAGGCAACATAGTATTGATCGCCACAATTTTGAATCCATCTCAATGCAAAACCCTTTATATACATGCTTTTAACAATCATCATTTCCTGCATCTTTGACAGCACTGACTGACCTTTCCTTGAACATTTCACAAATGGCTTCCACTCTTTCTGCTAACAACATTTCCCGTGCTCCTAGAGCCCAATGTCCCATCAAGCAAGCCACTTTCTCCACCATTGTAAGCAATTTCTTGAAGATCCCTTTTGTTTCTTGATCTTGTTAGGATACAGAAGGAAGTAATTTTTGCTTTCATTGCTATTGATCTCTTTAATCTTGGAAGTTAATTTTCCTCTTCTTGTTTTGCAGTGTGTTCCAGCAGCTGGTGGCCCCAGACTTGTGCCCAAGATTCAAATCTCGAAGGCGGCAAAAAAATCTCCCCGTTTCAAGACCAGGATTTCATGCTCTGTAAGGACTTTTGATTAATTATATCACTGATTTTTTATATGTTTTTCTGCCTCAAGTTCCTGATCAAGAACTGAATACAAATGAATCGTGTAGGCTCAACCAGAGACCCTAGAAGTTGTGCAGGGCATAATTGCAAGACAACTATCCATTGAAGAGAGCAGTGTGACACCCCAAACCAAATTTGCTGATTTGGGAGCAGATTCTTTGGACACAGTTGAAATCATGATGGCATTGGAAGAAAAATTTGATGTGTCCATTGGAGAAGGTGGGGCTGAAAACATTGCCTCTGTCCAGGATGCTGCTGATTTAATTGAGAAAGTTAAGGCTGCATCCTGATTTCCATCTTTCACGATCACTTGGAAAATGGGAATCAAAGTAAAGTATACATATGGGAAATTGGGGAATGCGCTTTGCTTGCTAATGATTTGTTTGTTTCCTTTTTGGAACAAGATTTTGTTTTGTTCTTTTTTTTTTTGGGTTTGAAACCATCCAGAGATAAAATATGTAGCAGCTCCAAAAATTCCATTTTCAAACATCAAATAAATAAATGACAGCAAATAAATGCAAGGGTCTATTCAAACTTTCTAGTCCCATTTAGGCATCACTCCTTTTCCATTGATTGAATTCAAGAAAAATTATTTTGGACTGCGATTATTTCATATTTCATTTTCATTTAGTTATTGATAAGGTTTACGTTGTAAAAGATTAAAATTGAATCACATAATTAAATATGAGTTACAATAAACTTGAAATACGATTATGATTTATTTGATATGTTATTTATAAAAAAATTATTTTATATGCACAAAAGACTTTTGGGAAGAGGGTTAGTGAAGATAGGTGGACGGTTTTGACATGCTCAACCAAAAATTCGTAGTCTCAGAACCAATTAGTAGTGAAAAAAAAAGGGTCATTCAAAATTATTTAGAGTCAAAACTCCAAATATTAATTAATTGTATTGTATTTGAAAAGAAAATTATGCTCCATTCTTTAATGTATGGTCGAGATTGATGAAGTTGCCATGTCTATGTAAAAGTGAGTGTGATTTGGAAGTGCCCAATTTGCTATATGTTTTCATAGTTGTCATGTGGTTTTCAAGAAAACCTTCGCCAGAGACAGCAATTGTTAATAATTTTTCAAGAAAAAAAAAAAGAGAAATAGTAGCAGAATTATTTATTTCAGACAAAAAAATTTCTATGCTGGCTCTGACAAGGCAGCTCACTTCCATTCTCATCATTCCAGCTGAAAATTCTTTTCCGGGCTCTATTTTCTTGGATACTACAAAACTCTGTTTGTTCCTGGAAAAAGAAAAATGTTTTGTTCTACGATTTTTTCTTGATTAATTGATTTAATTAAAGCAAAAAAGATCGATTCTGGCAACATGCTATCGCCATCTGAGCCCACGGAAAGCTCTAATTCAACAATCGTGTCTGCGCCACCGGCAACGCGGTCACTTTCGCAGCCGCCTCCTCCGGCGTCACCAATACAGCCACCGTCTCTGGATGAGGACTTCTTTTCATCTGCGTCTATTGCCTCGTCGTCTTCATCTGAAGACAACAGGCAATCTCCGACGTTTTCAGCCCCACTTGAACCTCCCCGCCAACCTCAGATCCCCATATCATGGCCTTCTGATGGAGAACTTACCTTTCCTTGGGTCATGGATTTAATGCACTCGTTTGAGTGGGGTTCTAGAGCAGTACCGCCTTCGGAATTCCCTTCCGTCCTACCAGTGGAGGTGTTCGATCGGCTTATGTTGTCAGCCTCAAAAATCTTGCATAAGGAACCTAATTGTGTTAAAATTGAAGATGGTTTAGGTCCACTTTCAAGGGTTGTAGTTGTCGGAGACGTACATGGACAATTGCATGACTTGCTTTATTTATTAAGACAGGCAGGATATCCTGCAGAAGATCGTTTTTTTGTGTTCAATGGAGATTATGTGGACCGAGGCGCATGGGGTCTTGAAACTTTTCTCATCTTGTTGGCTTGGAAGGTAAAGGATGCTATGAAATTGATACTAGTTTTGACTCTGTTGGTCTAAAAATTGCATTTTTTGGTTGTGAAATGTAGGAATAGAGTGCCAATTGGCAAGTGTTCAGTGCACATGTTTTTCTAGTTACCTTCAGGCTTAAATGCTAGGTATTGTGCTATAGTTATACTATTAATTGCTTAAAATTTATGGTTTATGGACATGGTAGGAAAAACTTCGTTGGTGGCTTTTCTATCTTTAGAACTTGTCTGCATCTAATAGTAGTTACTGTATTATAACATTCAGAGATTTTCTACATTACCCTTGAGATGCCATTCTTGCATATGTTTAAGAATTGTACCATTGTTGCACCTTTTTTCTTTTTTTTTTCTCGTGGTTGTTCTCCACTGTGTGATTAACATTACACTTGTTTGTGTAAGATTGTCTAATATATTCAAAATGTCTGATGAGCACCTTGTGAACTCCCCGATTGATGGCTACATTCTTCCTTTAGTCATGGTTAGATGATAACACGTAAAAAGAGTATTGGTATTATCTGGTACAGAGTTTGATATGGTTATGATATAGTTTTGGAAATGTCTCTGATGTTCAGTGGCCAAAAGTTCTATTAGGCAATGGCTTATTGATGCTGAACAACAATTTACTCTGCATTGTAATCATGGACAAGGCTGCAGTTTCATCATATGACCTGTAATTGAGTTGGGTTTTTTCCTGGGTGATAGATTGTGGAGTTGGTTTTATGGTGGGAGTCACTAGAGAGGGTAGCACGTCAACTTTTCATTAAGCTTGTGCAGCTTACGAGTTCATTAATCTAGTTTATCTTTTCTGGTTGAACCTTCCCCTCGTTTGGTAAATCATTTAAGTGGTTATGTATACTTCCTAAATTTCTTGGTCAGGTTGGGAAACTTATGTATATTTTATTAAGTACTACAATTTCACCAAATTATTCAGAAGCATTCTAGTTCTAGCAATATAAAAGAGACAATTGGAAAATATATATCTACTAAGGAGCCATAACTGCCATATTGCCCATTAGACAACATAAATGGATTATTCTGTAGTTCCATATATGTTCTCAGCCTTTCTACCTTTATCTCTTTTCTTTGAAATATGCTCAATCTAGGAGCTATACACCATGGCTTAGCATACAAATTTTAAGTATAAGCAAGTTCCAAGATTTTTGTCCTCCGTACGAAAATTTTGAACCAAAGAATGAATTGTTGTAGGGTCAAGATGACATGAGGATAATGTTCATATTTTGTATAGTTTCATTGGCCTTGGATCTGACACTGATCTCCTTTTAGGACAAGGCAAGGAGCTCAGTTGCTACCAACTATTTTGCACTCTTTGTTATGACCTGCTAAAGCAAAATGTCAAAGATTTGGATTATATATTGAGTTATCTTGAATTTATTCTATTCCATGGTGGTCATCAATCTTTTGTAGTTGCCTTTTGGATTGGGAGAAGAGCGGTGAAAGGACCAATATGTGGCTGTTTGATGTACCCGTGGATGGTTTCTTTGTTTTTGGTGGCAAGCTCCTTATTTATTTTATTTTTGTGCGTGTTTGTTTCTGTGTCCATGTATTGTTTTTGCTGTAAAGATTTTAACTTCTACTCTTTGAAAAGCAGGGCTATTGGGACTTCTTGTTTCTGCAAAATTCGAATTGCTAATTTCACAAAACTGAGAGGCCATTTTTTATTTTCCCCCTCATCATTCCATGGCTTCAACATATATCCATAATATTGTATTTTTTTTCTCATTTCCTTCAATTGTTATTCTTCTGCAGCTTTGTGGTTTACTGCTAAAAACTGAAACTTTCAAGTGTTTTCTTGATGGCAGAATATATATATTTTTATACACACACACACACACATACACATATTCATCCTTCTAGCTTTATTAATTTGCATGTAGTCTGATCTTATCAATGGATTTGATTTCCCAATACACCTGCCTATATATCTCAGGTATAATGATTATGTTCTAATCATTACTTTTGCCATGGTATATGGTATTGAAAGTATGACTACCATAATTTATTCAGCTGCCAGATAGATTCTTGTAAACTGCAACTTGATATTTTTTATGATTTGATATTTAATGCTAGGTTCTTTTACCACATAGGCTCTTTCTTCTACGTGGAAACCATGAATCCAAGTATTGTACTTCAGTTTATGGTTTTGAGAAGGAAGTGTTGGCCAAATATGGTGATAAAGGAAAACATGCATATCGTAAATGTTTAGGATGTTTTGAAGGACTTCCTCTTGCTTCCATAATTTCTGGACGGGTTTACACAGCTCATGGAGGTCTTTTCCGTAGTATTCCTCCTACTCCAAAAAGAAATAAAGGAAAGAAGAACCGTAAAGTAATTCTCAACACTGACACAAACTCTTTATCTCTTGGCTCATTGGAAGATCTGGCTAAAGCTAGAAGATCTGTGCTCGATCCTCCTTGGGAGGGTCAAAATTTGATTCCAGGTGATGTTTTGTGGTCTGACCCTTCCATGAAACCAGGTCTTTCCCCAAACCAAGAAAGAGGCATTGGTCTTTTATGGGGTCCAGACTGTACTGAAGACTTTCTCAAGAAATATGGTCTAAAGGTGATTCTTTTATCACTATGTTTATCCTTTGCATTACTGTGCCAATTTTGATTTAAATGTCTATGGCAGTTAAGGAGCTTTCTCTTTTGGTATTCTTATTAAATTCTGCTTCACTCTATTTTATTTGATAACCCTCTTGAACTCTTGCAAGTAACAACCTCATGAAAAGGGAAAAGAGAAACAGTGAGATGTTAAATATTTCTCCTAAATATAAATGCTTGACATGTTCCATTTTCAGTTCTTAGGAGGAAAAACAACCTTGATGATTAGAAAATGGAAACAACCTCATTTGTTTTCTGAAGTTGGAGCTCTAACCACAGTTATGCTTCTCTCAGTTGATCATCAGGTCACATGAAGGCCCTGATGCAAGGGAAAAGAGGCCTGGTTTAGGGGAAATGAACGAGGGCTATACTATAGATCATGTCGTAGAATCTGGCAGTCTGATTACGGTTTTTAGTGCCCCAGACTATCCACAATTCCAGGTAAATTCTGACTCTCTTGCATTTTCTTCATGTTGCTTTTGAGTATGAAATTGTGCACTTGGTATGTGTAGTTTTTCCTTGTAGGAGTTCAATACCTTTAAGTTGTTTGTATTGAATTGATTGTGAAGTTGGAACACAGACTTCCTCTCCTTTCTGATATGCATGTTTATTAGTAGTGATTTAACATTTTCATGGTTTTTCTAAAGAAAATAGCAAACAGAGTTGAAGTTCATAAGTGGGATTTTATCAATTAATTGCTCTAAGAAGATTGAAGAAGCGATGTGCCATTTATGGTCTGTGCAGGCAACAGAGGACAGATACAGAAATAAAGGTGCATACATTGTTCTCAGACCCCCTGATTTTGATACCCCAGATTTTCATAGTTTTGAAGCAGTTCTTCCCAGACCAAAGGTTAGAGATCCAACTAAATCACTCACCAAATTGTTTTCGAAAATGATTTGTATCTTCAATATTTGAAAGTGCTAAATTGGAACCAATAAAAAAGGGAGGCCAAAAATGAAGAAAAATTAACTTGAAAACTTTTTTTGGCAGGTTAACCCATACTATGATTATGAAGACTGTATTGATTCAGATGAAGAATTGGATATGGCATCAATGGTAGAGACCGCATGATGATACTTTCCCAAAATGGAAATGCACCTTTTTTTTTTTTTTTTTTTTTTTTTGTACTAATTTAGTTGACGTGTATTATCTGTCTGTTCATACCTCCCGGGGATTCTTCTTAAGAATATTCTTAATTCTTTAGCTTTAATATGTCGTTTTCCCTTTTTTGCATGAGGCAGTTGTGCTAGGATTATTAAAAGACATACGATGTATTATGTTGGGAGAGATTTTTTATGTCATCTTTGTTTTCGTTTAATAACGGAGTGATTTATCTTTTCTTTGAATTTATTGGTTATATTTATGGATTAAATTTTATGTACTTATTGATCTACACATATAATCGCAAAGTTATTTATATTCGGATAAAAAAATGTGTTTATTTTTCTAAAAAGGGTAAAATAAAAAGGTGAAAATTCTTTTTATTTAGGTTTTTTTTTTTTTTTTTTTTTGCTGGGGGGTTGGGGAGTGTGTCAGTGGGCCCTTTTTTTTTTTTTAAAAAAAAACATTGCAAGTGACATTTTTTGATCCTCAAAGGTCATGGAGACTTGAGTTCCTTTTCTACAAATATATGAATAATAGGATCTTTCTTACAGATTAGTGATTGCTGTTGACACAAGAAATGATAATGCTATTTTAAGTTGAAAGATATATATATTTTTTTCAATCAAGTCATGGTCACAGTTTTAGTTTTCCTAAAACACCTTAATATTTTAGTGAATTTGCTCTTTAGACCCTTCTAAACAAGAGAAATTGCTCAACTAAAATGCTCTTTTCATAAGGTAAGGTGCTAGCAACAAAACTTTTATATATCATGATTTAAAGTTTTGAAAAAAAATTATACTCTCTCCATCTGAAATTGAATTATTTCCCTTTCAGTTGTCTGAAAATGAATGTCCCATTTCTTAAAATAGGTAGAGTTTTAGTATGAAGTTTCATTAACATCTTCCTTGATTTTAGAATTTACATTTATTTGCACAAAAAACTTATAATTAATTATATTAATGATAAGGGATACATTAGTAACTTTTATTTAAGTCAATGATATTTCATAATTTTTTAATATGTCAAAATGAGACATTCAATTCTGAATGAATAAAATATATTTAATTTCTTATGAAAAGCACAATTAATTCGATGTATCTTGATTAAAAAAATAAAAACATTATCATGTAATAAAGCATTTATCTGATAGTATAATAAAACTTGTGAAATAAACATTAGATTTGATTCATTGAATATATTCTTTAATTTTGAAAAATATTGAATTGAATTTCGTTTCATGAAATTAGGGGTTAAATTTGGTAAAAACTGACTAAGATAACCCTCAAAGCTATAACAAACAAAAGTTTTGGGGTTGTAATTGCATTTTAATTTTTCCCACAAAAATACAAGACATTTAGCGACAAGAAGAAAAGAGAGAAAAACAAAAACCAAAAAAAACATAGGTGATCGTGGACCGTGGTTGAAGATGGATGCGCTCTTGAGCTTTAGTTTACGCGGGAATCAGTTACCCTCTGCTTTATTGGCAGCCGAAAAGTGCTCCTGTAGTCCCTGCAATTCCAGATTTCTGCAAACATTTAGCGAGTTTCATTCATGTAACAAGAAAGTTTTTGCGGGTTTTCATTTTCATGGTTATCTATGTGTCTGAATAGGATTTAGAAGTCCATTTTAATTCGCGCTCCAATCGTTATTGTAATGGAATTCTTGCTCCCATCACGATAACAGTTAGAGTGTTCCGTAATGCACGTTCCGAGCGCGCCTGAGCAGAACAGTTTCATCATATAGCATGATATTCTAAATTTTTATTTTTTTCAGTTTTTCTAGGTTGGTTCTTTAGCCATTTTTTTCTCTATGAGACTCCATCACCAAGCAAAGGATTAGAGTAAGAAATTTTCTCCTGTGTTCATAGTGATTTTGTAGTTCAGATGGTGTACATGAAGATTAACATCAAAAGATTGCAGGTCTGAAATTTTCACTTTAAAGTTGGACCTTGCATAAAATGTTGAATTCCAGTTATATTTATCATCAAGTTTGAATATCCAACAGCAAATGAGGAAAAGAAAAACAAAAACAATACCAGGCAGAGAGAAAGAACATACAGACCTTTTTTTCCCTTTTTTGTGGGGTGGGGATGGTGGCGGAGAAGGAGGGTTAGCCGTCTGGATAGAAATAAGAGAATCTTGATGTTGCTTATCGTCTTTACATCTTTTGTTGTTGTGGAGTTTAGCAGGATTCGTTGTGTTAGTGCTACCATATGCAATCACTTAGAGAATGAAGATGGCTGTTGCTTCTATAGGGTCATAGAAAGATAATTGAAGGATTTTGTGACATTTTTGGGAAAAAGGGTTATGTTTATTTCTAGATTTTTGTTTTCCGCCCCTGGGTTTGTTCTGAATGTAACTTCTTTTATTTAATTGGATATATATTGTGCAGAGTCTCTTTTGGGTTTCTTATGGCTTTGTTGTTTATGTTGTTCTTCAATTTAGTATTATTGCTGCCTATCTCCTATGCCTTGCTTTTCAAAAACTTGATGCAGTCTTAATTGTCCTTTAACTGTAGGATTGAAAGCAATTTCTCTACAGTACCAGTAAAAGTTTTACGATGAGGATCGATGAATTGTTTATCGTGGCACTCATGCCAGTTGCCAAGACATTGTTAATTGCCGTGGTTGGATTATTCCTTGCCATTGACCAGTTTAACATCTTGGGTGCAGCTGCAAGGCACCATTTGAATAATGTAAGATGAATTATCTCTTGTTTTCTTGGGATGACTAAATGTTTGAATTATTTTGCAGTTAAATGTTAAAAAATGGAATTAGGTGTAGGGAAATTGGTAGATTGTTACAGTAGCTTGTTTAGGGTTGAAACTGAAAAAATTGATTAAGAAGGGTTTTCAGAATATGTGATATAGTCCAAGAAAAGCTTCCATGGTGTCATCATACCTGTGGTCTTTACTTCTTTCAATGAATTTCTATCTTCAAGGTTGTAGTTGATAAAGCTTTACATCGATTTCTTGCTTGGTTTTCTGTGAATCTGAAGCTATACATAAATCTGCCTGGATTTCCTCTCTTATATTGAGGCTGTAAAAGAGATTAAAAATTGTCAAGATCAGCATTCTAGACATTTTCACAATAATGTGATTTTGTAAAATTATGTAAAAGTTACAGCTCTTAGCATGAAAAAGGTTCTTGACAGAACTAGTCTTGAAAAGCCAGGCGATCCTATTCCCCCCAAAAAAGAAAAGAATCTTGACAGATATCTTTGGTGAGTTCTTAATATACTTTCATTCTCTCAGAATGCTTCATCACTGTGTAGTTTCTTATTCATAAGATGGATGCTTATTCAAAAAAAAAAAAGGGTACCCTTCAAAAAGTAATAGATGCCCAATTTCTGATGGTGCTTCAGAGTTTCCTTGTTCCATCAATAGGCACAGTTAGGCTTCTCATGTTTCTCTTCGTGAGAAGATTGAATTGTCTGAATGCTGAGTGAAGAGATGGTGATTTCTGGCATGTACACATAGTCTTTCTGGTGACATCCCAAAAGTTGAATGTGAAAGACCAGATTTCTTTTATGGATTATTCTTCTCACAAGATATGTTCGGTGAATGCTTTGGTGCATTTCATAAACCAATGTATTTGGAAATTCACAGGACAATGAAGTGACTTTCTGTTTAACCATTTTCAGTTTTTCCCCAATTCTGTCTTTTTCTTTGAAAGTTGATTCTATGTTCTTCTGGTTAACTGCAGCTATTCCAAATATAGATTATTTTCATAAATGAACCAAGAGGAAGAAGTAAGGACATGCACAAAACATCATTCAGCCACCCAGAAAGAACTAATATTATATTTTCTCAAATTTGAGCAGCTTGTGTTCTACGTGTTCTTTCCTGCTCTTTTGGCTGGCAGCTTGGTTGATTCAATTACGGCGACCAACATTCTTTCTTTGTATGTTCATCTATTCACCCTTCAGTCCGTTGAAATCCAATTGGATCTTTTTCTCATTTCATTGTTTCTTTTCCTCCAGTAACTTTTGATTTCTTATGCAGGTGGTTTACGGCGGTGAGTATCCTTCTGACTTATGTTATTGGTTTTTCCCTTGGATGGATACTTGTGAGAGTCACAAGAACCCCTCGACATTTGCATGGCCTTGTCATTGGTTGCTGTGCAGCAGGTAAACACAACATTTTGTAAACTTTTCAAATGGAAACAGTCCTCAGTTCAATCCTCAATCTCATAGATTCAGTAGAGAGAAATAGAGATACTCAAACTTTCCAATTTCTAAGTTATTATCTATAGTTACCAATCTCAATTCCTCTGACCACTTGATCTATACAGCAAATATGGGGAACTTACCAGTTATTATCATCCCTGCAATCTGTGCTGAGAAAAAGAATCCATTTGGAGATTCATTCACCTGCTCCAAGAATGGAATGGCTTATGTGTCCCTCTCTATGTCGGTAATTAGAAATTATGACTGCACAATAGTCAAAAATTATTTTATGAACACTTGGTGCTAGGGGACCCTGTGTTTTCCCTCTGGTGACGTAGGTTTTCTGCATCTTTATTGTTTACTAAAGTCCTTTTATGTTATGTACCTTGTATATCTTCTTTGATGAGTCAGTAGCATTGTGTAAGAAGTTACACTGCTCAGAAGCAGAAAATTTCTACTTAGTTTTAAAAATATTTTCATCAAATTTGAGTAGTCTTAATGATTTAAATATACCAGTATTCTTTTTCTATTTTGTTTAGATTGGGGCTGTTTTTGTCTGGTGTTATGTCTATAACATTATACGAGCGTATAGAGAAGAGAATGATATTAATATTGGAACAAACTCAATGATGGTCCAAAAGCTGTATGATGGAACCTCAATAGAGAGCTGCAGGGAGGAATTGCTCTCAAACCCTCACTTTCAGGATTGTGAAGCCCCGAATGAGATTCTACTCAGAAGACCAGAGACTAGAGTTGAGGTAGTTCCCTTGTTTCTATATTATTAGAAAGATTAGCTGTTGTTCTCCTTATTCTGGCAGCTTCTTTCTTTCTGCAAGTGTCTTCATTTATCAGCATAATTTGTAAGGTTTGATTAAAGAAGATAATAGTATCTGTGTTAATGTTTCTTAAAAGGCATGATGTCAGATACAAGGGGATATTTTCACTATGCTGCTTATTTCTCACTTTTGAATGATTTTTCGGTTAGTGTAAGTTTGAGTTCTTTTCATCAACTGTTGGTTGGCACATGAAGAGCGGCTGTGAGACTAAGACAATAGAGAGTTATATGATGACTGGACAGTATACCGTTCAAACAGGATATTATATTTATTCTTTTCCTTTTTGCATGATATTCCAAATGATATTTTACAATGAAGAGAACGGAAGAAAAGCATTGCAGTCAAAGGACCAATGATATAGCCAATGATTATATACTTCTGTTGCATATATTTTTCTGAAGATATCTCCTGCAACTCTAGTTTTAGCCAACCATTGATTTGAATCTTGAAAACAGATGACAAAATTGGAGAAGATTAAAAAGCGTGTAGGATCTTTTGCCGGAAATATCAATTTAAGGGTGTTATTTACACCTCCAACCATTGCAACGGTATGCTCCTGATTCTTGATTTTCGTTTTCATCATTACACCACCTGTATTTCTCAGGTAGCTATGTTTTCCTTGTGCTTTGAGAACTCAGTTGGATTTTCAACATTTAAATTTTTACCGGATTTTGGCCAAGTACGGATGAGTGCTCTACGGGGGCAGAATTTAAATTCAGTAGGCAAAATCTATTATCATGGCATGTAGAGTTTGATGCAAGCATGCAACTCATTGCACCATATTATTAATATATATGCTTATGCAATCCTAATCTCAAACAATTAGTTGCCACCAATGCAAGAAGTCAAGGTAGAAATGAAAGAACAAAGCTGTACTGACAGTGATATGCCTTCCAGAATTTATGATGATTTTAGAAATGCATAGTAGTTTGTGCCTTGTTTCCTGAAAAGAATCAATGGTGAGCAAAATCTTATGAAAGGATTAGGTGGAGGGAGTTCTTGTATCTGAAGTTTGATTAAAAAGGGGGATTCAATTGGTAAAGATAAGGTATAAAGTGAAACTTATTGCTTATTTTGTGTAGTCAAATATCAGGTATGATAACTTCACAATTTGGAGATGTGAGGGTTCATTTTATGGATATCTGTGGACTAGGGACTAAGGCTTATAGGGTTGTCTCTTCTGTGTAGATTATTGGACTTTCGATTGGAATCTCGCCACTGCATAAAGTTTTGATTGGTGATACTGCTCCTCTTCGCATGATTCAGAGCTCTATTGTTTTGCTCGGGTATCAATTCTGTTTCCTTCAAAATTTTCCTCATGTTACTAGACTTGTTTGACATTATTTAAAATGATGCTTGATTATTTCTTATTGATATAAGAAATTTAAAGTTTGAATGTCTATAACTTAGCAGTACATGGTGCACCTTGCCAACCTCTTGGGCAGGAGTTTTGTTTATCTCGTAGCTTTAACTGCTTTAATTCTGAGAGAGGTGCTAAAGCTAAGAGCCAAAGAAAACTGTGAATAACTTGTTTTAGAAATTATAGTACTTCACTTCTTTTGAAATCATTAAGCAGTTACACAAATTTTGCTGTTGAGGGTCCAACATTTGCTCTCACCAGACTAAGTAAGGCTATCGTTACATGGATACTGAGCAGAATATAACTATTCAAGGATTCTCTATCCTGCTTCATAGCCATTAAAGAAGTATTAATATTATGGAAAAATAAACACTTGGCAGCATTCTCTTATTCAACAAAATTGTAATTGCTATAAATTTATTTAATTTTCATCTCTATTCTTTGCCCCATTTTAATTACCTCATTATCTTTTTTAAGAAAAGTTGAATGTTTTGGCCGACTTATGTATTTATTTAACTATGACCTTCGGCTGTTGTATCATGTTAAATTTCCCTGCTAGTTAGTTCAAAGATAACCATGTTTGAGCTTGATCTATGGCAGGGAAGCAGCCATTCCATCCATGACATTGATAATGGGAGCAAATCTCCTTAAGGGTAATGTACATACGTACAATTCTGACTTTATAGCATCTTACCATTTACCAGAATATTGGATCTCTGGTGATTCCTTGTAGTCAACTGTTATGATGTTTGATGAATTTTATATCATCTTGTAGGTATTAAAAGATCAGAAGTGAGCCTACGGCTCATTTTTGGCATCATAGTAGTACGTTTCGTCGCTTTGCCTCTATTGGGTGTTGTGATCATTAAAGCTGCTCAGAATTTTGGAATGGTTGGATCAGATCCCCTGTATCACTTTGTTCTTCTGCTTCAGTATTCAGTTCCACCGGCAATGGCCATCGGTATGCTTTATTGCTCAATGTCCAACTTTGGACTCCAGAGACCTCTGCTGGAATATTCTTCTCTTACCTCTGTTGTTCTAAAACCCACAGAAGATTTTGAATATATTAAGCTAAGTAATGAATCTTCTCACTCCATTTAGTTTTTAAATTATCTCTGCCCATTGGAGTCACTAAAACAGCCCAAGAACCTTTCTTGGCTTAGCATGTATGTTGGGTAGTTTGATTGCTTGCCCACCAACTTGTTGAAATCTTGACTATGGGAACAAACCATTCTCTCCAACTTGCCAATAACAAGATACCGAAGATCCACTGATTTGCTATGATTGACTAATGGGGTGTGATAACCTGGACTTGCTTCCTTAAGTGCTGCAGCCTCTTATGGGGGCTCACATAGCATAACCTCAGTTCCATTTTCTCTCCCTGTTTTCTTTTAGACGGGACTTAATGAGATAATTTAGAAAATATATCAAAGATAATTTGTAATCCCCTGTTGGGATTAAGTCTACCACATGTAGAAATCCTCTGTCACATTTTCTTACTTTTCCACTCGGCCTTAAGTCACATATGAGACCCTACATAAGTGAAACTTACACTTGCATTCTTCATAGCATCTCAACTTGTAATGCCGTACATTCTCAATAATAGAAGAGCCAATGGGCCATTGTCATTACCAGCTTGCTAAATCTTGCCTGAACATCATTACAATTGGCATCATATCGTTTTCCATTACAAATAAAACTAAAAAGGGGTGAAATTTCGTATTTACATCCATTGTAAATGTAGCATCACTCACACTGTTACATAATTGGAGGTGAAAATTTGCTTTTAGACATTCAAATTGCTAATTATTTCTTGTTTAGGGATAATATTTGCTTTGTTGGATGGATTTGCAGGTACAATCACACAATTATTCGAAATCGGTGAGACTGAGTGTTCTGTGATTTTGTTCTGGAATTATGCTGTTGCTTCAATTGCACTAACCTTTTGGTCTACCTTTTACATGTGGTTCCTTTCCTGAATTATCACATTTTTCATACTATTTATTAGCAATATAGCTAATCATGATTTTTCTGGATATGTCTTGAGGACGATGTTGACAGTGTTTTCCATAGTTCATCTTCCATTCAAGAAATAAGTTCTCTTGGTTTCTCTATTGATTGTCTTCTTTAACTGGTGGTCTTTTCTGTAAATGCTTAAAACTTGAGAGCCTTTTTTGTACATAAATTGATTGGAAAATAGAAGGGCTGTGATAGTGAGCTAACAGATTTTGTACAGTATGTTATGGGTAAGACAAAAATTGATTGCCTGTCCAGAAAATGATTATTCCAGATACCCCATGTACCAGGCTGCACCTCCCCCAGTCATTGGCATATACTAGCCTACCTGAGTGGAGGTGAACTGCTTTCTTACATGATTGGACTTGCTAGTTGGCATTTCCCCAGCTTTCAGGTTAGTAGTTAATTAATGGAAAACAACTTGTTCGATAATAAGGAAGTTATTACCCAGATAGAGATTTTAGATTTGCTATCCTGCAAAGTCAGGTATTTCTATATTTAGGGAAACTTTGGAATTATTTAGGGA
Source organism: Parsonsia alboflavescens (assembly GCA_028571225.1). Lineage (NCBI taxonomy): Eukaryota > Viridiplantae > Streptophyta > Magnoliopsida > Gentianales > Apocynaceae > Parsonsia > Parsonsia alboflavescens. Next base: position 17,024,573 of record JAOXNR010000001.1, on the reverse strand, counting down.
TCATGGTAGCAAGAAAGTAAAAAAAGAAACCTTAAAGACTTACTATTAATACTTGTCTACAATTCGAGCTCCGAATTTCTTTTTTTCTAAGTAAATTCACATTCTTGCCTTCTGAATTCTACTCACAATAAAATCTTGGCTAGAAATGGTGGGAGAGGAGGTTCTGGATTGCCTTTTAAGTTAATCATCTGCTTATGTCTTTTAAGAGTGAAACAAATGACATCCACCGGTGGTCATTCGTGGGGTTGTCGTATACAATTAAAGCGGAGACACCTAACTTTATTAAGATGGCTTTTATTATTATTTTTTTTCTTTCCGGTTTTTATTTCTTTTCATTAAAGGCACGCCCAAGTGAAACGGTCATCAATAGTTCTAGTATCATATAAACGTGAGAAATGATGTGATGACTCAGTACAAATGTCATTGAGAAAACATATTTTCTAATCATTTTTTTTATTATATTTTTTATATCACTAATGATAAATGTAAATGTATGTATTTGTAGATGTATTTTATTAATAAAGCTTTTAAAAAATATATTAAATTTTAGAAATATTTTATTTAAATTGAATAATATATATTATTTTATTAGATAATGTAGAAGATGGAGTAAGAGATAGACTGAAATATCCCAAGCCCACGGGAGCCTCTCGTGTTCTTGTCTATTTTCCAACTCTTTGAAATGGGCACATTATTGATTGCGATGCCTTTAATGCTGGGTTATTATTCTTATTCATCCCTTTTTTTTGCTCAGTGAATTGTCATGGCATCCTTTTTTTCCACACAGGAATTTCCAATTTTGTGTGGAGAGTTAAAAAATCTTCTAAATAACCTGAAAGATGGACAAAAACGAGGTAAAACTCTTGAAGTTGTACACCTTGAAGTCTATCAAATCGAACTATATTTCAAAATTTAATTAAATCATACTATATTTTCACTTGAGGGAAAAAAAAAGGTTTTCTTGTGCTTCATTCTCACTCCTTTATGAAAGCACTTCTTTTAAAAAAACTAAGTACTCTGTCCGTCACTGATTATAAGTTATTAAAATTAATTTTTTAATTATTAATTATAAGTCATTATTATTAATTTATTAAATATTTAACGATATTTTTTCTCTTAGTATATTTCTCTTTCTTCGAAACTTTCTTTTCTCTTGAGATTTCTTATAAATAGATTTTTTTTTTAAAAAAAAATTTATTTTGACATTCGGTGATTTATAATAGTGATTGAGAGTATAAGAATCTATAACTAAACATCTCTAAAGAACTTACTTCCAAGTGAGAAAATGGGATATGAAAGAAAGAAAAGAAGAAAAAAAATCGGGTAGTCGAGACTCGAAAGCCGTACGCATGACAAAAGGCAAATGGGGGTATCTCCCATTCCATGGGAACTTGAATGATGTGTGAAGCAGCTTCCTGCACCTTCGACAAAACTCACATGGATGGTGGGCTATGGAAGCACTAGCCCTTCCAAGCACCCCAGCCCCACCTTCATTATTGGCTTCGGTCTATTCGGTCGTACGATTTGGTGTCCTCTCAACTTGAAAGAAATAGTAATTCATCCTTTCTTTTCTCTTCTGTTCAACTAAATTCATTATTGTGAATCTCTGCAACTGCATGCCTCCTAATTTCTTAGCTCCACCTACCCTACCCGACAAGTGATGAAATCTAACTTTGTCGGCCTGCACATACCGCCGGGAATCACGAGTAGCTACTTGGTGAATGAAATATATTTGTATAGAAACATTAGTGAGTGGGTGGAGACATGACGGTAGAGATTAAAAATAAAGTTTATGATGCAGTAGAGTATGTCATAAATTCAAGAAAATAATGGGATGTGACTTTGGGGGTAGGAGAAAAATGGAATTGGGGCCATCGGAAGTAGCTATTTGAAGCCAAAACGCCGCATCGAGCAGCGACTTGGCCAGATCGCCTTGTCAGATGGCGATTTGGACTATCCCCATATGGCGAATTGGGGAGGCCTGCAAAGCTGCACCGCATCGGATAATGTTGCTAGTAATTTGGAAGAAATATATGATGAATAATTAATTTTACAAAATCATCCAATGTTGGATATTTTTCCTTTAATTAAAAAAATATTCAACATTATTCCAATTTCTTTTACATAATAAATGTAAATACAATTTTCATTCTCAATTAATATAAAGTTTAGATTATTTTATAAAAGGAATTTTTTAGTCAAAAAATATTAATAATTAAAATAATTCATTACATTGATTGTTGTTTTAACTTGGTCTATTTTGCATGAATGGAGTACATAATTATTTTAATTATTCATCTAAACATTGAAAATAATGTGATCGGTAAGGTCTAAATTATGACGTCGAATTTCCATTTATTTATTCTTTGATATATAAATTATGATGTCAAGTTTCCATTAAATTATCAAAGGAGTTGTAAGAATGTTTTGTATATTTCAAAATGTCAAAGATGTTTAATTTAAAAAGACTTCAATTTGACTTTAAAAACATTTCAAAATGTGGAACATTGTTAGGGCTTAGCATGGCTCCCCATTTCCCCATATGGAGATGGCGATTTGGTAAAGTCGTTACTTAACTTGGCATTTGGATGACAACATACCCAATTTTCTTTCCTTACATCCAAAATCACACCCCATTATTTTATTGAATTTATGACACATCCCCACTATGTCATAAACTCTTAAAAGTTCATTCATATTCAAATCCGATCAATGCTTTTCAGATTGAGCCGACCAATTAGACTTATCTAAATTGATTTAATTACTTATGATCTTTCATCGATTATTTATCTCAATATATTTTCAAAATTTAACATAAATACTTAAAATAAATGCAGAATTCCATTGTGGTCCCTGTTACATGTGAACTATTGACACCCAGGGCCACGGGACCAAACTAGTGGAATAAACCTAACGATGATGTTTACATGGCTATTGATTGGGACTTGAAATGGTGAAGTTTTTTGTTGGATGATATAATTTCATATCAATATAATTTGTTTTGTTCCAATGGGTAGTGGCCATATCCTTCATATCTTTCAATAGTAATTAAAAGTTGAATTAAGTGCTGCATTTATTACTAGACCCACTAATGAGTTTGAAAAAATAATACACAGAAAAAAACACCCACACAAAAATCATCAATAATGGCAAAAATATCAATTCTCACCTCAACGGAATAGAAAAGGTTGCATTGCCAAGCGGTTTGAAGATATGACACTTTTTATTTATTTATTCATTAACCCAACTCTCTTCTAACCTGTTCTATAGCTTCCCACTCCCTAAACCTATCAAGTCTTGCTTCGCTTGATTCCCCATCTATGCTCATTATATCTCAAATTTGAGATTTTTTGATTTAAAGTATTGTCACTTACTATCAAGTTAAACAAGACTTGATTAATTAGACATTATGTTAAAAATACACTTTGAAAAGATTTGTGTTTCAAAATTTTATAACTCATTTTATACATGAGTTATAAAATTTTGGTATGAAAGAATTACTAACTCTTGTGTTTGGCCCAATTTGGACAACGCTGACTTTTCAATTATGAAAAAATAGACCTTGATTGACATTTTGAAAGGGACTGGATAATTTTCCAAAAGGTTGCAAAAGACTTTTAACTCCTTAATATTTAAATGAAGTTAATAAAATATCCATTATAATTAAGAAAATTAACATATTGGCATTAAGGGTGGAAATCGACCAAGTGACCTTGCCTGCATTTAGCCTGACTTATTCAGGTATAAGATTAGATTAAAGCTTTTCTTTTGACTTGTTTAGTGTCAAAGGCCAGATCTAGGCATTGCGCTTAGCCGGTTAAACTTGCCTGGGCCTGTTTATTTTTTTATTTTTATTTATTATTATTTTTTTTAAAAAAAACTTTTAAAATCTATAAATAAATTGATATATAATTTAAAATTTGAACATATAACATATGAATTGGGATAATATTTTTCAATTGATTATAATTACCTAGCATATATATTTTATAAAATTATGTATTTTTATGGTTTAAATAAGAAACAAAAATTAAAAATTTTGAATTGTTAAAATAATATATTTCTTTTTTATTTTCAAATTTTGAATGCATTCAAATAAGTACAAAAAATTATCTTTAATTTTTAATTTCTTATGACTAATAGCTAGTTCCTACAAATGTATTTGATCAGAATTCATGAGAATAGTAATTTAAAATTTTGTCCTTATTATCATATATGATGTAATAAATTAAATTATATAATATTTTAAATAAATTATATTGAGTTATTACAACTTACATTAGTTCTCTAATTTTGTTTATTAATTATAAAGATCAAATACTTTCGTATTTTTTATTATAATATATCGAATTTATAAATTGATTTTTTTATATTTTAAATATAGACTTTATTAATCGAATTCAAATCGGACTCATACCAAATAATAAATTTATAACAGGTCAAGCTACTACTTAACTGGCCTGACAAATTAAGACAAAAGCTTGTCTTGACCTATTTACATCCCTAATTGCCATGAGGCCCATGACACACTCAAACCCTAATTCTTTGGCGAGGCTCTTAAGCAATTGGGAAAAAGAAGGATTTTCTGGTCTTCGAAATATGGTGAATGGCAGTGTTTCTACAAATTCTTTCCTTTAATTTTCTCGTTCAACTCGTTTGCTATCCCCCTGATTTGCGGGCATCATCATTATTTTCTAATGAACCTCCTTTTTCCACGTGTGTGGTTGCGATTAATACCTTCAACAATTCAACACACAAATAGAGCACCTCCGCCCCTCCCTCCGGTGAGCGACAAATTGTATGCATCCAAGTTTTCCTTTCACGACAATTTTGTAAAGTCATTATTTTGTCACGTTTTTTTTTATTTTTAATATGTATATGCAAAATAATTTTTTCTCCCGATAAAAAAAAAAAAAAGAGACAAAAATAAGATTTACTTTATCAAAATTCAAACCCGTGACAAAGCAATCAAGGAGCCATCTCATTTACTCTTTTACCCTTCGTCATCTGATTCATATCCCGAACAATGCTATCATAATTTTACATAATAAAGCCATTTTTATTATAATAAAAATATGAAAGATAAACATGGTTTTTATTATGAGATGTCATGTGTGTTACGTTGCATGAATTGATTACCCTTTGGCCCAAATTCGCACAAAATGAGAAGAAACCTGTTACTTAGATCCCACATTAACATAACTTTTCTGGACTTTATAATTTGTAGCAGAAATGTTCTCGCAAGTGCAGAGCTTCTTCCCAGGAAGCAAGGGATCAAGAAGATCTAAGCAGCATGATCTGATTAGCTCATTCCCTTATGCTTCTTGAAACATGATCTTTCATCGCATTCTATGATCTCGAGGAAAGCACTTTTCAATCACCATCAATGCAAAAATTATAGGTAATGCAATAATTAAAGAAGCCAATGAGGGAATTATTTATAAGTAAATTTTGTCATTATTTTTAGTGAAAGAGTAAACAACTCCTCCATCGTGGATCATCTTTTTTTTTAAAGGATGGAGGTTTGACGTGGTCTAATTTTGGTTTTCTTATCTTTTTTTGGAGAGTTGATTAATGAATTAAGTCAGATTTTTTTTTTCCCAAACCAATTTAAAAAGGAATATTCAGAAGAAAAGAGTAATTATTTCATTATCATAATAATTTATCTATTTTTACACCTTTGCCTTTTTATGGGAAAGCTATACTTATTACTTCCTTATTTCGAAATTGGATGTTTTATTTTCTATTTTAAACTATTTGGAAATAAATATCTCATTTATTTAATTAGATACTTGAAATTTTACTTTAAAAAATTGACATTACAATTTAAAAATAAACTAAATCTATTTTTTTTTTATTATTAAAATGTGCCAAAGTTACACTAAATCACTTGGTTTCTTGCTCACTAGTGTACCATTTTCAACAAGGATTCTCTCTTCTGTTGCTGAATTTGAATATTCATTCAGGAGAGGAGCAGGAGAAGTCCCATTACACTGACATACTTTTCAAAAAGTATAAAAAAGCATTGGAATGATGAGTGTGGTTTTCCTGGTGCTAGATCCCTTTCTATATTAACTTTAGCCTTTTCATGATTATGTTACAGCAAACAAAAAGTGGAAGAAAATCACAGTTCTTCAAGAACTACAAAGATGAAGCTGTGGAGGAGTCAGTGCTTTGCATTCGGAAGTCAGGCACATTACTTTTCAATAGACCACCTTGTTGAGTTCCACTCTATTTGAGGTAAGAAAATTTACAGTTTTCCATTCCATTCTGTTCTGTTAGAACCTTTTTTTCCCCCGACTGATGAAATGAAATCTATCTAAATTGCAGAGATAGGATCTTTATGCATATTTCCTGCTAAATGACTTGAATTGAAGTTGTTCTTTGACAGAACCCGAGGATTAGAAGAACCCACAGAAGAGATTTTTCAAGATGGAGTTCCTAGAATTGTTCATTGTGGCAGTGATGCCTGTTCTGAAAACACTGATAATTACTGCTGTAGGCTTATTTCTTGCACTTGAAAGAGTGGATATCTTGGGTCGAATTTCACGACACAATTTGAATAATGTACATCATGGCCTCAATCTGATTGATTATTTTCCAGTGTTACAATGAAGCTGATTTTGAATCCGGGTTCAAGCGGATCATAGTTTCAGTAGTTGAATTCCTTTCTTTTTTTTAATCTTAATTTTCTCATTCATTCTAGGATTTCAAGAATTTTGTAGATTCTTTGATATCTGGCCCTGAGAATCTGACAAGATTATGTTTAATGATTGTTGCAGCTTGTGTTTTTCGTCTTCACTCCTTGTCTTGTTGCAAGTAGCCTTGCTAACACAATCACAATCAGCACCCTAAAAGAATTGTATGCTCAATTGCTTCTTCTTCTTGCTTACACTAATTTTCTCCAAGAAACTTGGATAATTAAGCTTCTATTTTAGTAATTTCCCTTGATTTTTCTCTTGTAGATGGTTCATGCCAGTGAACATTCTTCTCACGTTTGTACTTGGCTCAGCGCTGGGTTGGATAGTTATTAAAATCACCAGAACTCCCCAACATTTGCATGGCCTTGTCATTGGTGCCTGTTCAGCAGGGAATTTGGGAAACTTGCTCCTCATTGTCATTCCTGCAGTCTGTCAGGAATCAAATAGTCCATTTGGAAATCCGTCCATCTGTTCTGTAAATGGAGAGGCTTACGCATCTCTCTCTATGGCGGTAAAATTCCTGTTGATTTTGTTACTGGAATTGCCTTATGTTAGAAACTAGTTTCCAATTCATCAGCATCTCCTATATGATTGTTTCTATGCAGATTGGTGCTGTCTTTATATGGACTTACGTATACAATATAATACGAGCATATAGAGTTCAAAGTAAACCCACAGATGAAATCCATAATTCTGACCAAAGTTCAGAAATATTTCCGGACAGCTGCAGGGAACCATTGCTTTCAAGTGATGGCTTAAACTCTCGAGACTATGAATCCCAAGATGCTGCTCCGGCTCTTCTAAGTTCTGAGGATATCGAGAAGGTTCTACTTCAATCTTATCCTATCATATAGGATTTGATCTGAATGTATATATGTAGTTCTTTAAATAAATAAACCCTGAAAAACTGCAGGGTTTTTATGGAGGCATCTCTTTCTCATTTATAGGTCTTTTTTACTTATACTTCCCACTTCTCCAATGTTCTTGATAGGTAACTATGAGGGGGAAAATCAAGCAGCTTCTGAAAACTTTTTTAGAAAAGTCCAACCTGAAAATGATGTTTGCACCATCAACCATAGCAACAGTAAGATATAAATGATCTGTTTTGTATGTATCTAACAGTAGTGTATCATCAACAAATAGCATATCTTAAAAATGCCCTCTTTTCCATTCTTTTTTACAGATAGTTGGACTACTCATTGGTGCAATCACACCCCTAAGAAAGCTATTTATTGGCGATAGTTCTGCTTTTCGTGTGATTGAAAGCTCTGCTGTCTTGCTAGGGTAAAAAATCACTAAATTCCCTCCAATTTAGTACTGAACTTTCCGATCCCTTGGTTGATTTTTTGAGGCATGAAAACTGACTATTTCCACATGTTCTTATCACTAGGGATGCAACAATTCCATCAATGACACTAGTAGTGGGAGCCAATCTTCTAAGAGGTACTAGTTAAACTAAGTTCAGACACTTCCCAGAATGCTATTAGTCTCACACAATCATCAGTTTCCCAAAAAAAAAGGATTTTTCTTACATTATATTCCCTGTTTTCTTTCCAGGACTGAAGAGATCGGGAGTTGGAATATGGCTGATTATCGGGATCATAGTAGTTCGATATGTTGCATTGCCTCTCCTGGGGATTCTCATTGTTAAAGGTGTACGTCACATTGGGTGGGTGGGATCAGATTCATTATATCAGTTTGTGCTGCTCTTGCAATATGCACTTCCTCCTGCAATGAACATCGGTAATGCATGATTTCACAGTGTAATCTTTCATTTTTCTGCCATTACTTCTCCAAGGTTTGTCAAACTGAGATTCGGGTAGGCCTGTCAATCGGAAAGGCATGGCCGGAGACTAAACATCAACTTGAAATTTACATTTAATTGAAAGCTTTCTTGTTGTTGTAGGTACAATAACACAGTTGTTTGAGGCTGGTGAAGCTGAATGTTCAGTGATAATGCTATGGAGTTATGCAGTGGCAGCATTCACACTTACTCTTTGGTCTACTTGCTATTTATGGATTGTGTCTTAAGAGTGAGACTAAATTAAAGCAAGGGCACCAGAGAAGTGATTTGATTATATGGCATACTTTTGGTTGATACTATTAATACAGCAACATAAAGATTGCAAGAATTTCCTGGGAGATTGTCTGAAAGAATGAGTCTAAACCTGAGAATATATCAAGGGTTGTCTTCTCTCTTTTCCCCTTTGTTTTTAATTTTTTTTATTTTTTAGGGGTATTGTTTGGGATGGTTATTGTACTTCTTTATTTATTAAATACCAATATATATATATATATATATATTGTTATTTCTTGTTTATTATTAACTCAACAAGATTGAACAAAATAAAAGTGTTTTGAGTTGTAGCAGAAGAACAAATTTGCCAACATTCCATTTTCAAGTACTATAAGATCCAGGCTTGCATAGAGATGCTAGCATTAAATTTTATGTTATCAAAATTTCTAATTTTTCTAGTTGAAATATGAAATTAGAATTAAAAACTCTCCAGGAGAGATTTTGAGATTTTTTTTTTTTTTTTTTTAAATGACTGTTAAAGCCCAGAACGTTAGATTATGCACGAAAGACTAGAGTGGAAATGTTCCATAAAATCCCTTTCCAAGAGTACATACATTAGTAGAAGATTTGGTTCTGGTAACATGAACTAGGGATTGAGTGGCTTCAATTCAGACTGATGATGCCAAAAATGTAATCTTCAACTTGAGTTGGATTCTCCTTGCTCTTCTTAATGTATTTTATCTGCAAACAACGCCCATGAGAGTATCTTCTTGGACAACTCCTACGATTAAGTTAGTTAAAGAAAAGGAAGAATACTTGAGAGCTAAGAATCTTTGAGAAAATAATGGACTGATTGGTGGATCTTCATTTTTATACCTGATTTTTTATAGGCCAGTACAAGTGATACTTTTGATCCGGTTCTCCTATTGCACATCTATACATCACTCCTTATTATATTAATAAATATGAATAAAAACTTTATATATAATCTTTAATTATTATTTTTTTAATATATTTTATATATAAAATCCTAAAAAGATCAAATTAACCTTAAGAAATAATTTAAATCCTAAGATACTTGATCTTTTAAAAAACATGTTAAATTTTTATGAATAAAAATATACATATAAATGTATAATAAAAGATTCAGAAAAAAACAATTGATTATATCTATTTAATAGAAATAGAGTAACCATTGTCTTCTTATCAGTCACTTTTGGGGCCTTAAAATGAATTTCGTCTCTTTCATTCTCACGATATTAATGCTAAAAGACCCCGATGATATGATTCCTTGTCTTGACTGCCAACATTATTGATGATTGAGGCAAGTTATTGCATTTGGTCCTCAAACTTTGAAACCATTTGGAACCCTTGGTATCTTGCTTAGTGTGTGTCACGTCTCGGATTCGGATTAAAATTGGGATTCGAAAACCGAATTCGAAACTTAACAAGGTAGAACTTGTAAGGTTATCCTTACGAACTCTAAACCTCTAATATTAAAAATTCAGATTAAAATGACTAAATAATTACATCCCAACAAATACATTAAAATATTCATAACCATATATAATCATCTATCCCAAACAAATAAAGAAGATGAGTACTTCTACATCTAACAAAAGAAAAGGTGGTCTTTGACTTAAGTCAAATATCTCTATCCTTCACGATGTTTGTTTTCAAAAATTTTATGAATCTGCACTTATAAAGAAATTTTAAAAAAACCTACATGAGCTACACAGCCAAGTAAGTATCAGGAAACTCCATATTTAAAAGAAATCATTACAAAACCAATTTCAAAATAATCTATAAAATATTATAGAAAACTATACAGTTTAGAATAATTAAACAAACCATTTCAGAAAATTAGAAAGGTTTACTTTTTAAAGTAATTCAGAAGGCTTCAAATATATAGAACATTATCGGAATCAAAATGTATTTTACGGATTTGCTTGCTCTAACTGCTTATCCCGTTAGATGAATCAACGGACAGAATATGATGAGTTTTTTGATAATTTTCAATGGGATTCGGATAGATAGAATATTGAAACATTTAAAAATCTCTTATCAAACGCAATGATCCAAATCCATTTAAAAACATCTCAAATGAGAATCTGAATATCTCAAATATTTAGAAAATAATAATTCAAAGGAAAAGGTGAATTTTATTATTATCTGCCAAAGAAAAGAAACAGAATCAAATCGAATGAGTGTAACATTGATAATCAAGAAATAAAATATAACGGAAATATAAGGATAATAATAATAATAATAATAATAGTAACATTTATTTAAATAATTTGAAGACTTGGTTTTCGTGTCATAAACATGAAACAAAATCATAACCCATGAAATCAATTCTTCCACATAGTGCCGTGCTAAAGATTTAAATAATAATTCAAAAAAGAAATTTTGTCTTATACGGAAAAGGATGAAAACAATACTTGAAAATATTATAAATCAAAATACTTCGAAATTTCTCTAGAAATAAAGATTTTTAAAGAAAAAGAATATTCTCCATGCCCACCTTATCATCAATTGGATACGAAATTTGATTCAAAAGTCAATCTAAATTTCTAATCAAACACTTAATTAGCATGAAAAGATCGATTTACTCAAACCTATAATAATAAAAAAATATGCAACCTGATCAGTGCAATTCTGACGAGACAACTTTGACACCTCTTTGAAATTTCTTCCGTTTTCTTTCCAAATTATAAAACGTATTCTAAAAAGATAAAACCTAAAACTATCATCAATTAAGATCTTTTATAAAAACATAAATTCCTCAATTTGGATGTTAAAAAATTCAAATCCGCGGGATGGAATATGACAATGACAGTGAGGCTCCGTATGGCTAGTTTTGGGGATCTGTTTTCCTGGCTTCTAAATTGGGTTCACTCGCAATTTGATCCAAAGACTTCCAAACTCTTTTAAAGAGTCCAGATCGAAATCGCAATACTTTCTACATTGAGGTCCAAAATCCCAGTTAGAGATAAGTTGTTCACAAACTCACCTTTGATTCTTGGACCAGTTTCATTTTAAAGAAAATCTTTTAAAGAATCGGAAAATTTAAACACCCTTTAAGATCTGTTTGAGTGTTGAAATGGTTATGATATCTTATTTACTTACTGGACTGATAGGAATTTTTATACGACAATAATACTAAACAGAGTCTACTAGACAAAAAAAATATATGATACATCAAAGGATTCTCAGCTGAAGATCAGCAGAACCAACTCTTGCTTTATGCCTTTCGAACACTTCTTTAAGAGCCTCAACGTACTGCTCATGCACTTCAGCAACCTTTCAATGGAGTTCAAAGTTGGGAGGGAGCAGAGTTAGTTTAGATAAATTCCCTATATTGTGATATTGCTAAAAGGAATTAGAAACTAAGCACAGAATTAATATCTAAATAAATTCCTGATTCTCCTTCCCTTTAGCTGCAAGAACCGATGTTTCATTCAAAGCCCAGTCAAAAAAAGTCCAGGTTGCTTGAAATTTAGCATTCCTAAGACAAATATGTTTGGACAAAGATATTAGGGAATACAATTCCTAAGCAGGATTGAGAATGTCTCTTGATAGACTCTTCACATAAGCAGGATTAATATGTCGATAAATCTAGTATTTCCTAGCATAATAGGTTTCCTTTTATTACAAAGCCGAGTTTACTTTACATGAAGGTGTAAACAAGTACATATAAAGAATAGATGGATTATAGAACAAGGAAGATACCTCGCCATTTGTGGGATGTGGATTTTTCTTAAGCAAGATAGGTTTACCAACCACAACATGCATTGGATGCCTGAACGGCAGAGGTGACCTGCAAGTTAATACCAGTAAAGAACAATGGCTTGAGAAACAATCGTAGGGTAGATCACCATCTGAAGATATTTAAATGTATATGAGAAACTCGAGTTTTAGTCTTATATTATGAGACGATCAATAAAGCCCTTGAACAAGAAGTTGCATTTACAGAGAGCAGATCAGACTTGCATATCTGAAGTTGCTTTAAATCCATGAGAAATAAATAAATCATGACCTACTGACAATAAGTTAATGGTCAAGAACATACCACAAAATCTTGAACTGAAAACAATGATGACTGAAATCAAAATAATAAAATAAGAGCTAGGTATATCAAAGCAGAATATCATTTGTGGAACATACCCAAGGACACCCCAGAAAATAAGTGGAGTAAATTTTAAAGCTCTAGAAATCTCCATGAACAATTTTCCTCTGGGCTTCCACCAACTGTAAACATTTGACTGCACAGAGGAAAGAGGAGATTAAGAATGTATTGTTAGAGTTAAACAGCCATATACCGAAGAAGCACCAGCTTTAGGGATAAAATATAATGTTTCTAAAAATGATTCATTAAACTCTGTTGACATTAAAAAAAAAGGGTCACGGAAACTGATTAGTGTCATCCCATGAGCTGTGCAATAAATATAGAATGATTTTCAACATGGAAGAAAAACTTTATATTTATGTGAAATTAGAAAAGTGACTCAAAGAAAATGATTTTGTAAAATTTATCTTACGACATGATAGGGAGGGGAGAGAGCTTGGGGAGGTGGTGGTGATGATTGGTGTGAAATAAAATACCTGGCCAAAGCAGAAAACCGGAACCAGAGGTTTGCCCATCTCCATAGCAATTTTTACAAATCCTTTCCTGGATCTTAGAAAGGCAACCTATATGACAGAAAATTGCAGTTAAACATGAGAAGTGACTTTTCCTTCTTAGCCAAAAAGCAGTAGGAGGAGACATTTTGCTGTATTAGTCTAATGATTTTTACATTTAGTGCAAAGTTCCAATCACTAGATAAGATTCTCTATCTATTAACAACAATATCCAACACATTTCTTCAATCATTTTTCACTTCTTTTTTCTGGAATATTAAAATGTGACAAGAAATACCCTATCTGATTGATTCAATGCAAAGATGAAAAACTTGCAAATAGACCGTGCAATGGCACAAAGATTTATTAGAGCTCTGTTTCTTCGCTGTACAGGTTGGGTTAGGTAGAATCTTGCTAACATCTGCTTCATCGGACATCGTTTTCAAATTACCCCTAAATTGAAAAGTCTACTCATACAATGAACTGATTCTGATCAATCTTCTCATTAGTAAAGAATCCATGTTGTTCTGCTTAAAAATATTTCAGGTCTTTCAGTTATGTAACTCTGGCCCAGGAACTGAGTAAAATCATGAGGAAGCAGATTACGTGAACATCATGCAACAAAAAATAATATAATTGAGCATTTTGTTTGTTAGCATTACCATAAAGTTGAACGTGTTTTGGGAATTTTGACTGACAAAATAGCATTTCTTTCTGACACAATCACATGCACATTGCAATTGCAAACAAATAGAAATCAGAGGTAACATAGAAAAGTTCAAAGATGAAATGAATCAGATCATGCTCGTACCTCTGAATCATGCTCCATGTAAAACATCTCTTGAACACCACCTGGCACAATGATGCAGCTATATCCAGATGCCAATAGGGATGCAAAATTTTTCCTTGTTGCTGGGGCAAGCCCTAACCAAGTCCATATATGCCTCAGAAATGGTGTATAAAACACCTGCATAGTATTTCTGGTGATTAATGCAACTCATGAATAGAGTACTTATAATCATGAATTCACAAGATCAAGGCTCTAGTCTTTCTTACAGCAGTACTAGCAAGAACTTTGATCTTCGGGAGAGGCATGAAGCCTGTAAGATCAGCAAGGGCAACGACCCCAATAGGCAAAACAGAATGTGGCTCATAGCCAAAAACTGCAAGACAAGGTTGAGTTCATTAGATCACTCTGGCATTGGAGGAGGCTGGAGTAGGAGTTTAAAGACCAAGCAATCTTTGAATTAAAGAAAGTTTAAAACTTTTACAGCAACAAATTCGGCCCAGAATAGATTTTGCTGAAAAAATTTCCAAGCTTATAGGGTAGGTTGCAATATGGCTACCGATCAATCAACAAAAATTCAATCTTAGCCTAAAGTCATTCTTTGATTTTAGCATTGTATCCAACAGAATTTATTGTGAACTTCAGTCATTCTTTATGCAGTAGTAGTAAAACTACAAAAAAGACACAAAATAAAGCAAACAAAAGAGCTTATGAACAATTACAGATTTATGGGATTTTCCGAGGGTAACAGAAGACGCTCAAAACAATTGATAGGAGATAAACAAAACAATCTAGCCTAACAAGTAGTTCCGTGTGAAATGTATCAAACAGTAAAAAGACATAATTATTTCAATAAATTAAAAAAAAGGAACAAATTTTAAGTTAAAGACTAAGAATCACCATAAGCTTGATTAGGATCAAAGGCTTCATAGTCCTCCACGTATAGATTAATTGGAAAGTATCCACAAGCATGCTTGCAAATGAACCTGACATAAGTTAACCAATAAAAATAAAAAAATTCAAACTTTTATCTGGAAAAAAGGATATTGCAGAAGTTACAGGAAACTAGATACTTACCTGGACAATCTTCTTCCGTATTTGCTTCTTTCGTCAATCGGAATCAGCATAAAAACCATAAGAGATCCTATGACTCTGCAATTCACATCATAAACATACTCATGTCTCAGAAGTTCTTTATTTGAGATAGATACAGATAAAAGATCGCCCGAGTATTGAGACAGAGGAACTAACATGACAGCTTTTGATACAGGGAGAAAGATGAAGGAAGCGAAGACAACTATAGCGTTAAAATGAATAGCTCCAAGCCAAAGCATCAAGGCCAGGAGCGAGGTAAGTAATGGCCCTCTTTGGCCTTTAAACTCCGCCGGCGGTCCAGTCCGATGGTTCAACTCTCCGCTCTCCCCCATTCCCAAAACAACAGGAAGAAATTTCCAACAGCAATGCAATACAAAACTCTATAAACAAAAATAAATTAAACCCACCCCAAAATCCACAATTCACAACCACCTAATCTACAAAAATAAAATAATAGCAGACGTGAAGCACGAAGATTTGAGCAAATTTCCAGTTTAAAAACTTTAAAAGAACTAAATGGGACCAGTTCTATACTTCTAGGAACTTCTGTTGGGTAGGGAGTACTTCTGTCTTTTCAAAGTGACAAACTTTAGGAAGTTCTACTTTGAACTTTCTATTGCTTTCTAAATAAGGGGGCATGATTCAAGAATCTGGGGGTATTTATCGATGAAATTTACAAAGAAAGATGAGTGGGCGAACCAGGGCGGCGCAGGGGTGGTGACAGATGAGAGCATTATGTGGACGCACATGATTTTGTTATTGGCCTGTCTGAACTAAATAATGTATAGGAGTACTATTTATATTTTCTTAAAACATTACATGCAAAATAGCCAATTTCATCCCCAACCATTGCATATTAAGCCAATTAAGTCCCTCTTTATATTTTTTTATCTTTTAAGTCCGCAAACTTTTTATATTTCTATCAATTAAATCCTTTTTTTTTTTATTTATTGAAAATGAGTTGTTCAGATAGTCAAAATGAACTTCTTATTTTTTTGTCAACCAATTAGGGGTGAAAAAAAAATATCACTATTTAACTAACTTTCCTCTTTAGCAAATCAAGAACCCATCCAATTTTTTATGATGGTGGGTTGTGATGCAAATTGCACGGGATTACCAAGAAGGATTCCTTCTATTGCTATTGTTTAAGAAGCATTTCTATGAAATAATGCAAACCACACCAAATACGTGAATCAAAGAGGAAAGTAGAAAGTTGAACTTATTGGGTGCAACTACCCAATAACCAAAGCCGAGCTCAAGGATTGCATCAATGACGTTCGTCTTATGTATTGTTGCTTGATTGAATATGATGGCTTCTCCTATAATGACCTGACTGTTCTTATAGAACATATCCATTATACATCCAACCAACCATTACATTTGATTGATGAGGCTGAAGAAAAGATGGATAAAGCACCATGAGAGAAATTAGAGTCATGAGCATAGCTTTGGATTCAAGAACTTCTTACATTAGATTGTCCAAAATGCCTTACCATCTTGAAAAAAAAGTGGATGAATTGGTTATTTGGTGAAAGATTAAGTTAATTGAATAGTGATGTTTCTTTTTTGTACCGACCTGGTTGACAAAAAATAAGAATTGTGTCGTTGATTTGCCTAAATAACTCATTTTTAGGCAAAAGGACTTAATTGATAGAAACGTAGAAAATTTAAGTACTTCAAGATATAAAAATAATGAAGAGGGACTTTATTGGCTTAAAATGCAATAGTTGGGGATGAAATTGGCTATTTTGCCAAAATCACTCCTCCTCTCAAAATATAAGTTGTTTTAGCCTATTTTATTTGTCCTACGATATAATTCCTTTTATAATTTACAATGCACACTTATTATTTTTTCCATTCTTACCCCCAATTGAATATCCTCTTTCATTTATTGTGAAGAAATATAATTGAATTATAAATATAAGAGATAAATGATATTTTAGACATAACAAACATGTATTTATTGTTTCTTAATCCATGTAAAACAACACGTAACGCTTTATATTGTGGGATGGAGGTAGTAATAATTATTCTTTAGTATATAGGTATAATATGATTTATAAGTTAATTCTTATTTTATTAAATTAATTGAAGGTTCATTGAATAAATATTATTGTTCAATGTATTCCAAATTGAGATGATTAATATTGTAAAATATTTATATTAGAGTTTCTTAAAAAAAAAAAAAATTCAAAAAACGTATGTTGAGAATCAATCGTTCTTTTGTTTTTCAAGATCTGGACTGAACAGACTAAGAATGGACATTCAGATATAAACAACCATCAAGTAATATAATAACAATCCATCTATATGGTATAATATTAGTGTCTTAAATAAATTTTAAAATTAATCATTTAGAAGTATATTATATGGCTAAATTCATGATAATATATAAATAAATAAATATATATATATATATGTATATTATGGGTTTTTTTTCTTCTTTCAAATTTACTCTTCATTGACATTATAAATATAATACTTTCTTTATAACTAATTATAAGTCATTTGATATTATTTTTATTGTTGCTAGTTTAATGATTATTTTACTCATTTTTTCTAATACTATCTCTATTTGCTCTCATCATAATTTTTTTTTTTTTAATATTTTTCTCCACTAAAAACATTTTAGGTATTGACGAAAAGATTTCAAGCGGCTTAAGTATAAGGATGCAGGGAGTATACATATACTTGAAAGATTTTTAATTTATGTAAAACGGCCTGTGATTTTCACTATGGCACAAGGGGAATATTTGTCTACTTCAAATCATTTCCCATATTTTCTTACTCTTTAGTTATCATATAATTTATAAATACTCTTTCCGTCATTATTTATAAATCATGCAACATTAACTTTCTTATTACCAAATAAAAGTTATTGTGGTCAATTTATTAGGTATTTTATTAATTTTTTTATTATACTATCCCTGCCTCTTTCCTTTTTCTAGATATTGTTGTTAGTTTGATTAGAATATAAATAGAAAAACATTAAGAAAAAAAATATTACCTTAAATTTTTTTTTAAATGACTGTTAATAACTTATATTTAGTGATCGATGAAATAATTTTTTAAAGAGTACTATTGGCTAAAATCACGAGAATGAACACTAACTCTAAAAATACCCAATGAAAATCTTTATTTCCATTATTTTTACTAAGAAAATCAGCCCTCCGATCTCCATGACACGAGAAATTAACTTCACACAATCCTTTCCTTTTTTTCACGTTATTTTGATCTTACGAGTCTCGATTGTGACATGGAAAATGAATACTCAATGATCCAAATTATATATCCGATCCACCAATCCCTTTTTTGGCTTCATCTTCTCACAATGTTCCAACCCGATTCAAATCATTTGGACCTTGCTTCACATGTGGAATTTGTTTTAAACAAGGATTTCATTCTACCTGGCACTCGATCACACACATATACCTTGAAAGAATGTAGGTACTCAAGAGGGAATTACTTGATCAATATGCATGGCCGGGACTCGGTGTCGGTGGGTTGTGGGAAGAGAGATCAGATTCTCGATTATTTCGTACATACGATATATATAAAAAAGTAATTATTTAAAGAAGTCATGAATATGAGTTACCATGATAAAAAAATCATAGGTTAAATTTTATCCCTGAATAAAAATTAATTAGACTCTGTAGTCATGATCTAAACCGATTCTGAATTATTCTCACTGGTGTGAAGATATCAAATGCTCAGCTAAAAAGAAAGTAATTATCTAACAAATTAAATGATGGTCTAATTAATGCAAAGGTGTGTAGTAGGAATTAGAGTTCGATCCGATCCAAAAAACATCGCTACAAATTAAGGATTCATATGAAACAGAAAAGAAAATTGATTAATATATTCTTTCTGCTTCTTAAATTCTTTCTTCTCTTTGAGGATCTTTTAATTGACTTTATCATGGGAGTTTTTCCGAAAAACCTTTCTTGACAGGTTAACGTGAGTAAGCTCATCCTCAAGAGGATTAAGGTAGATATTTAACTTTCCATCCTATGCACGTTTTGTAAGATCAGGTAATGTACTATAAAAATTGAAGTAGTAATAGAGATGAACAAGATTTTAAATTAAGATGGGATGGAGACAGCTGGGGGAAGCATATTGTTCAATTAATCACTCGCTTTAATCAAAGAACTTTCAACCGGAGATCAGCATAACCAACCCTTGCTTTATGTCTTTCGAAGAGATCTTTAAGAGCCTCAACGAACAGCCCATGCACTTCAGCAACCTTTCCATTAATGGAGTTAAATTAGTAATATCTCAATACGTTCCTGATCACATTTAAAGAAATTAGACAGATCATGCATATAGAATTAGAGAACTAGGAAGTAAGAAGATATACCTCATCCTCTGTTGGGTGTGGAATCTTCTGAAGTAGAATCGGTTTACCAACAACAAGATGCATTGGCTGCCTGAAGGGTAGAGGTGACCTGCAATATTTAATTAAGAGGTAATAACAACCAAATCAAAAAAATGAATAGTTCAGTAAATCAAAGTGGAATTAATCTGGCATTGGTGGAAGGAAACAGACCCAAAGACACCCCACCAGAAAACAAGTACTGGAACATAGCTTATAGCTCTGGAAATCTTCAAGGACCATTTCCCTTTGGGCTTCCACCAATTGTAGGTAGTTGTCTATATAGATAAATAAGTTTAGGAAGGAATTGAATGCAACAGAGAGAAAGCAATAAAAATGTTGTTGCATTTGCATAATTAGCAACAAATTAACACCTGGCCAAAGCAGAAAACCGGAACCAGAGGTTTGCCCAGCTCCAGAGCAACTTTTACGAATCCTTTTCTGGATTTCAGGAATGCAATCTGCATCAAGAAAATCCCAATTAATTTTTTAGTAGCAATGTAGCATATATATATTACTCTAAATTCTTGAACATGTTTTGGGAATTTTTAACCTCTAATCAAGCATTTCTTTACACACCAAAAAACAAGCAAGCAGGTACCTCTGAATGATGCTCCACATAATACATCTCTCGAATACCACCGGGCACTATAACGCAGCTATATCCGGATTCCAATTGGGAAGCAAAATTTTCTCGAGAAACTGGAGACATTCCAAACCAAGTCCAAATATGCCTCAGGAACGGCATATAGAAAACCTGCGCACCATAATCAGCTAGCTAGCTCGTGTTAATTTCATGAATAGTTCGTTTGTAACCACGCATGAGTCATGAATTCACAAAAAGTACAAGGATTTAGTACTCTTAATTTCTTACAGCAGAAGCAGCAAGAACTTTGATCTTCTTGAGAGGCATCAAACCAGAATGTTCAGCAAGCGCTATAACCCCAGTTGGAAAAATTGAATGTGGCTCATACCCAAAAACTGCAACACAAAAGGTCCACTTCAGTTCCATGTGAATGTAATCATCAGACATAATAATTATTGCAAGAAAGAAAGAAAAAAAAAACACTAAACAATTAAGAATCACCATAAGCTTGATTAGGATCAAAGGCTTCATAGTCCTCCACGAACAGAGTAACTGGAAAATATCCACAAGCATGCTTGCAAATGTACCTAAAATAGAATTAATTATCTGGGAAAAACAGATATTGCAAATGGAGAATTCAGAAGTATGCCTTAATTACCTGGACAATCTTCTTCCAAATTTGCTTCTTTCGTCAATTGGAATCAGAATAGAAACCAAAAGCAATCCTATTACCCTGAAATTATATATATTCACATCATAAACAAAATTAAACCGTTGTCTCAGACGAATTTTACTTCATTGCTGATACTTTTATATATATATA